>VXBX01007692.1:691795-819972 GCA_013400415.1 Scytalopus superciliaris | reverse complement strand
AAAAAAAAGAAAAAAGAAACAACAACAAACCACCACCAATACTAAACTGGAAGATATTCAGAAGTACAGTTAATATTTGCACTAAACAGCCTTCCTGCACAGGACAATTTTCAGATTTGGCTGGGCCATCCTGTCTAGACCGTGCTTTGCCAAGCAAGATTGAACCAGATGACCCCTGAGGTCCCTTCCAATGTGGCATTCTATGATTCTGTGAAGGAGCACAGGTCAGTTTTATTTTGATGGTAAAGGTAGAATGATGCACACCAAGACACAGCTGTTGAGAAGTTTTGTATATCCTCTCTGATGTTCTGCTCCTTAACTCAGAGCCGGAGTTTGTTTTTTTTCATTTGTACTGTGGTAACTCTGCTGATCCCACCAGAAGTGTTGAGAACAGCGTGTAGTTAAGGTATAAACTGCATAGGCACAGTTTGAAAGAACAGATGCTGTGGATGAACATATTCAGTATATTAGAAAGCTTTCCCACCCTCTCCAGATTCTATCACACCTGGCACACATCATTATGCTAATCTTACACCATAGTCACGGATAATGGTGTTTTCCCTGCACAGATGATCCATTGAAGTCAAACCTGCATAGATGGTGTTGCTCTGTCTACCTGGATCAGACCACAGTGTGATTAAAGGTGTTGCAAGACCATTCCAAGACATTTTCTGGAGGGTAAAGGAGTTCATTCCAGTGAAATTATGTGTCTGTGACCCAGAGAAGAGCTTAGGCATGACAAACAGCAGATCTCTGGGGCTTATAGACACTCCACTAAGTAGATCCTGCAGCTACCAATTTCTAAGCTACTGACTGAAGAGCAGGAGTTTCTCCAGGTTCTGTTGAGCTGCATATCAAACAGTGTTGCTCCTGCTCAGCATTAGACTCACAGGTCTTTTTGTGCCAGCTTTGAATGGCTTGGTTTGCCATGGTCAAAAGCAATCTAGTCCTCTGTCTCTCTTCCTTACATAAATTCAGTATTCTTTCTTTACATAAGAAGTTAAATATTACCTTTAGCTTCTTGCTTTTTCAATATTTCAAGAAAAAGAGCTTGTGTTATTGGTCTAAGAATTGAAATTGACACCAAGTGAAATACTGGCCACGGGAAAAAGGAATCTTTGAAAATGTTGCTGCAGGTTGGAGAGGGTCTGGTAGGAAATCAGCCCAGTGGAGATTAGTTTTTGAGTAAACACTGTAATTTTATTTTTGTAAGCTTCTTATCTACTCAAAGACAAATGAGATACAAAAGGGCTGATTGGTTTTTGAAGTAAACTCAGAGGTTGTTGGGGATTTTTGTGTTAATCAGGTAACTGAGAAATACCTACGGAATTAATTACAGCACCTTGCCTTATATTGGATACTAATTGATTGATATAGAATACTAATAATACATTACTAACTTACTTGAAAGACAAAATTATAATGCCCCTTTAAATGAAAGAGTAAATGTTTTGGAGTAATAGTTTTTGTTTGTTAAATAGTGTCATGACCCAGTTATAGGAACACTGTTCTAATTCCAGACTCAGACTCTGCTTTCTCCTGGTTGAAGAAAAGTTTTCATGCATTAGAATCATCTTTCTCCAAATTAAGATAAAATAATAATGACCATAGCAATAGAAAATTTAATTTTTTATTATCTTCAGACTGGAAGATAAACTAAACTAAAAATCCTCCATGGAAACACATCTAAACAAGGCACTCTTTGAATAAGTTATATCTGTTTCCATATTGATATCTGTATATTTGTTTAAATAATATCTAATTTTTGCATTTATATCATATTTGTATTTATTATTTGTATCTGTCTCTTCATAAGAGCAGTTATGGATAAATTATTAAGATAATTTTTTCCCCTTTCATTACTTTTTTTAGTTAACTGGTGTAATTTTTCATTGCAATCCTGCCAGATGAGGCACCCAGTATTCAGATTTCTTATTTCATATATATTACCTGGGGAAAAGGACATCATGATGGATATTTCATATACTAATTACAGATGAAAAACACATTACAAAAATTTCACCATTAAACCCAAAACAAACTTCACAAACCCAAGATAATCAGTTAAAGCAAGACGTGCACAGTTCATACATTCAGATAACACCTCTACTTTCTACCAAATATGACAAATGATTGATCCTTGGTATCTCCTAATTACAAAATTAAAGAATTATTCATTTCCAATTTTCCCTTGGTAGCATTAAAGGGAGGTGGTAATTTTTTCAGCAACGTAAAGCCCTGGCTAGTGACTGTAGATTTTCCCAGTGCAGATGTAGATGTCCCAGGACAGTGCAAAGTACAGAGCTGTAACAGCTACAGCAATCTCATGGGAAATTGTGACACTAAGCTGTGGATCCAAAAGGTTGGGGAACCCTTTTTGAAAGGTCAGCAAAGCTGAAAATTGTGACTTTTACTTAAGGACAAGCTTTTGAATGAAGACCTGGTTTCTGCTCGAAAACCACTGTGAAGCTACATAGCTGATTCTGCTTGGCTTTCACATAGATGAAACAAAATTTTACCAGCAAAATTGTTACTGACTTACTCTGCTTTTAGGTTATGTATAGCTCTACATGACTCCTGATTTGAAGGAATCATCTTGCTACATTGTTAAACAGAAGAAATCAATGCTACAGCTGTATTTGCATAATAAAGATGACCAGCGAATATCATAAATTACTGAGCCAAGACTGGATTCTTCCACTTGCACAAAATAAGAATGTATCAAAACTGCTTCTCGATAGAGAACAATGGAAAATGCTATTAAGAGTATCTCTAGGAAATAAGCAATGAAATGATCAGGGCAGAGCACTTGCAAATCTAGACAAGGAGCAGCAAATGCAGATGCAGAAGAGGAAGGTTGAAACAGGGATGTGACTGCCCAGCTGCACTGCCCTCTCACCCTTCCAGCACAAGCTCTGGGAGCTTTCCCAGTTCTGCTTGTCTTTGAAGGGTTTGAGGGCAGAGAAAACTCTTTTGAACTCTCTGTGTGACACATAGCAGAAGAAGTCACCAAGTGCCTAAGTGCCAGTAAGAAAATTACTAAAATTATGGTTCCAAATAATTAGGATGCCATATCTAACTGGCTTGTAATTTGTACAAGCAGAGTTTATATACAAGTGGTTTTATATTTTTCTGGGATAGAAAATCAACATTCTATCTTTCATTTATAAAGTAAAACATACTGCAAAGGTATAGCATACAGACTGTTTACACTTATTTATGTGAAAGACGCAAAAAACAATACAAAAAATAAAAAATGAAAAAGAATTGATAGCCTGTATGGAGCTTGTGACAAGCAGTATGCTTCAGGTAGCAGGAAAATATAAACTGGTTTTGTGTGAATATATAGAAAAAAATCAATTGCAAAATTAGTAAAAATTCATCACTTTAGCCTCTATATTTAAGGAATTTCCTGCTTGGAGTTGGTGAGAAAGTATGTTAAACTAACAAAATTATCAACATTTAAATACTATAGATTATACCATATAGACATGTTTGATTGCTAAAGAAAAATTAAACCTGTATGACTTTAAAATATAGCATATCACTTCATACTTACAATTCAAAGGTATTACCAATTAATGCAGAATCAATTTATGAGATTACAGGCAACTTGCATCATCATTATGTAAGGTAACGTATTATCCTACAACTAAGATACAAGTAGGTGTAATTACTGATCCTGATGCCAGTATTTCTTGATGTGCTTGCCTTGCTTTGTTTTTTTGACAGTCCAATTTATGTAACTATGTTATAGAATACTCCTTATCCACTGTTAAGCACATGTTAAGCAATAGGTTTACCCAAGACTTGCTATGTTGACAAAGAATAGGTCACTTAAAGGCTTGAATAACTTGGCATTTGCCAAAGAACTGCACACTGAACAGCTAGGCAAAGAAGAAAAATAGCAGTCCAAAGCTCTCTTGTATAGATATGGTGGATATAATACAGGTATAATATAAGCTTATATAAGTATAGGTGACAAAAATAGCAACTCTGATCATTCATACATCAAGTCATTACAAACTTGCCTGTGCTGAGAAGGTGTGCTGAAAACTATTGTTTTCACCAGTCCCACTGTGACTGGGAATAGCAAATACTTACCTTTGAATTACATGTTTCATAAAAAGGGGTCTCCAAGCCAATCAAATTAATGTGAAGTTTGTGTGTTCTGCCAGCCAAGGACAAGCCTCAAGAGGCAAAGCCTCAACATTCAGGAACTTTGTAAATACAAGTATGCAAGTATTATGAAGGTGTGTTGGAAATGTTCCTTCACAATGTCTGTTTTGCTTATGTTTCAATAGATTTCTTTGCTCTTTTGAAAAATAGATAAACAGTAGCTATTGGAACTTGAAATTTGTTCTTGCAAAATATTTAATAGAGGTCTATTGTTGGAAAGAAATGAAAATATGTTCATTTCCAAACTCAGAAAGACAAGAGTCATATCTCCAAAGACTATTAAGAACAAGGGACAGTTACCTCCTTTATTCTTCCTATATTTTTCTAAAATATATATAAAAATATTTTTCAAGATTCTGTAAGAACACTTTTGAGAACAGAGAAGTTCTTCTGTAAAGAATTGTTTATGCTTTTTTGAAATACCTTCTCAAATTTTATTTATCTCTGATGTGACCAAATTGGACAGCTAAGAAAAATGCCTAAAGAAAAAATAGCCCAAAATTAAGTTGGAAAGATGACTAGAATTTGTCTCAACAAAGACAGTAAGAGACATGTCACAGACTTATTAGCATAGTACATTCATATAATCAATACCATTAGCTCCCATCCAGCCAAAAGTTATCCATTAGAGGCTGTTTTGTTTTCATCCTCACATGGAGGAAAAGTATTTTACACCCTCCAGGATGTTGGGAAGACCACAAACCCTCTCTGATCTGAGAAAGAACTGTTCATCATCTGGACACGAGCCAGCAGTATGCTCTTGCAGCCCCAAAAGCCAACTGTATCCTGGGCTGCATCAAAAGAGGAGGGGCCAGAAGATTGAAGGAAGCAATTCTGTCCCTCTACTGTGCTCTGGTGAGACCTCACCTGGAGTGCTGCATCCAGCTCTGGGGTTCTCAGCACAGGAAGGACATTGACCTGTTGGAGTGAGGAGCAGGGCCACCAAGTTGATTGGAGGGATGGAGCACCTCTCCTGTGAGGAAAGGCTAAGAGGGTTGGGATTGGAACAGAGAAGGCTTTGGGTTACCTAATTACAGCCTTTCAGTATCTGAGGGCAGCCTGCAAAAAAGATGGAGACTATTTACAAGAGCATATAGTGAAAAGACAAAGGCAAAAGGCTTTAAACTGACTGAGAGTAAGTTTACATTAGATATAAGGAAGAAATTCTTTACTTCAAGGGTGGTTAGACACTGGATCAGGTTGCCCCTAAAAGCTGTAGATGTCTCATCCCTGGAAGTGCTCAAGGCCAGGTTTCATGGGGCCCTGAGAAACCTGGTCTAGTGAAAGGCACCTCTGTCCATGGCAGGGGGGCTGGAACAAGATAATCTTTGAGGTTTCTTCCAACCCAGGGCATATTATGATTCTATGATCATTTCCATATGCACTGTCACAGCATTTGGCTCAGCTCATCACGAGATACACAACCATGCCAAAGGCAGGCAGTGAAGAGTAGTAATGAACTAAACATGCAGAAGCAAAATGCAACTCTGTTCCCTAACTCAGGAGCACTGACACTTCTTCAAATCTTGTAAACAAGGGCTGGATTCCAAGGAAGACCATTGTGGGAGATAACTTTTGAGACAAAAAGTGACATCAGTTGAAGCCTTCACAAACACTGGTTTAAGACCTAGAAAATTTCAGACCAAGACGAGGAGTTTGTGGCACACCATGAACAATCAAAAGAAGAAAAAAAAGCTACACAGACACACTGCTAGCAATTACTACGACTCTGGCAACAATTTTTATTTCCACGAATTAAGAGCTCTGTTTTTCCAAGTGGTTTGTCTCTAAAAGTGTTTTCTCATAATTTGTTTTTCAGGAGAAAATTAATTACTTTTCTGGCTCATTTGCTCGTATACTTCTAGACTTAATGGCACAGTCTCATGATAAAGTGTGTTTTCTCAAATATTAGAGCAACAATAAAGTAAGACTTGCAAATGAATGCAAAATAGGCTTGTTTCTCAGTCTATTTGTTTAGGATTTTTAGCAGACTTGGATGCAATATTGTCAAAGCTCATTTTAATTGTTCTGCTGTCACAAAAAGCAGGGCAGCTTTCACCACCCCTCACTCAGTTTTACTCTCTGAGACCAAAGTCAGCTTCATTCTTCATCCATTTTTTTCCAAGTGTTTTATCTTTCATATATCTTCTGTTAAGTGGATTAAAGAAAAGTCTCCACTAGCTCCTGTTCTATTTATAGCCTCCTTTATTATAGGTACATAACAATTACACATGAGAGCTCTATTCTGGTTGAGTGAATTAGAGCATATATTAGCAGACACTCGGGATTTTTTGCTACTCGCATCTGAATGCAGCCTCTAAAATCCATTCAGCTGTGTTGGAGATGTGCTGTGACTTGGCCAATGTTCTCCAAGTTCTTCATTATCACTTTGTGTTATTGTCACTGCCAATTTATAGCACTTCATATGCACATGGCACTACAGCAGTAGCAATTATGTGTATAGTGCCAACCAGTCTCTCTTGTCCCCTGCTTGTCTCAAACACTTCCAATTAAAGCAAGCAACAGACAGTTTATGTGACAAACTCAGGGAAACTACTCACACAAACAAGTGCCCTGCTACCAATACAGGAAACAGCTCGCCTAGAAAAGCAGGTTCTTGAGAAAATTTTGGGCAAGGAAGAAGCTCACTGGGAATAATTGGCTGAAAACACAGATCCCAGTGGAGATGCAGGTTCAAAGCTCCATCTGCAACTTGGAAAGTTTGATATCATTGTAAATTATAGAACAGTAGACTCCTTTGGGTTGGAAAATACCTCTAAGATTGTCAAGCCCAACAGTTAACTCAGCACTGGCAATTCCACCACTAAACCATGTCCTTAAGAGTCACATCTACATGTCTTTTAAATACCTCCAGAGACAGTTACTCAACAACTTCCCTGGGCAGTCTGTTTCAATGCTTGATATGCTCCATCCTGATAAGTAGAAAATCAAGCAAAGGAAGTAGGAAGCCAGCATAGATGAACAAGGAGATCCTAACTGAACTCAAATAGAAAAAAAAAATGTAGAAGAGGTGGAAGTGGGGGCAGGTGACCCAAGAGGAACACAGAGTTGCTATCTGATCTTGCAGAGAGGGTTAGGAAAGCCATGGCTGACCTGCAGTTAAGTCTGGCAAAATATGTGAAGAAAAAGGAAAACTTGGAACAAGAAAGACCCTGAGTAGAGAATGACCAAGTTAGGGATCACTGAAATGAGCTGGACATAGGTAAATACTTGCATCCTGAGGGACTGCACCCATGAATGCTGAAGGAGCTGCCTAATTTAATTTCAGGGCTGCTGCCAAGTATCTTTGGAAGGTCACAGCAATTGGGAGAGGTGCCTGAAGACTAGAGAAAAGTAAATGTCACTCCTATTCTAAAGAAGGACAAGAAGGAAGATCTGGGGAACTACAGAATGGTCAGACTCACCTCAATCCCTAGGAATGTGAAGAAGCAACTAATCCTGGAAATAGTTTTCAAACACATGAAGCACAAGAATGCAACTGGGAGGAGTCATAACAGATTTACAAAGGGGAATCTCCTGCAATTCAACAAGGTGAAACATGCTCCTGAAGAGGAACAGACCCATGCACCAGTACCTGCTGTGGCTAACTGACTGGAGAACAGCTTTTCAGAAATGGATCTTGAGTTCCTGATGAACTCCAAGTTGGCCAAAAGCCAGCAATGCACCCTTGGCAGCAAAGCAGGCCAACAGCATCCTAAGCTTCATTAGAAAGGGTTCTGCTGCCAGGTCACCAGTGAGGTGATCCTTCTTCTGTTCTCAGCACTGGTTAAGCCACATCTGAATATTGCATCCAGATATTGGCTTCCGAGTGCAAGAGAGTCCTGTGCAGGGCCACAAAGGTGAATAAAAGAGTAGAGCATTTTTCATATGAGTAGAGGTTGGGAGAGCTGGGACTGCTCACCCTGGAGAAAAGAAGGTTTAGGGGGAATCTCATCCAATGTATAAAAACCTGAGGGGCAGAAATGAAGAAGAGGGAGACAGATTCTTCTCAGTGGTGCCCAGTGACAGGACAAGAGGCAATGAAACACATGAATCCTATCTGAACACAATAAAGTACTTCACTGTAACAGTTTGCAAACCTTGCAACAGGTTGACCAAAGAGACTGTGGAGTCTTCATTTCGAGAGATACTAAAATCCCAACTGGGCAACCTGCCTTAGGTGACTGTGCTTGAGCAGGGGGTTTGGATTAGGCACACTCAAGATGTCATTTCCAAATTAAACAATTCTGTGATTCTGCAGTCTTTTCAGCTAACTGGCTGTCTAAACTGGGGCTACATACCATGAAAGGAGTACTGAAGAACAGAATTTGAGCAGATGTTTTTCTCATGGAGAATTCCCTCTGTTTCTCCTTCCTCTCTCACAACCTCATTATCTGAGGTTCACAATTCTTCATTTAGTAGAAGATTTTAAAAAACGTAGTTACCAACAGCTATAGTGATAAAGACTAATTACTGAACAAGGATTTCAGACAGACCAAATAACCCAAAGTTTTATAGTAGATGGTGCTAAGACAGCAGCTACTGGAAAAAAAATGTTGCAGGTCTGGACTCATACTTTGTTGAAACCCAAAGTTCAGCAGTCCAACTTGTGATAGATTACAACAAATGACTTCCAAACTCTCTGTTTTTAACTTCAAACACTGTTCTGTTTCCGAGACAATTTCGTAAGAGTCTCTTTTTGAGGTTTATGAAGCAAAGAAACATCAGAGTTGCAGCACTCACCATTAAGCTTCAATCATAACAAAATTTAACCTTCAGCACACGAGAAACTTCACTGAATGAACAACAAATGCCCACATATTGAAGTTAAGAATAGGTATAAATCTTTGCTGTGTATAACCTTAGACACCGCAGTGATTATGTACGTGTATCTCTGTGTGTGAGGCAACCTGCGTGGGTTGAGAGGCTTAAAAAAGTGCCTTTCTTTTTCATTTATTTAGGCATGAACAAGATTTTCCACTGAGCTACACAAACCCCTTCATTTCTCCTTGCATGTAACCTAAGAAAGGCAGGTCAATCTTTCCTTGCACGCATACACCTTCTGTAGCCAGTTGTCTCACTGGAGTTGGACAGATTTCCAGTCACACCCTTCTGTCTTCCTGACTTCACTGTAAACTAAAATTTTTCTCTTTTGCAATAAACAGTTCATTATATTTTGGTTTTGTTATAAATACACAAACACTTTTCAGCCAGTTTCCCAGAGAAACTCCAATATATCCCTGGTGAATAAAACCAGACGCACAAAAGGTTTCGCTCAAGAAGCCTCTCCTATTTTCTGTTAATTTAAAACTGCAGTGCTGAAGCATAATGCTTTCAGTCATATGTAGATGCCTACTAACATTTTTCAGACATTCCTCTTACTATGATGTACCTAATTTCTTGATTGTGGACACTTCTAAAGTATTAAAATACATTAAACAAGATGAACTGAAACACTGTTCACTCTGTCAAAACTTTACCAGACTTACTCTCTTAATTGGCATACAAGTTATTTTGTAAATTTTCCAGGCACAAAAGATGGAGCAAAACGCTGAATAGTAATGTGAAGGATGTAGTGCAGAGCAAATTAACCTTATTGTCTCTCTGTCATTTTAAATGAGGACAGAGAGCTGTTTTCAGTTTCAACTTAGAGATGATTTTTTCCCCACAAAAATTTCCTTACCAAAATCAACTTCCATGCAAAACCAATTTTTCTGGAAGGAATTTATGATAGCAGTGTAATTTAAGTGCTTCACCAAGGAATATGAGCATACATGAAATCATCATTTCTTTTTACTGTTATTTCTCATCCATACACCAAATTCAAGAGAAACCTTGAAAATCCAACAGGCAAGAACTCAACAACTTACTAGAATTAAGCTTCTTAGACCTGTGTTTGCCCAGACTACCTTCAGGCATGGTATTAATATGCTTTGGATAAGAAAAGTAGTTTCTCTATGATCACCATGTAATAAGCAGATGGTAATGCTCATAGGTGTGCTAACTACTCTCTAGAGATTCCTTCTTTTTCCCACTGAATACGGAGATAGCCCAAGGGAATGAGGCTGATGTCTGAAGAGAAGTGAGCTATGAAGAATTCAGTCCTCTAGAGCCTGTCTTTTCTGTTTTGGGAAGCCCCATTAGCATGTACATATTGACTGTTACAGAAATATGACTGTCAGTGAACATTTTTTGTTTAATCAGCAAAGGAAAATAGCATTTCTGACTTACGCTGGTCTTACAAGTGCTGAGCTCCTTCCTTAACTGTGGTGCATCTGACCACTTAATTGATTTTACATTTAGCTCCAGTAAGACAGGCCTTCATCTATTCACATTAAAAAGAGAAGAAAGGTATTAAGTTGCAAATGCAACACGTTATGATGCATAATCATGGGGAAAAAAAACAAATAATGAAAACTTCTCTAATTTTCTATCTGTGTTGCTCAAGCCTATCTGAAGAAGCTTTTTGTTAATGTGCAATGTCATGTAAATGACACCATCTTCTTTATCAAGAACAAGATTTACTGCAAAGGAGACATGGAAAGAGTGAGCAGCCCTTCAGTTTAGGGATCCTGAAGTCAGAAGGAGATTCTTTAAGGCAGTTACAGGAATAAGTAAATTAAATAACCACAGGCATTTTCCCTGTACTTTTTCATTTTTAATCCTTTTATATTGCTGTCTCTATATTAATACCAGAATATCAGTGAAACATAAAGGAAGAAAAGCTCAAAACTCCACTCTGTTTAACTCATTTTACTCCCACATAACGATAACCAATCGAGTTGCTACACGAACTGTAGTTATCAGTCATACAACTGGTCATAGAGTAACCTGCATTAGCTCACATCAGTGTAAGGATTCAGACCAGGACAAATCTATTGTTATTTCTCAGCTGGCAGCCTTTTACACTAGATTAATTTGAATACAAGCAACCAGAGAACCAAAACCCATGATTCTTAGTGTTCTGTTTCATGGAAGTACTTGTGCCATGCTCATTGCCATAGGAGGATTCCATTTGTATTTTCTGCAGGTGCCACATGTATATGTCCCCTCCTTTTCTTAGCTTGTGAAGTGAAACATCTTCCCCAGGCAAATATTTTGGGTTTTTTTGTTTTCTGAAATGCCTTGTGAGTGATATGTTAGGAAAATTATTTCATGCTCTTATCAGATACAGAAGTTGTTTGTTACAGTCCTCAGAGCCTGGGTAAGACTATATCTCTAAAGAAAAAAAAAAGGAAAAAACCCTTTTACTGCTTTGTTTTATCTGTGAATTAGCCAAATCTCCGAGTAAGCCAGTGCACTGTACGGTAGTTCAAGTCATCCTGGGGAATAGCAGTCAGTGCTAGTCTAGGTCTTTGCTTTGCTCTCCAGGCAAAGCACCTGGCCGAGAGGGCACGTTTCTTGCCCAAGAATGGGATTTTATGATCTCAACATGTGAAAAAAAAAAAAAAAAAATTCCCCAAACTCCAATTTTTCCCGTTTTCTCTTTGTTTAAATTTTCTGGGAACAACTGTCAATGATTCGCTCTTCATTATTCATTGTAACTGCTCCCAAAGAGCAATATTTTTCTCATGGCAGAATTTTATTTCAGAAAATGAATAATCAAATCTTATTGCCACTTTTAGATTCAGCATCTTGTTTTTCCAATTCCAATTATAGTCACAATAAATGTTAAGATTTGTTATAAAATTGAGATAACTCTTGCCTTTCTAATTTATAGTTGAGTTTATCAACTTGATTCAGAGTCACAAAGAAGAATCTTCAGTTGTCAACTGCAATCATTTTATCTCACCCCAGACATTTAAATTATTCTGCAAAATTTTCTGTCAAGCCTTCAATGTTTCCTCTTCTTTTTTCAAATTTAACATGTCAGAGTCATATTATTTGTGGTAACAGTGCTTAGCTTAATAGAAGTGCAGAAAGGAGGAGCATGTCAAACTGTCGGGAACAAGGGAGAGTGTCCAATGACAGTAAAGAAAATCACCTTCAGAAACAACATTGCACTAAGGAGGGATCATGAACTAAATTTAGGGCTGCAGCCAGACCTTTTGTCATCAGGCATCTTTTCTCCAGATGCAAACAGAAGCAGATGTGAAGGAATAATACTGAAAGCGACATGCTTCCCTGCATGCACTGCTTCCCAGCTTCCACATGTAGGCCTTCTTGAATCAGTATTTATATATTAAGAATGCAACAAAACGCAGCAGAAATTATTTGAATACAGTAGCTATAATCTGACTTATTGGTGTTTATCGGGAAGATTTTCCTGACTTCATGTCTTTCTCTACTGCAAGCCACCTGCCAGAGACAGGATGTGTTACTGGTCAAGAAGATGCCGAGACTCTGGCAGGTGGTGTGGGTGCTCAAATCTACAGCTGAAGAGCGACAGTCCTCTCTCTGTATTGATGAGCAAATGGGTGGGCAGTTGCTTTTTCCAGTGGCTCAGTAGGACAGGATTGGAGTGTTGCTTCCTTTCCTGATGTGTCCCGCCTCAGCACGAGTATGTCCTGTCTTACCCTGAATCACTCTTAGCCTGATTCTTTATAAAGAAAATAGAAGGGGAAAGGAAATTTAAGCAACTATGCCTCAAAATTTGGTTCACTGATGTTTAAAACATCCATGGAAATCCCAGATTTTTATACCTTCTTTTTCTTTTTGCTTTCAACCCTGTGCCCAAACACTAAAAAAGCTGGGAGAAATGCTACCACAGCTAGAGTACAAGAGTTTTGTGACTTACCATTTATTATTAAGTCAGGATACAAGATGAGAGGCGGAAAGGGTTTCTGGCCATATGGTAACCCAAGCATTACCTTTGGGTATTTCCTGAAGAAAAAGTACAGCAGGAGCTTCCAAACTTCCCTGTTGCTATGGTTTTTGTTCCTGTGAGGTGCAGGAGAGGCACTAGCTGGGTGACGTGACAGCCTCAGAGCAGGGCAGTCCAAACACCACCGTGGGTGTAGATCTCCTGGCTCAAGCAATCCAATAGCCTGCACACGGGGGAAGGAGGCAGAAAGCCAACACGGGAGCTCTTTCTTCTTCACAACCCAGTAGCGAAGGAGTCACAAATCTGGCTGTCTAACAGTCCTCCAGGCAAGACGAGAGCAGGATTCCAACAAAATTTTGTCTTAATTGACACATGTCCTCAGAACATTTGATTCACTTTAATTGAGGTTCTTCTCATTTTTCTGTAAAAGTTTCAGCCAGCTTCAATAACAGCAAATTTATGTGACTGCACACTAAGAGAAAATCATTATAAGCTGTCCCCCCAAGTTGTATTTGTCTTAATTTGAAGTAATAATTGCAGTGGATCTGTCTCTTGGTGCTAAGGGTGACAGCTGTAGCTGAATTGGATGCGGCAATGGAAACAATATATTCCTTTAATAAGCTAGTATGAGACTGAAAAATGTTTGGGGTTGGGAGTGGGACCAAAAAGGCACACTGTTTTCTTGTACACATTAACCAAGCTTCTAACAGAGGCTGATGGCAATTTATACACTATAGCAAATGAGAGTGGAAAAATACTCTTAGCATACAAATACGTAGATTGAAGCTGTAAATTTATCTTCTGACAGAAGGAGGCAGATACTGCAGAAATCATCCTTTGTGAACCTTTGTGAACCCATGTGTTAACCCATGTGTTAACTACAGCCTTGGGTACAGATTCACTAGTACAGTGGAAGCAGTCAAGAAAGCTGAAAATCTGAGAATGAAGTTGGGTAACAGCCTCCGAAAAAAAAACAAAAAAGAAACCCACAACAACAACAACAACAACAACAACAACAACAACAACAACAACAACAAAAAACCCAAAACAAACAAAAAAACCACAAACAAACAAAGAAACAAACCCCTGAAGGACAAAACCTTAATTCCTTTCTTGCTCTCACGTTTGTCTGTAATTCTTAGGCCATATTTTTCAATAGGCAGGAAAAAAACAGGAAATTATTTGTATCTATAAATTGATCCTATCTACAAGTTCATCAATCTCTGTGCAAGTATGGAATCACCTATATATACTCCTGAACACTAGACCAGTGATCTGTCTGTCATCTCTCCTCTCTTTTGTAACGATGACAATATTCAGCCTCCTCACAGACTTGTAGTAAGGAGAAAATGATGAGTGCAGAGTGTCCTGCACATCCTATTGAGGCTGTCAGCCTGTGGTTCTGGTTTCTGGTTCTGCCTCAGAAAAGCAAATTATGATGCAAGCTGTAGATGTGGCTGCTCTGCAGAACAGAAATGAAAAGGAAGAAAGGAAGTGGTGGTTTGTAACCATGGGCATGGCAAACACTGGCCTTCTGTCACTGCTCTGCTTTTTGTCAACAGCATCCCATTTCAATGTGAGCACAGCTCTTCTGCTGTGCCTGGCCAGATCCCCCGGTCAGAGACTTTTGTGTCTGGCTGCCCAGTGGAGGAGCAATCAGTCAGCACTGGACAGAGATGGAACAGTCTGTTTCAGTGGATATTTATGAGGAAATCAACAGGAAATTTTCTTGTCTTTACCCACCAGCTTATTGCATAGAAGGGGGATAACAAATGCCACATGGACCACTGTCATTAGAAAAGACCTGGTAATTGCTGTTTCACTTCTGAGAAAGGACTCCAGCTGCCATTATGGAGAAGAACAGTCTCAGCTGTGACACTGCTCATCTGGTCTTACATATCCAGCCTGTGAACTCCAGATCATGTTCTTCCTTCCTTTCCCTGGTGGCCTTAACATGGGTCCCAAGATTCCCACCCCAGGGCTCTGCTTGTAGAGATTTGTATTGTGCTACTCAGTGCTAAAGCATCTCCCTTCCATTTTGACTCTGCACCAAATCACATCCAGCCAAATTGCTTTCCTGTGAACCATCTCTAACTTAACTACTGAGCAGTGACCTGACTCTTTGCATTAGTTCATGCAGAAAGGCAGATCCAAACTGGCACCTTTAAGCAAGTCTTCTCACCTGCTGGGAGGCAAGTCTTTCAAAAAGAAGCCCACTACTTTTTGTGTATAACTGAGTGGCACTTTCTGACTTAGGAAATGAGAACAGAAAACCACTATTTAATCAGAAAAGCTCAAAAGTGGTCTCTTCTGTAACATGACATTTATAGTGAGGTGTATGTGATGACAGTCTGGGCTCAGAAAGATAAGAGCAGAGCATGCGATACAAATTCACCTCAAATGAATCATCAAGGGAATAATATTAAGAACAGAAAAGGGCTAATAAAATTATTTTCCCAAATGCCAGACTGTAATTCACCTTATCTCACAGCCTCAAATCTTCTGTCACAATGTGGAAGAAAAATCATTATTAATAAAAATATGCATCATATTCACACCCACTGCACAAGACTCCTCAGAATTTAATAAAAACAACCAAAGTATTTACTACAGAAGGAGAAAATGTCCATTTAAAAGATTTATTTAGATACCCGTAAGGAAGGATAAACTATTTTTTTGTTTCTTTGCCACTACTGCAACTAACTTGCTTTGTTGTTGGCCCTGCTGACTCGGAGAATTGGTGGCAGTTCTCAAAATTATGATCTGGTGGGAATGGGAAAGGGAACAGTAGAACATCAGCATTTAGTGAAATGTAAGTAGGGTGAAAACTGCACAGTCAGCTTATGGCAGCACGAGGCTGTCAAGGTACCAGCAGTATTGAAGTTTGGTCTACTTGACAATGTCATAAATTGTGTACGAAATTAATATTTAAAAGGCAGGAAGGAAGACCTCGGAAGCACCCGGGTTTCATCAGACAGCACACAAAAAGGCCAGTGGACACTTCTAGCTAAGTAATTCCATATTAACAGTTTGACAGCTGGGAAAGTTATGTATTCATACTTTCTCCAAGTCCCCAGCCATTTTCCACATCAGTGCTATAAATAAATTCTCTGTAGCAAATTCTTTGCATTGATGATCTGCTCATACCTTTGTCAGATCTGCTGACATGTACATTTGAATTTTTCAAATATTCTGAGATGTGCACTTTCTTCCCAGCTAGAGCAAGTCTTATTTTTCTATTTACCCAACTTAAGATTTGAAGGCAATAAAATAGTTAATTTAATCTCTAACAAGTGGATTATCCTTTATTTTTGGCATTTAATTCTACTGTGTAAGAAGAAAATTACCAAAATGCTTTTAAACAAGTGATAAATACCCAATTCTGCTTTTTATTATTTTTCTTATATATAATTACACAATACTGGGTATTTATTTGTTTGATTCCCAACAGAAATTTGTGTGTATTTGACCAGTAATTCACAAGAAGTCATGGATTGGTTTTGTTTCATTCTTGGCTCCTGCATTTTGAGACAGGGGGCCAAAACCTGAATTTTGTCACTTTGGGGAATTCCGAATGATAAAACTTTCTAGGACTGCCATTTCTTCCCTTTTTCACAGTCACGTCAATTGCTACTCTATGAGTGCCAAAATGATGCATAATATGAAGCAGAAGAAAGAGAGAGATTGTTAACTGAATGTTTATTTCCTGAAGCCAGACTAGTGGGAAATATCATTTTCAAAATGCCACATGAAGTTCGTAATAAACTGCTTTTACTAAATCAACACACTGGGCAGTTTTATGTTAATTATGAACTTTAGAAGACATGAATTCAAGCAATTTCCAACTAACCTCATTTTCCAACAACTCCTGCTTCAGTTGAGAACACCCAGTTTCAGGGACAGTGACTACTCAGAGAACCAATTCCTTTGTTAAAAGAAAACTGAAGTGCTCACAATTCATTAGTACTAACCTTGTCTACTAAACCATCATAATCGTCACCTCTCCCAGAACAGACCCATTCCTTGTCAAGGGAGTTCTCAGCCCTTACTAGCTCTTCCCCATATTTATCTGCACTGTTCCAGAAACTAATCTTTCATCTCAAGTAATATCCTTTTTCCTCGCTCTTCAAGTTCAAGTGTTCAAGTTCACCTTACCAACAGTTTCACCTTACAATAAAGCACATGGGCAACCTGCTCCATCCCATGCTTCCTCCTGTCCACATCTCACTCTACCCACAGAGGCAAACTGTGACAGTGTATGAGCACTTTATTCATACAGTATTATCAGGGGTGCTGGTTTTTCCAGGACTGGACTTGCTGCTGTCAGAAGAAAAACTGTGTAAATCCACTGCTTGCTTTGTTGCTCTATTTTTATGTACAGGGGTTACTTCTTGTACCTCAGGAGGAATGAGGTACAGCACACACTGAGGTTTAAAAATACACGAAGCAGGTCTCCTTCAGTCATCTTTATACAGGAAGGGGAAAAATCTTCAAAGCCATTAAAGAGAAGGAATATTGCATTGATACAAATTAAAGAATTAATAGTTCTCAAGTGCAATACTGATTGTGACTTCCAGTGGCTTTCACAGCATCCCTGTGGGTAACACTCATGACTGTTCTACTGATACATTTGAAACTATAAGATAACCTGAAGTTGCTGAGGCCTGTTTGTCTCAGTAATGAAACCAAATAATCAAAGGATTTCTCAATACCTATCAGTGGGGACATTCTGCCATAAGAGCTCAGGTAAGGTCTAACATCAAATGCAATGAAATGCAGTTCAGTGTCTTGGTATGTGTCATTTGATTATTTAAAATACTCAGTGAAAATAATTACCTTTCTCTCTAATGGCTGGTTTTAATTAGGAAGCAGCTCATTAGTATGTGATAGGTGCAGTTCTTCCTCTAAAAATCTGGTAGAAAATTGGTTTAATGATCTTTCAGGTGATTCAAAAGAAAAAGAGGGAAATTTCATTATCAAACTATCAGATTTTAACACTTGTTTCAGAAAGACTATCTGAATCTATGCTGTAATGCCATGGTCTTTTAATGTGCATATAATGGAAAACTTCTAAAAGACTGATGAGATGTAAGAGTCAGGACATTTGGAATACACTGGTGGAAGAAGTGATATGGCCAACAAATGAGTTTGAAAGTCTAATGAAGATTTGTTAGATTTAATAATGAAAATAATGTGCTGTTCTTTTAGCTTACTTACCAGCTCTGTTAATCAGTAGAATCAATAAATACCAACTACTCCTCATAGGAATGTGAGTACTGTTTTGACAGAATGGTTTCTGGGCTATTGCATCTGCAAATATAATTCTCTGCTCATGTTGGGATGTTCATTTTGAACCATGAGTGGTTAACTACTACTGGCACCTACCTTGAGTTGAACAAACACTTTGTGCTATTTCTTACCACTCAACTCATGTGTAAGTGATTTTATAGCACAGAAAACACAATAAGTGTTGTCAAAAGAGGGGTTTACTCTGGAAAATTGTCCCAAGCCAGTACAAGAAAGCAGTTAAGAGGAGTACCTGGCACGATGATGGCATATACATCGTGTTTCACATAATTTACAGTGTCTGAAAGTTCTGCAAAATATAAAAATTTTACAAAATGTAGAAATTATGGGTGAGGTTTATGTCTGTCTCTGTCAAAGAAACAAACCATCAGTCCATCTGTAGACCATTAACTAAAAGAACAAATATTTCAAGTGATATAAATGACTCATTTATACACAAATGCCTAATATCTTCAGGCCACCAAAGGCACAAAGTAGGTACTTTGACTGTAAGCAGCCAATTAGCTGAGCTTTCCTGCAGTAGAAATGATTGCAAGATCCCATTTTCACATTTGGAAAAGGATAGTTTATGGTGACAAATTCACTCTTTTCTCTTTTTTTGTCTCAGAACTAAATTGTTTGAAACTGATCATGGAATTAAATGATTGGAATACAATTTAGTGAGAAAAAATTCCAAAGTTCATTTTATTCACTGATCAGCAGTATTTTTTTCTCTGTTAAGCCCACAGAGGCTACAGTAGGATTTGGGCATCAGAGAGTACTGACAATATTAATAAACCAGAGGCATTCACATGCTTCTGAGCCATTACATCTGAATAATGTGTTTTTAAAAAGAAACAAACATTTTCAGGCTTTTCTTTTTCTTCCTTTTTCTGAAACTTTAAATTAATATATTTGAGTTCTTTGCAGCTACATGATAGTTGCATATTAAGTAATGTGCTTCAGGTAACAGTTTTCCACAGTTCCTCAATTCCAGGAACTTATAAATAAAAAAAAACAACACATAAAAAAAAAAAAATAAACATCTTTCAGATGTTCTCAAATACTTCATCAGGGCTTAGTTGTTGTTGTTTCACAGTATTTCATTTCCTCTCCTGTGAACACTAATCATTCAGAATTGCTTCTGAATGACACATGTCACTCAGCTATTTGTTCCCTGTGGTGAAAACATATTTTGTCAAAAACATAGTTTAGCCAGTAAATGTCTCTGGGCTCTATTGTTTTACTTAAAGAGCATCAGAAATGTTCCTAAACTATATTTGATTGAAGTGGTTGCTGATTTTACAGTTGCAGTTTTTGCAGTCAAGATGCCTAATTTGCCAGCCACTGATTCCTGAAACTCGGCTTCCACTTGACATGGAAAATGTATGATGAAGTACTGCATATTCTGACTTTGATCTGAACAACTAAGCCCTTAATTTGGAGGACATACACACATGAATCAAAGAAAGGATATACCCCAGAGTTTCATACTTAATTTCAGAGTAGCAGAGTTACAGTTGTGCTATTATTTCTGAACTTTCTACTTGACTATTCACTTAATGGAATGAAATAGAAATATAGCAGAAGGCAGACTGTGATTCAAGCTCAACTCTGGATTTTGAATTACAAATGGCTGCATTATCTTTGCACAAAAGGAAAGGCAAAGTAGTAGCTAATAATCTGCAACAGAATCAAAGTACACAAGAAAAGAGAAGTTAATTTACATGCTTTTCAATTTTTATAGAAGACTGGAAAGCAAAACCTAGCAAGCAAGATTACTTTAATTTATATGTTAGAAGTGTACTTTGAAGAGAAAAACAACACATGAAAATACATAAGGGGAGAGCAGTGAGGGAGAAAAACCTCTCAACGGGGAATTCTTCAATTATTTGTCAAAACTACATGGGTAATGCTGCACAAAACAAGGCAACTATTTCCTCACAATTAGAAAATGTGGCCAAACAAAGAACAGGCACAACAAGAATGATTTTGGGACAACACTACCACAGGCTTATTGAACCAGTAATTTCGTATGTGTTTAAATGAACTTCAAATATCTCAGCTTATAAATAAGATAACAGCTTGGGATGCCTCTGGTAGACACAGAGCACATTTGAGCTGATCTTCAGCAAACTGTGCTTGCCTCCCACATCTCAAGTAGTGAGGCCTGGGATCACAGACACTGCAAGTACACACAATATTTCCTCCTCAAGTCAGAAAAATTGTTTCTGTTTTCATACTTTACTACTTTCAGACATGCTCAATGTACCAAAACTCTAAAGGAGTCTCTTGAAGAAGACAGATGAAGATTCCTTTCATGAAAAAACTGTCCTCATAATAGATTGCTCAGTGCTTCAAAGAGGAAGATGACACTTAAGAGACCTTAGGGGCTTATTCAAAGCCTGCACTGAACCTTCTGATGTCCCAAGCAAGTTCAGGACAACCCAGCCAACCAGCAGAGAATTTTAAACAGAATTTTATTTTTTTTCCTGGAAATGGGAACGAAGGGAAAAAAGCTCTCTCTCTGGGGAAACAAACAAACGCACAAAAACCACACCAAAAAAATCCCAACACAGACACCAAAATAAACCACACCAAAAAAAATCTCTTACAAAAATCCCCCAAGCAAACAAAAAGAAACCAAACCAAACCCAGATCCCCCTACACTGTCTGCTTGTGGTTTTACTCTGATATTTGACCTTCCTATCAGAGTTGAAATACAAAGAGCAATATATGGGGTTCTGATCCATTGAGCATTTAATTTCAAAATGCAGGCAGCTGTGTACAGCTGGTAGGCAGCATCTGTTTTACATTAATGGTCAGGTGAACAGGTGCTGACTCTTCCTGTTGAACAGAAATCAGCCTACACTATGCTACTATGCCAAAGGACCCTTTCTGTTCTTGTGCCTTATAGAGTCATAAGGTTCATCCTTATTCTACCCATGGACAAATGATTTTCCATCAATCCCTCTGGCATGCTGGATCATCCTGGTAGGTCCTCTGTGCCCAGCTATTCTGAATCTAGTCAACACATGGTGACACACTTTTAAAGTTACCCTGGGGCTGCAATATCACTGATGGCCCATATTTGAAGCACAATTCAAGCTGTACTTAACTAGTGTTGAGCTAATATTTAGTAGAAAAAACAAACCTTTTCTTACAAGTTCATCAAACTAATAAGGAAACCATGAAATTCTATAAGAGTCATCTCATATATGGATATAAAACAGCCCAGAGGAGCAATCGGACAAATGAAGTTGAACTGAACTGTTCCTTCACCTGGCTGCTCCCAGAGCTACATCACAAGAGATACCACACCAGACTCACAGGCTGGACACGATTCCCTTCTCCATGAACCACTGGAAGATACTTTTCAGGTGATCTTTCAGCCTGAACAGGGGAATTTGATCCCTGGAGTGACATGCAGAGAAGGGGAACATGATAAGCAGCTGGGGGCGGGTTACTGAAGGGGCCAAAATCTTCACTGGACATGCACGTGTATCTCTGAATGAGACAACAGGAGAACTTGGCTACTGAAGAGACCAGGATGTCCCAGAAAACTTCAGGGAAGCTGTGGGATCTGAGGGGCAATTGAGGGAGCATATGTGTATGCCTCTGTGCTCAAGGCAGGTAGAGACAAGAGGATCCAGGATGCAGTACCTGGGTTATCTAAGAAGTACATTAGGCCCTCCAGTTACTGGGCTGTCTACAGGCACTTGCTGGAGGGATCCACAGTGAGAGTGAATGTGTAAGTGTGTGCATGTACACACAGTGCTGTGTGCAAGGGTGGGGGTCAGCACCAGAAAGCAGAGTGGAGCTATGAGACTTGGGTTTATACATCCAGGTGCCACCAGAAATGATGAGACTGGGATACAGGAACAATTGCTTGATGGACCACTCAAGTCTAAGCCTTATTTCCAAAGGAATCCACACTCTGTATATCCATATATACGTGTATATATATATATTTCCCAGTAAAAGGCCATCATCCTGGACAAGTCTACTGGTGGTGTTTGTGAGTGCCATATATTCTGCCTGTGTCAGTCTGTGTGACTGGCCACAAGTATGTGTGTGTCATAGAGTGTGCTTATCTATGTGCCTGTTGGGAATACATGATAAACCTCATTACTGGTGAGACCTGGAAGCATCAAGCTCTATTGGATTAATACATTTTGTAACCTCGTAATAGAAACAGTGATATTTTCACATTCACAGCAGTGAAATTGCACTAGCAACAGTAAGATTTTGCAACAGACTTCTTTTGAAATTATGTAGTGAAACATGAACACTTCTAAATCCCTACTCATTTGCATCTTACAAATCTGATTGTTAAAAACCCATTTGCTGATGTTATTTCAATGGCAAAATCTACAGAAGAAAAGACATCATATCATTTAACTTTCCAGACTTTAACTCATATTGTTATGCTTACAGGGAACAATTTTGCTAGCAGAAATGGTATCGTGTGAGTAGCCCTTTCAACTAATTGTTACCTTTTGCTTTCAATAAATAATTTCCAAATTCATTTTGCCCTTGCAAACCGGGGTTTTTTTGTTGTTTTGTTTTGTTTTGTTTTTGGTTTTTTTGTTTGTTTTTTTTTGTTGTTGTTGTTGGGGTTTTTTTTGTTTTTGTTTTTTTTTTTTTTGTTTGTTTGGTTTTGGGTTTTTTTGCTGTCGATTGGATGAAGTGCTGTGTTTTCAGAGTAATTGGTGAGCACTGCTAGTGATCACTAAACAGGATTCTTCCTTAGAAGATCAGTAGATACTGAAATAATAGATCCAAGTCCAAGACTGGGCTATTGCAGCCCTCTAGCTCAGGGTCTCCATACACATGGCCTCCATGAGGAGGGGACAGAATTTGTGCCAAGTCACTTCTTGCAGGAGGGAGAGCTCTCCCTTGGGGCAATGGCATCTCCTTTCTTCTCCTCTCCCAGCTGCCAGTAAATCTACTTCTGACAGTATTCAGCTGGTAATGACAGGGTCTTGTGAAAACCTTCTCTTTAATCAAAGTCATTCTGAGCAAAACCCATAAAAACTTGTCCAAAGCTGAGTTAGGGGATTAGACTTCCTTGATGAGACTCAGAAGAGAACCTGGTGCAGCAGGCATGCAAAACACCCTACAACTAGAAGGTACAAACCCCCAGCTGATTTCTTTTACCTTTAATTCAAAGGAGTTATTCCTTTCAAACAACCCTATGAAGAAGTATCTTTCCATGAGATATGTCCCATGCTCTAAATTACTCAAGTATCTGTTGAGCAGTGCAAAAATTAACCAGAACACCCCTGAACTAACAGAGAATCCTAATGATGAACTTTAATAGGCTGCATCTCAGGAAAGCTAGGAACAGATCTCATTGCTGAGCCAATGAACTGAGCATGAAGAAATGGAAATGCATGAGTCAACAGATGGCTGCAGTGATTTTCCCTTCCCTACATCCCCCCTGCCCCCCACATATCTTCTGTGTCTTCTCTGTTTTCCAGCCATTCTTGTGGAAAGTCCCTGGGGCTAAATTAACTATTAAGGCAGACCAATGACACAGACACAGACAGATACTGAGATAACAGTTCACATAATGCTTGTTGTAAACTTGTTAGAAGCAAGAGTTCTGTTTTGTGAAAACAGAACATTATTAGCGCCACCAGCTGAAAACTGGCAGCATGACAGATGATGCGAGTTCTACAGTCAGAACTGATGTGAGCAGCCTCTACATTGCATTAATAAAAAAGTGGAGTACTGGGTGCTGATCTTACTAATGCATTGCCAACACTGGATACTTGGGGCAGATCAAGGAAAACAAGGGATGGAAATTGAACTATCAACCTGACATGTTAAGTGCTTGATGGAGAATTTGAAAACGTGGGCTTATTTCTGTATCAGAGCATGTGATACAACTGGTAAAACATTTCACTGACTTGGACTCTAGTTGAAGAGACACTTTCATCCCACCTGTTTGGTACAAAAGACCACGCTTTGCCATATGTGTGAGCTGTACATAAGATCACAGCTTGCTTAATAGGCAGGTGGGATCATTAGCAGGGGATAGATAGACTCTCCAGTGTTCTGTTCATGACCAGACTTGTCATTTGCACATTTTATTTCAACCCTAATCATGCAGAGCCATGCACTTCATCAACTCCTGCCAAGGTAGAAATTTTGCTGAAACCAGCCTTTCTGATTTCACTGAACAGATGGCCAATCTGCCAGCTCCAGCAGGGTTTTCCCAAGCCAGGGACTCCAGGATTACCACTTACCTGTTCTTCAGTGGCTGCCATGTGCTCACTTGGGCTTAGCCTGCCCTTGGGATTGCAGCCCCAGGCAATCTGCTTGGAAAAAGCAACAGTCACTCTGTCCCACGACCTTCCAAATGCACCAGTCCTGAGCCTCCAACAGAAGAGACACCAATACAACCAGGTGCCTCACTAATGACAGATTCATTAGTCTTTGGGAAGGGTCCCCATTCTCTGTGAAGACCCAGAAACACAGACTGAGACCCAACCAGAGGTGGCTAGAAATTTACCGGAAATTCTTAAGTTCCTAAGTTTTTTAATAGTGAGAAGAATCCAGGGTTTCCTGGCTGAAAAGCTTCCACTATCAGTGGGAGACATGTAGTGCACCTGCAGCCAGTGCTGACTGTACCTATCACAGTTAACCCCAGCTGGCAACTCAGCCCCACAGAGCTGCTTGCTCACTGCCCACCAATGGGATGGGGGAGAGACTCACAAGGGAAAAAGTGAGAAAAGTTGTGACAGTTTAATAGGGAAAGCAAAAGCCACATGCTCAAGCAAACCAAAGCAAGGAATTAATTCACTACTTCCATGGGCACACAGGTGTTCAGCCATCCCCCGGAAAGCAGGGCTCCATCATGCATAACTGTGACTTAGGAACACAAACACCATAACTCCTAAAGTTGTCTCCTTCCTTCTCCTTTCCCCAGCTATACATGCTGACCTTGATGCCATATGTTATGGAATATCCCTTTGGTCAGTTGGGGTCAGCTGTCCTGGCTGTGTCCCCTCCCAGCTCCTTGTGCACCCCCAGCCTCCTTGTTGGTGAGATGAGTGAGGGGCTTGGCTCTGTGCAAGCACTGCCCAATAATAATTAAAACATCCCTGTGTTATCAACACTGTTTCCAGCACAAATTCCAGATGCAGTCCCATGCTATGAAGACAATTAACTCTGCCACAGCCAAACCCAGCACAGTATCTTACACCCACAATTGTTCAGGGCACAGACAATTTTGCTACTTTTCTGTTGTTGTTCTTTTCTGTTATATTTGAGTTTATCAAACGAGGCAGAGTCAGCAGTGGTTGCTTTCTATTGCTGTGCTGTGATCTACATTCAAAGGAGAATTGAAATTCTAGTTTTTCTCATTTGCAGTCCAGATCCAGTTCAGGAAAGCACACCACTAATTTTGTGGTACTCCTCCTTGCTGCATGATGTCTGTCATTATTTTTAAAGTTTGTGAGCAAGACATTAAAACTGTTCAATTTGTCTCCAAGACAAAGTATTTCCCTACATCCAAAAGCCCCCAGTCAATAAAAATGGTCAGACTTTCTATACAAATGCATATCACAATGTCTTGTGGATTAAATCTCAGAATTCAATTAATTCTGATTGTGATCAATCACTTCCCAGATTCATTGCACTTTAAAGAGCTGTGCAAGAGGAAAACAGAACACCGTAGATGTCCCGTTTCTTACCTTCTCCATTACAGTTGCGGTAATTCATTATGTATGTCCCATTTTCTTTTTGGACTATGTATGTGTCTTAGATTTGGAAACAACCAGTGGGTTATCTCCCACAGCCCACTGCAACAACACAAGTCAGAAGAATTTTACTTAGGCTTTCATTTATTGAGACTAATAATCTGTATTGAACTATATAAATTAGCTTCTAAGCATTTAAACAAATTGAGTTCACTCATTAATTGGTATCCATGGAAAAAAAATGCAGAAAGTTCTCTGGTGTGTATAAACAAGCTTAAAATAATGAAAATTGAAGGTCTTGCAGGAAGTTTATGGTACTTGCCTAATGATTAGAAGCATCTTATTTTGTTTTGTTTATTAAAAAAAGCCCCTCTCTTAGAATATCAGTGATGTTGGATTTTTGCTACAGGATGTGATAACTGAACACAAAGGAGTTTATCCTGCCTTGAAAATGTTCACATCCTGTTTTACAAAAGCATGGACCTATTACAAATAAACAGAAAAATTAATCAAGATTATCTGAAGTAAAAAGGAGCAAACTGATGTTTATTCTTGTGTTCTGGCTGCCATAAAGAAAACAGAATAGATAATTTTTATTACATTATTCCCTCCCTACCTCTGATTTGTAGTTTTAAAGGCCTCAAGATAACCCTGTTATCATAATTTATATTATGTGAAACTTTGTTATCAATGTCTATTTGACAAAGAGAAGATAAAAAACAAAGATCATTTCAGACAGATCAGTCTTCCCTGAAGTTTGGCATTTACAGCAAACAACATCAATAACACTTTCTCGTTAAAGTTTCTCCAAATCCACTACTGAAACTGCTTTTCATCAGAAAATTTAGGACAATCTGACCAAAGCTGAATGTTAATATCATGGATCCTAAACTTACAGCTGAGTAACTAACAAGAAACAATACCCACCAGCTTTTACTACAAATAAACGGCCTGCACCAGACTGCACTGCATCAGGCAATGTAAATGTATACATTTTGTATACTACAGGTTCAAGTTGAGACTATGTGATCAACCCCTTGACTGTGGAAGCCTAAACAGTAATTGACTTAGCTGTAAGATTTCACTTTACCCTCCTCTTACTGCTGCTGCTCCAAAGCACACAAATCTTGAGAGAAAAGAAATTAACTGGAAAAATTTGAAATTTTTTCAATAACAGTAGGAGTTAGTAACTCTATCCACCTGGTTTTCACACTCAACATCAGAGTAAGATCTGTCAACTCTTACCGAAGTAGTTGCTAAACAAAGGGAATATCAGCAATAGACAAGGACATCTTTTAAACCACTACCACAACCTAAGGGAGAGTGATGGTCTCACCTCCACAGTGAGACTATGACATTCTCAGTTTTCTGTGGGGATATGAAAACTGCAAAAACACAGAATCCTCCTGGAACTATAAGGCCTAAAACAGCCTCCAGATGTCCATTATCACTGCACCTTCAAGGCTATCTAGCCTGCAGTTACTGTCCACTCCCTAGCCTGCTTGAAGGCTGCTTTCTATCACCATTTACTCCCCTATACCTTATGGTCAGAAATATAATTAACTTTACATTCCTTTCCCCTCCTTTTAGTTAACAATGTAATCCTTTGATTATAAAGTACCTTTCCGTGTTTATCATAACCCAGCCCCTTGATTATAATGAATTGCCTACTAACACTATATATTGTGACATGCAGTTTCAATAAACGGTCTTTGATTTTACCCCAAAATGGAGAACATGTTTTTGGACCGTAACAGTTTTCCTTTAAAAAAATTAATTGTAACCCCTTCATATCCTGCACAGCAATAACTCAGTTCCAGACAAACACTGTCTGAGAAGGGATGTGACAAAATACTAATTAAGGGGCTGCTTAGTTGCCACTTCTTCCATTGATAGCCAAGTACAGTCATGTTTTGTGCAGATGCTTTGACAGCAAATATTACATTTGGGAGACTGATAAACATCCATTTCAACAAGACATTCCATGATTAAACAAGCTTCTCCTTTTCTGATTAATTTTGTAAGGAAACATGCGAAGTGAGTAAAACCATTTAATTTATTCATTACATGGGTCATTAGTTTTTCATTTCTAAAAAGCAAACGTGTCACAGTACTGAGCTAGGATTATAATTAAAATACATATAAAGGAACTTTTGCTTCTGTTTCCTTTATGTTTGTATTTGAATGACTAGCAAACAAACAACAAGCTCCTAGCAGAAGCTGTGATTATATTACCCTTTTAGTTTGGTTCAGAACAACATCTTGCTTTAGAGCAGTGTTTGACACAGTCTGGAGTTTTTTTGGATGGAAGAAAAAATTAAAATCGGTAGTGTAGGGATACAGTTTTAAATACAGAAGAAATAATTGTTGTCTGAGGAACAACCAAGCAGTATTCTGAAAAATGGGCTTCCTATCTAATATGAAGTCTTAAGATGCTAAAGTCTTATTCGGGAATTTGGGACTCTGAATTCTGTGAAATGCTTTGAGAAGAAACTGACATGAATCATTTTGACTGGTAGTACAACATACTAAAACTATTGAAGTTTATTACAACATGTGTATCTTGTAAACTAGTAAAAAATCTGATGAAATGTCTGTATTCATTTTCATTATTTCTGACTGAAATTTTTTCTTTTGACAAAGAAATACATCTAACCTCAAGAAATACATTTACATTTTACATTAAAAGATTGAAGAAGATAACAAAAGTCTGAATCTATCTGGTAAAAAGAAATAAAAAATGGCAGCCATGAGCACAGTAATGATCTTCTTTCTCTTCTACCACATTTTGTCATTTACACGGTACCCTATACTTTTTTTTCACACCAGAGTAGAGGAGGTGTGTCTGTTTGGGAATATTTTGTGTTCTACTGTTGGGTTGAGATGCTTTATGGATGAAGGGTTACCAAGAGTTTCTAATGATAGGTTATCCATTTTTCGGGATCTAAAATTACCAGCAAAGTTAAATAAGTGGATCCATATCAGTATGTTTCATGGTGAGACATAAAATACTGGTCTTTTACTAAAAAATAAAGATCTGTTGCACTAGAAAAAAGACATTTGCTTACTGTTTCTGAAAGTTTAAAGAGTTCTACAGAATAGTGACCTTTTCCTGAAAGGAAACAGCAAATGAGCTGACTTGAAGAATGACTCCTTCTCCCAGATCAAGGAGCCATGCACCACGTGATCAGTACTTGATGACTGAATACCGAAAAGATTCTGGCTCAGAGATAGGTAACATAACAACAATACCATGAATGCAACCAACTTGATTCTGTTACTCCAGAACACACATTTGGAAAGGATTAACACGTTTGGCTGTTGTGACTTTGCCGGCACTATGGATATCTCTGATTAGCACAAAGTACTTTAGGGCAGACCTTACAAGAACAGCACAAGCAATTAGGACAAAAGATTTCCTGTGGGATTCATGAAAGAAACACCATACTCTGTTGGTGCAATTAAAGCAGTACATCCCCGTTCCCCTTACTATTATTCCTTATATATTTACAGAATCATTCAGAAATTAGCCTGACCTGTCCAATTCTATCTATGTATTTATTCTGATGTTATACATTAAACAAATTTTCGATATAGAAATATTTTCTTTGCTGAATATATATTTCAGAATATTATATATGTTATTATATAAAATTTTGTGACATAGACTATTACATGTTGTATTATTTTATATTACATTGTGTAATAATATCAGTGACCTTTTTTTAGTGTTTTCCAACTTTTAATGAAGTTCAAGAGAGCTGCAGAAATATTTACTAAATAAACACTAAAAATATTGAAAACTACAAAAATTATGAAACAATAGCATTACAAATTCCTCAAAATCAGGAATTTGAGCATAAGAGTAGAAATGAAAGTGTCTCAAAATAGTGTGGTCTTACTAGAGGAAAATGAAGAGTATCATTGCAGTAGCCCACAGGAAAAAGAAATCAAATAAGTCATAAGAGAGCACCATTGATGCTGTGGATGTGACTCAGTAATATTAGGCTGCTCTAATCCTGCACTGTGTTCTTTTTGAAGCATTAATGTAAGGAAAGAAAGGCATCTTAGCGTGCAACACTCAAATTAACTTTGACTTAACACCTTATTATTGGAAGGGTTGTCAATTCTTTCTCCTCAGAAAAAGATTGCCTAAAGCTTCACTGTCAGCTAGTCACCCATCTGAAGACTTTAGAGATCATTTTGCTATAGAATGAAATATACATACTGACAAAGATGGATCGGTTTTAAAATCCAACTCTATAGAATCTGCTACAGGCAACCCATTTAGACACTTTGATAACTTGCATGCATTTATCATAATCTGTGTTACAGACAGCATAACCCAAAGGACCAAATTTTATTCCCAGGAACACTTCTACAGCTATAAAGCCTTCATGAATACAGTGGAATATTAGTAAATATCAAAGTTGAGAAAGTTAATTTTTCCAATTCATTATTTTACTCAACCGAGTATTCCAGATGTTGTTTTCCATTCAAATAGCAAAGAGTCTTTGCATGTTCCTCTTACAGAACATATTTCTCTTACATTCATGACAGAATAAACTGTTTCCCTTCCTGTTTGTCTATTTTGATCCCTTAAATATTCCTGAGACAGCCACAGCACTGGCCTACATAAGAAAAAAAGATCTTGAGAAAGTTTTAACCAAAATAAAACCTGACCAATTAAAAAAAAAAAAATAGTGTCTGCAAAACTGCTTCTAGTACTGATCTTTCCTGTAGCTCTGAATATTTCTATGGATAAGCTTTTCTACGAATAAAGCTGTAAATGGACCAAAGAAGGCACAGATATATGTAAATATCAGAGACCATGTGTAAAATACAAGGCAAGGACAGTCAGAAACAACAGCTCACACAAGTGCACCTTGAAGTCAACCATAATAACACTAGGCTGAAACACTAAGACAGAATAGTGATGGATCCTTAAAAATAGATATAATGATCTCTCAGATATTTGAAGGTCTCGTACCTACTTTCAATAGACTCTTTACTAGCAACAGAACTGATTATTGACCACATATAATACTTTTGGTTAATCATATTTAGGAAATACGCAGAATGGGATGATATATGGATGGTAAGAGATTTTCAGCTTTGGGAAAGGGAGGTTATATTTCTTTACTCCAGAAAATATTACTTTAATAATACAAATAGATGTACATTCACAATAATAATAATGCAAGAATGAATAGTAGTATTGGTGCTGCTTTCCTTTACCTCGAAAGGACAGTCAACTAGTTGACGTCAATAAGCTGAAAAAAATGTTTTATGAAAAAGGAAGAGTAATAGGAGCAAACAGCTGAAAGAGAAACAAACAAAGATCAGGAAATAAAAAGGAGCAGGCAAGCAGAGGGGAAAAAAATGGATGACAAAAAAGGCAGGAAGGCAGAAAGATGCCAGTTCTAGAAAATGAACCAGTTCCATTTGGATGAGTTGAGGCTCATCTGAAGACTGCTCCAGGTAATGGCACACAAGAGAAGTTTGTGCATTTCACAACTTTCAACTTTATAAATTTCTAGCCAAAAAGTCTCAGAACCTATTGGAAATGGAGATGGGTTGTGTGGTGACAGGTACTGATGTCGTTCTGACTAAAACCTTTGCTTTCACAGCAAGTAATGTTAACTGCTTTGTAATCGATATCCGAGAGATGTAAAGGAGGGAGAAAAGTATAAGGAAAGAAGAGGCTTTTAAACACATAGAAACCCTGTCTCTGTGAGAAGCTATACTTTCAGATTTTCATCTTGAGGAAAGAGAGATTAGAATGAGTATTCAGGGCTAAGAGCAAAATTAGAGTGGCCTTATTAACTCAGAAAATTACACTGGTATAAATCTTGTGATACAATTCAGGCTTAATGCAAATCTTCTCATCCATACAACTAGAACACAAAACCAAACCCAAAATATATAATAGCTGTGTCTGGTAATTTCTTGCCTTTAACCTGCTGTAATCCTTTCCCTCACCGAGGGATGAATGTTGCTAATTGCAATAAAAGTGCTGTCACAACTGAATGAAATAATTTCACACTCATTCTCTATGGAAATTTATATAGGGCTTGAAACAGCAGAGACTTCAGCCAAAAAAAAAAAAAAAACCAAAAACAAAAAACCAGTCTGTCATATTTAAACTAATTCTGTGCTTTCACAACTCTACGTGCAAGACAAAAATAACCGTTACTAAACTGTTAGTAGTAAATTCACTGAATCTCAAGAACCTCTTCCTGCAGTAGAAGAAATTTTCATCTTTATTCCACACATATGTGTCTTTCAGTATTGTGAAAACTGAGGCAAAATAACCCTTAGGATATGTTCTCCTTGCAATACTCTTCAGAAGTTTGGGAGCACTGTGGTATTCCCAGCAAAGAGCACACACCTAGAGGAAAGGCAAATGCCACTGATGCATTGACAAGGCATGTGACAGCACTGACCTATAAACTCCTGACACTCAAGAAATTCAAAGATAGGGGAAACTCTAGATGAGGGGTAAATAATGATTCCTCTCTCCACAGCCAGCTCCTCATCTTTTATCTACACCATGGATAAATAATTCTGGCTTTACGGATGTATCTTCTTCTTTTCTTATACGGGTAAGAACTTCAGCTGAAAGGAGAGCATAAGCAGCTGCATCAGACAGACACTTTAGACTTCACTGGAGGATGGACAGGTACCAGCTCCTTCTACAGCTGGCTGTTTATTTCTCTGAAACATAAACATTGTTTCAATAACCTGCCTGCTTCCTGTGTAAGCAGAAACAGATCTGGCTGCTGGAAGTGCCACACAGACGCATCTTTCATTTCCTCTCTTTCAGCTGCTGTTTATGACTCACCATTAGCAATTTTATAAAAGCCTCCAGTTATCATTTTTGTATTCTACCATTATTGCTTATTACTACACACCTAGCTGTAATTACGATGAGGTAATTACTGCTGGTGAATTATGACAGTCCTCCATCTTTGGTTTAAAGGACTGAAATCAATGGTTCTGCCTCTAAAGAAGCCACCACCATAAAATATTGATATAATAATTTTACACACAGTGTGGGAAGCAGTATAATGTGGATATTTAAGACTAGCAATTAGCAGGAGACTTTGCTGAACACAACATTTAAGTCAGTAATGGATGTCTGAAATGCCAAAGAAAGTTATCTACAGTATGAACTGTGGGGTCCTTGATACTTATTGGGGGTTAAAGCTTTTCATTGCTCTGAACCTGGTCCTTGAATACCGATTCCAAAATAATTATTGCATAGTGCCTTAGGTACTTTAACTGTTGTAATACTGAGGAAGGACCTTTCATTTCCAAACATGTTGCTAGCCCTTTTCTTGCAACCTTTTCTCTTTGCATGCTCCAAAGGCACTGTAGCAGGGCCTTTACCCCAAGAGGAACCACCCCAAGTGCCTTTGCCTTCATGGAGCTGCATTACCAGATTCTTCAACACAGTGTTTGTTGATTGACCTTGTAGTTTTTCATCTGTAACTCTTCACATTCCCCCTGCAGCTTCTAGTTTGTAACTTTACAATCCCAGAGACAATACAGTGCATAGTGACTTACACACTCCAAGATAATAACTAACATTATGCATGTACAGGGCTTAGCCAGTCAACATACAAGACATGCACCTGAAGAAGCATAATGGGCACTCATGCCATCATAAGTAAAAACAACTGACAGGGAGTTTGAGGGAGTCTTGATGAAAGCTGTAAAACTCCCACAGAACAGTGTTGAGAAACACCTCTGCGCTGGTATAGGTGCTCATTTGGGGCCCTACCACTTCTCTCAGCTGGCCACTACTGAATTTTTTTTCCCTTTCTCTATTTTTTCTCTTGTTTTCCTTCCCACACTCCCACACCCTGCGCTCCCACTCTCTCCAGTACCTTTGAAGTCAATGTATGGCATCGGTTATGGACCATGCTAGTAAAGCTTTGTACATGCAAGACTATATCAACTTTTTCTGCAATATATCAGTGGTTCTTTGGACATCAGAGTGTCCTCTGGAAGAGCTTTGTGATTTCCATGTATTACAATAGGCTCTCGATTTCAGTGTCTATGCGAGGTGTTACAGTTGGGCTTTTGATAGCCTCCTAAGTGGCATAAGACAAATACTTATATCTAAAATTACTAGCATCTAGGACATAGCAGAAAAATGTGTCTAAATTAACACTTAAGTTTAGACAAGGAGCATACTTCTGAAGTGCTTTTTTTCCCCCTACAGCCTAGTTACTGTGGCCCAATAAACTTTCCAGAGCAGTCTTGGAGGTGATTCATTTTGGAAGAAACTGGAAGATGCTCTTTAGAAATGTATCTGGTGCACAGCACCATGGTCCCAGTCCACAAACCCAAACTGAAGCAAAGCACCCTGAAATGAACATAACATGGGTCTTCAATCCTCAGCAACCATTGTTTTACTCTAGAAAGCCATTCCTAGGGGGCAAGCAGTGTGCTCCTTGTTAATACAGACACAGCCTGAAAGAGCTTAATAAAACACAGTCAGATGTTTTATCTACGTCTCTGCTATTGACTGTTGGTTCCAAAAATTTTTCATCTTTCTCCATAAAGAACTGACACTTACTCCTTTGAGAAATTAATTTACCTCTTTGTGATCATTTTAATCTTATGTAATAGGACCAATGCATCCCATTTTGGGTTATCTCAGTTGATTCTCCATCAAAATCGATCTGAACTAATGAGCCCAGGGGTTCTAGAAGACCATCTGAGCTGCAGGAAAGCAAAACTTAGAATTTTTGGACTCTGTACTGAAAATATGCTCTTCCTGCAGTTACAAGCACTGGGCATTTTCCCCCTTCCCATTATTTTAGGCAAGAAATGCTAGCTTCAGTTGAGTTCTTAGTTCACAAAAGTCTTACCTGCAAAATAGTCCTCTGCAACTTAGGTGGCATGACAGGTACAAACTCAAAAGGCAAGAAAGAACTCTAAATACATTTTCTCAAAGTCCTGAAAAGACATTTATGATTATTGAGTGCAGAAGGATATTCGCATTACCAATCTGCATAGAAAACTTTGTCTTCCAAAGTGAAGAATGTAACACATTTATTAACCTCAGAATTCAGAGAAGCAGAAGTCAGACCTGCAGTATCTTTTGCCTTGCAATAAGACCTTAAAAGACAAACAAACGAGCCCACCTAAAAGAGGAGTCGTCTCTATATTTCACCCAAATTGAGCCCTAGTCCAGCTGTCTAAAGTGTTTCTTTTCTGTGAGTTACTGAGACGCCTTAATAAGTAGATCTAATGTGGGAAATACAAGTTAGGATGGTCTACATACTTTGGAAAGCAAAGGGAAAAAGGTAGATAAAAGTTCCTTTAAAAAATAAAAAAATACTGGTTCAGTCTGTAGCCATTTATTTTTTTTTGCACAGAATCTTCAGTTTTCTCACCAGAGTTAGACTTCAGTTATGCCCTGCTCACTCAATTATACAAAGTCAAGAAGCTTCTTTCTTCCTCCATAAGAGCTCTTCTCCCAGCCCTCCCACCTGCCGGCCCCACCACAGAGGATGGCATTACACAAGCCCTCCTTGTCAACAGCCTCTGTAAGCATTAGGAGCAGCTGAAGTGGCAGGCATGGGTACATTTTATACAGCCTTTTATGTCGTCCTATTTTCTCTCTTCTTTTTGGCAAACAAGAAAGGAGTGGAGACAAAACAGTGTTTAAGAGATATTTTAACACTAGTTTATGTCAGAGGCCAAAACAACATTACTGCAGGGGAAGGTACCATTTACTGGAATTATGATTGTTCCTGTTCTCAAGTTACCATAACACTTTGACGCTTTTGGCAAAGGGTTTCTTCTGCAGAGTACTTAAGTATCTGCTGCTTCCCAACTGTTTAGGCATACTTTCCTTCTGCAGCATAATTACTCTTCATAGTAAATATGCTTCTGGTCTAAATTTCCATTTCTCTGAGCCCACTGGTCCCTGCTATACCTTGTCTAATCTTAAAAGCTGCTAGAATTCTATTTATTTCTTTACAAAGGCTTCTGCCCTCATTCCATGTTTTTTTCTTCCCACAGGGCTTGTGCTTTCTGTGGTAGTTTCATGGACTACTCTCCTGGGTACAGCAGAAGAGGACTCCAGATACTCTTTTCGTACTCCTTTACAGACAAAAACTTAATCAGTCCTTCCTCTCCAAGTCTTATTGTATGGGGTTTGTACAGCAAGATTTTGGTAGTGGGGCAGCTGCAGGGGCAGCTCCTGTCAGAAGCTTCTGATATGTCCAACAGAGCCAATGCCAGCTGGCTCCATGATGGACTCACTGCTGGCCAAGGCTGAGCCCATCAGTGACAGTGGTATTGACTCTGGAATAGCAGGGAAAGAGTGAGGATTCCTTTCCCTGAGGAGAAAGGGGCAGCAGAGACAACCCATGATGAACTGACAAAATGCCCCATTCCCCATCCCTCTGCACTGCTGGAGGAAAATGGGTAAAGAAATCAGAAGTGAAGTTCAGCCTGGAAAGAAGGGAGGGGTGGGGCATTTGGGTTTATTCTTCATTATCCTAATTCAATTTGATCAGTAATAAGTGAAGCTAATTTCTCCAGGTCGAGTCTGTTTTGCCCTCAACAGTAACTCATGAGTGATTTCTCCCTGCCTTTATCTCAATCCATAAGCCTTTTCTATTTTCTCTCACCTGCCCAGCTGAGAAGGGCAGTGATAGAGCAGCTTTAGTGGGCACTGCCACCCAGTCAGGGTCAACCCACTACACTGACTTTCTTCCAGAAAGCCCCATTGCCATTCTCACTGTCACTATTTCTCCTTTCAATTTGTCTGTACTCTGATTATATCAGCAGTACATAGAGGGACAGGCATAATTACTCTAAAATAAACTGAGCCAAAGGGGAGGGTTTTAAGTATCCCCACAAATACTGAGCCAGTCTCTAACACACCCCTGTAATTCCTTCTCTTTGAATGCCGGCTATCACCACTGTAATCAGACTCCCATTCAGTTTTGTAATGACCTAATCTCTGATACATCCTGTAACAGGAGGTTCAGTTGGGGCTTTCATTTGTGATTCTTTTCACTCTCATCACATCTTTACACATCAAACCCACTTTCAGAGTTTTCATTTTCAAGGAGCTACCTCATCCATACAGCCAACCTCAGGCTTTACAAGTGCCTTGTTTTCTTTAGCAGCCAATGTTTTGCTTTCCTAAAATGCATTAGCATTTTACTAGCAGCAGTAACAGGTGTGCCCAGGCAAAGCAGACCTTTTAATTGCCAAAGGCAGGCTTCAAATAAATCATTTTTTTGCCTGATATTTTTCCTTAAAGACAAGTAATACCAGCAACCACATACTCCAGTCCACTATTACTTATTCAATGAAAGATTATAACATCCATCCTGTTTTTGCTGAGACAATTTGTCTTAAGAATCCTGGGCATTGCTTCTCTTCTCTTCCACTGCAGTTGTTTCCAATGTTTATTTTCCTTTAAAAAAACCCTGAGTTAAACAAGCAGGTCCTCCTTCCACCACTCAAATCCTTTCCAGAGTATTCACCTTTGAGCTGTTAAGCACTTTTGGAGTTTTAAGTGATGCAGTTTTATACCTTTTGTGATGTGATCTCTCCTATATGCAGAAAGTGGTATAAAGTACAAAATCCTTGCACATTACCAGTTTGGAGGAGCAGGGTGGGCATGTATCTTGCACTCTACAAAATATAGTGCAATCAGTTGCTTGGGCCTTCATAGATATCCATAAGATTACAACTAGAAGGACTCAGGGCGAGGCTGAGAGCGTTTGTGGAGGGGTCAGAGTACACAACTTTCTCTATCTAATCATCTACATACCACCAATAATCAGGTCTGATCAAGTCACAGACTGTTCAGCCAGCTCTCCCCAGCTGCTACTAAGTATTTTTCAATTGAACATGTTGAATAGTTGAATTGGGCACTTTTGCTCAGCTTGTCATAAAATGTGACAACTTCTCCACAGGTATCCGACCCCTACTTTTGTATTTTGAAGGTTCTGCTGCTTCTGATTTCTTTTAGAAAAAGCAAGAACTTGTCTGGCTTGTGCCAATGAGACACAGATGCAACACCTCATGTTCAATCACTTCTGGAGGTATTTTAGGAGTTATATTCACAGCCCTGGATGTTCCAGAAAGACAGTGGAAAATAGGAGGAATTATTCTGCATGTGTGTTTCAACAAAATATGTCAGTGCTTTCCATGACACACTTAGAAAGAAGTAGCATTTTAAAGTGGGAAATGCTGTTTACACAAAGTCAACTGAACATTTTAGAGAAGACTGACGTATTTTGTAGACCTAAATTGGATCTATTTGACAGTAAGAGAGTGTTAAAATCAAATTTCTTGTCTATCAGAATGTAAGAAAATTCTCAATGACTTCATATTTCCACTCTTTGCAGTTCTACATGGGGAAACCTACAACTATCCTAAACACCTGTGCTACAGGTTAGCATCAATATTGAAGAACAGTAACCTAAGTCATATGTTTCAAGAACTTTTTTTCCTAAACACTTCTTACAGTAAGAAACAAACTTTCTCTTAAAAATACATATGTAAATATGTGTAAACTAAATTGTTGGCTGTGTCTAAACTCCTCTCATATTTTTCTCTTGACTGAAACAGCAAGAAAATGCACCAAGACTATAATTTGCAGGAGAATTGAGGCCAACATTAGTGAATTGAGATAATTCTGGATTTCAGATTTTTTTTTTCTAGTAGAAGTAAGACATTTAAAAGAAAGGGAAAAGATAGATTTTAGTTAATATACTATTCTGTGTTAAAACTATTTTCAGACATCTCTATATATAATTTTCATTAAAATATGTAGTTAGGCTACAGCATAACAGCTCCTATCCTGGTTTTATTACTACTATTACTGCATTAGTTAGGATAAAAACCCTTATTGCATTTGAATAGACTATTCTGTAAACAGCAGAGAATCAAAATTGCAGACCAGGATCTCTTAATAGTTTACATTTTTTTGAAGACTGCTGTAAATGAAGGCACAGCAGTATAACATGTGACCAAACACTCAGACAACCTAGTTATTTAAATGTACATCACACATTCAAGGGTAGTGACCAGAATGAAAATTGTCAGTTTTAACTATTGGCTTTGACTGATTTGTCTCTCTTTGCTGCCATAGAAACCTACATTAAATTAAAGGCAAAGAAACAATGGAAGCTAATTAATGTCTCATGCATCTTCTGCACAGCAAGTGTGTTGGCAGTACTTTGCAACATCATGGCAGCACATGCAACATGCTTTTCTAATACATAGTTAAAGGATTTCTGCTCAAAAAAGTGTATTCCTATACAAATACATACACAGAGAAATAAGTCAGAAGTATGAAATGTAGAAAAGAGAGTTCTTTCCACCACCTATCTGCAAGATGAAATATTTTGAGGGGCAAATTTAAAGGTGAAAAGACCATTTTGAACTGTTCTTTCATTTAGTCCCTGGAACCTAGCAGTTTTTCTATAAGAGCAAGAATTAACCTGAGTTAGAAGCAGAGTTTGTCAGGTTGCCTTGAGAGGAGACATCAGGGTGTGGGTACCGGTAGAGGGAGGCAGCATCAAGATGGTGGTGAGAGGATGTTAAAGCACTAGTTGTAAAAGAAGGATCTCTCTTCATTAAACTTCACTTTGTCACCTGCCATGTCTCATTCATTGTGTACTGTGATGCCTCTGTACTTTATTTCTGTATCTGATTTTTTCCCCAAAGACCTCATGTTTAAGAGGTACAAACCACCACAGCTTGCTTTTCTAGTCTTGTCCTTCGATGAAAGCTCTGCAGGTGTGACAATATGCATGATGCTGTTCTGATCCTGCTGCAGAAAGTGTGAAAGGGGCTACAGGATCATATGGGTGAAAGTTCTGCAAGCTTAACTGGAACTTTTCTTTTTATTACTTAATCAATTTTTCCTACTAAGTAAGACAGGAGAGTAAGAGCAATACCTTTTTAGTCCAGGTTAGTCAATAGATAGTTATAGGATTTTGCCTCTACAACCAATTCTAGACCGCAACCAACCCCACCATATCTCAAGGAGGTAGATGCCTGTGGGACACTGTCATTTAATTTCACTATAATGATATGTCCTCTCTTTCTGGGAGTTATGAACAAATAAAACAAAGCATCTTCCCAATGTTAAACTGAAACACTTCACACACAACCAGTTAAGCAGAGGAAAAGGTGTTTGAGCAGGGCATATATTGATTTCTGCTGATGTACACCAAATTGTCTGTCCGTGGCAGTGATGGGATCCTGGTGCCAGCTGCCCCACACTGTCAGCCTGGCTGGGAGCTCAGCCATGACTCCTGCTCTTTGCTGTGTACAGCATTGCTCCCCAGCCTGATTGCTTCTGACAGCTCCATTACTCTGAAGCTACTGACAGCATCCTTAGTTTCTTGTGTTCTTAACTTAAAAAACAAGTCATGCCTGCAAGGCTGTAGAAGGTGTTGTTCAGCCAGAGTTTCTGGCTTAAACAGAAGCTGTACAACAGTTTGGAGGGTCTCCTTTTTCTCTTGTCACTTGGAAAGAGCATAGACATACCAGGCGAGCAAAGTCTTGAGACATGATGTTTTTGGTTGTCTCCTGAGTAACAGAGACAAAAGCAAACAAAAAAAAAAAGATTTTCTGAAGTGTGAAATGAAACTGTTCATTAGAACAACTACAGAAAAATGAATATAGGATGTCATTAAAGCAGGCTATGCTTGTCAAAGGTTGTCATGATACTAATTATAGATACGATTTAATATGAATTGGGAGTATCGAGCATTGCCACTAGTTATGCAGTTATTGTGTATGTGGCATCAGTTGCACTAAATAGACAGCTGCAGAAGGAAACAAAGGCAACCCAATATTGATTCATGGGGCATCCTGAAGCTGGTGTATCAAAACAGTACTGAAAAGGTCATAAGACTCTCTTGAATTATTTACAAGAAAAAAAAAAAAAAAGACAGAGATATTAAAAAATATACAGCCACAGGGGAAACCCAGGAGACAGATCTGAGCAAGCATTTCTCTGTATGTTACAAGTGAGTGACAGACCTTGTTGAGGAGGAAAAAACTTGTCACAATTGATTAGGGACAGAGACAGACGCAGTATGGAGCTTTTTTAAGAGCTCAAATGAAAATTAAATACAAGCTTGCAGGCAGAGCAGTGCCAGCAGACAAGTTCAAATTCTTTCTCAGCATTGAAGTTGATCAAAAAGTCATAATAGCAGTACTTTTTCCCTGTTACTCTGATTGAATCCTGTTGTGCTGTTTACCTGCCCCAGGCTGCTGAGGTGGACAGTGGTCACAGAGCTTTTGCTTGCTTGGTGGAGGAAGAGCTGTTCATTTCTTGATAGCGCACATACATGAGGAGGTCACCTCAGACCTAGTCCCAAAGACATGCTGCTTTCCAGGATTCCAGATACTCACAATGACATTTTCAGTCTTTCACTGCTTTTTAAAAGCCTGCCTTATCAATCTTCCTATACCTTTATATGCTAATGGCTAGTGCCAATTTTTCATTAGAACTAAAAATCTTGTTTCCACTTGAAGAAATACTAGAAAACCCTATGCTTCATTGGTATCATTCTGTAATTCAGTGATCCCAAATACGGATCAGAATCAGACTTCTGTTCTTTTCATTTCATAGGAGCCTTGTTATACACCATATTGCACCAGAGTTTTAGAATAGTGACAGTACAACTGTAGGTAGCTTGGCTAAGACCATACTTAGCTAAAGACTAGAGAAATGCAGGCAACAAGACCATGGTTGAAGACAAATAGAAGATGATGTTACACCAGACTTCCCAGATCTAGTAAAGGCAAGCAAGTGCTCACATATGAACTCTGGATCATACAGAAAAGCTGCTCAAAGAAGTGAAAAGTTTCCTACCTGTCAGTTTTATAGAGCTGGTTGTAATGACTGGAAAGAAGTGAAGCTTACCCTTCCCTAAGGAATGCAGTACTGTACTGTCAAGACTATAGATGTCACCATTCACTAAGTGATGAACACTGATAAAAAGGATAATACTTGAGGCCAGCATAGCATATTTTATCCCTGTGAGGTGTTAATAGTGTCAGTTGCAAATTATATCTCTATATTGTTGTAGTGCCTCATGAAGCTTAACTCCTAAAGTTCCTTTTAAATACATATAGCTTAGAATATGCTGTTCCTTTTTATCATAACATTTGATCATTTTATCAATTACCAAATTATTTTCTTTGTGAAGGAATATCTAGGTTTTTAATATTTTCTTCAAATAAAGGAAATTCTGCACAAGGGAGAATTTCAAGTGCTCTAGTTCAAGATGAGCAACGTATGTGCTGATTTTTAAAAGTGGTTGTGGAGTTTTCCACTTCAACAGAGAGAACGGCATGCACAGAGGTCGATAGCTCATCTCTCTCTCTTTGGAGAGATGACAAACAAAACCTGAGTTTCTCTCCTACCTTGCCTATTTGCAAATATCCGTCAGGGAAGTTCAGACTTGAAGAGTCTGACTTATGCACTGATAGTGGCTACATTTTCTGATTAGGTTAGATTTTGTACCCATTGAAGGACAAATGGGCCTCCTCCTTTCATCCCACAGTTCACATTCCTCACCAGGCTCATGATCACTTTTATTTGCATCCTTATTTCCTCTCATCCTTCTCCCAGCCCGTCTGTTGGTGAGACTGTGAAAGTTATGGTCAAGATGAAGAATTTTCGCTTATTCATTTGTCAACAAGATCCAATCCCACCATCTCAGCTTTTGTCAAGAAAGAATTTACTCTTCACCCTGGATGAATTCTAGTTTAGGTAGTTGATAAACTAGAGAGAATTTGACAGGCAGAATTTTCCTCCTGGCCATTTCCATTTTGCAGAGGAATTTAAACAGTCATCCTCTTCATAGCCCATGACCTTTCCTTGGTAAGGATGTAATTTGTAAAATGTACATCACCATATGAAAGGCACCTTAAATCCTCCTTTGTGTGTCATGTCCTTATGAAACACGAGAATTAGTCTCTTCTCATTAGAACTTTACACTGCAAAACTGTCATTAATCTTGAAACAGGACACCATTAATAATTTTCTGAAGTCTCAGTATCAGGTTCTCACTGCACTCTACAAGTACAATAAATATAATTTTCTTTCAATAAAATGGAATTAAGAGCACACTTATGCTGTAAAAATCTGTAGTTGACTTTTAAAATAATAAAAGCATTGATAAATTTTAATGTGTTCTGGCACAGGCAATATTAATGCATTACAGAACTTCTTGCTTTTGTTCAATCCCACTGTTTTCCATTTTAAATCACTGATAAAATTCTCACATTGAAGAATTTAAACTGCCTTGCACTCCCAATGTTTTTTATTTATTTATTTATTTACATCTCTTAAACCCATATAGGCAGACTTTTGGCTTCTGTTCTCTACCTTTTAATGTTTGGCAAAAAAGTCCCCAACTTTTAATACTTGGCAATGTGAAAAGTATATTTGACATTCTCTCAGAAGTAAAAGGGAAATATGACTTGGAGAGTTAACATACTATATGAAACACACAGATATTACTCAATTATCACTATTTTTATATTACTTGCTAGTTCCATTGGATTTTTTTTTTGTTTTGTTTTTAGTATCAGTGCCCTGACTTTTACCCCAGCCTGTTGTAAATAAAAAGGAATTCACCCATGTGTTTTCTCTGGTTTGAACTAAAAGCATCATCAGTAAAATCTCAAATATATTCCAAAGTAGGAATAATTCACAAGCCATACTACTCCAATAGTCTCCAAGAAAAACTCTAACATTTTTGGACTAATTGGAATCTGTTCATTATCAAAGTTTTGAAAATGTTAAGCACTTACTTTTATTCTGTAATGATCACCTACTTCACATTCACACATTGGATAATTTTACAAGTGCACCCAAGAAAGTTTTGCCCTCTGATGTCTGTCCCACAGTAGCTGGGCTTTGTTTAATGCAGTGCTGAGCTGCATTTTGTATAAGCTACCTTTGCCAGACCTTTTAGTACAGGCTAATTGCAGTCCCAGTTTCCATAGCATAGGCAAGAATTGATCCTGACTGAAAACAGTAGATTTGCATGATGTACTTATTACTCTGTCACTGATTACAAGGACCACTTTACCTACAGGATCTTGGTTATCACTCTAATTAGACACTCTAGCTATCATATTTGGCATTCATAACCTTTACAGCAGAGAATGAAAAAAAATAAAGGGGGAAAAATGAAATAATAATAATAATAAAGCAGCACTGCTTTCCAAAAGTGGCAATTGAGGAGTCTGAAGCAATATCTAAGCACTCTTCTTCTTTCTTTCACATCTCATTAGGTTGAGAGCAGTGAAACCCTGTTCTCATGCTGTCCTGAGAATACCCCTGAGGCAGTGCTGGAGCTCTGTATCCATCCAAAGGGAATAACATTCATTCCTGCCATAAACGTGCAGAGGATTGCTGTGACTCTCTACACCACTAACCTGAGACAAGGCCAAGGTCAACCCAAATCTCACAAGGGTCTGCTATATGTTGTACCTATCCCTCTGTGAAGGCAGAACAAGGCAATAATTGCAAATTCATAAGAGGAATTCGACTAAAAATAAAAATTTTTAAAACAAAAAAGATTGTTTTTCCCAGCAGTTTTATATTTATCAACATTTATAATAACATTCCTCTTGCAGTGAAAACTGTGTAAGAAAAGTTTATTATGGGTCAGCAAATAAAGTCTCTCTCTCAGAACAATGCAGAAGACCTGCTCCTAAGAAAGGCCCCAGGATGCAGCAAAACACACAGGAGATGAGATATCTCGTGCAGTTTCTAATACAAAAAAGATCAAAACTTTTACTATGCCAAAGGCAAATTCCTGCTTTTATGAGGAATGTATTAAAGTAGAGTCTGAAGATATATATTTCAAGCTGACAGCAGTTTCTCACAGGAAACAATCAGTCACCAGAACAAAATTTATCGAGGCAGTGTCCCAATACTGAAAATTATTATCTTAGAGTATTAAAAAAATAAATAACTTGGATCATGCATTCATCAGTCAGTGAAGATGTTACAGCTAACATTCATTTAGCACAAGCACCAGAGGTTACCAGCTGGCAGTGTTGAGTCCAATGTAATTTCCACAGCTAGAAATAATACCCTGAACATTTACAACTCAAGACAAATCTTTTCTATACCCTCTTCTTCCAATTATCCTACCCTTCCTGCTGCCTCATCACCTTTCCCTGCCCTTTTTCCTCCATCGTTATCTCTTCTCAGGCTCTGGAGAACAGAAAATTTTTTCAGTCTTAGATATAAAACTTCAATATCTTTACCTATTCCAGATTTACATTAATGCAGTGATGAATGGATCTAGCTATTTGAGGAAAGCACTCACCCTTTGCTCCCTCTATAGCAAAACGAGTTCACCCATCTAAGCTCTGTGCCAGATGCTAAATATGTCTTTCTCCCTTGATTTCCAATTTCTTCTTGCCGGGAAAGACACTTAGGACCCATCAGATATCTAGAATGGCCCAGGATTACACGGTGTCCTGGTTCTGGCCAGGACAGGGTTCATTTTTGCAGTAGCCAGGAGGGGCATGGCCAGGACACGGAGGTTATTCTATACCACCTCAGGTCATTGCTGTGGGGAGTGTGGTGGTGCAATCATTTGCCTCTTTTGAAAGCTATTGTTATTAATATTGTTGCTGTTACAGTTCTTCTTCTTAACTCATTGCTGTTTCCAGGAAATTGTTCTTACCTCAACCCATGATCTTTACCTTACCGTGCCTCCAATTCTCCTCTCTGCAGGGAGCGAGCGAGTGGAGAGTGGTTTGGAGTGGTTTCAATGAGAACACTAAATTGGAGAATACCATTCCTAAGCCACGACACTTGGTCTAGGGTTCCTGACCTCAGCTGAATTCACAAAAGAAGTAACAAATGCATGTTGTACCAATAAACATATCAGTGACTGTTCTCCAGCACTGAGGCCAAATGGCACAGAAAAGTCTGTGCCTGGTCAGCTCCAAAGACCAGGGTGGTGGCATGCAAGCTGCCTACCTACTGGGAGCAACCTGGCTGCACCTGGAGCTTCCAAGGGATGGTTCTCAACCCCCAGCTAGGCTAGGAGGGGTCTAGAAATATTTGGCAGTATGGAAGACTGGGTTTGAGAGTCCAGGAAGGATATGTAATTTTAAATTACTAGTATAGACATAGCCAGTGAGGGCAATACCATAGTATTTCTTTGTGTAAATCAGATTTAGAGCAGCTGGGTATAACCAAAGTCAGTTAAGAGCACTGAGCACTTTCTCCAAGAAAAGTAAATGTGTTGTTTCATGACCTTTTGGGGATCTTCCACATACTGTGAAGAACAGACATCAATACAGATTGCCTTTCCTTTTCAGCAGGACTTCTCACTTTTGAAAGGACAGTCAGGCTAGCTGTAAACACCCAGCCTGGGTCCTAACAGGAAAGACCACAACCCCACTGCTCCCTTCCAAAAACAAAATGCAAATTTTCTGTTAGATCTTGGACTTTGCCCACAGCCTTTATTGGGGTGCCCCACGAGGCTGGTGACACTACATGTCAGAAAACAAATTTTTAATCCGCTATAGTATTTTTCTACTCCAGATTAGCTCTCCTACATCAAGGCAAGTTAGGAAGCCACAACACCACAGCCACTATGCAAGCTCACCTGAGACTGACCTAAATCACCTCCTGGTGCTTCAGGTCTCTGATAGGAAATTGGTGCTCCTTGGTTGGTTAATTTCAGCTCCACCTGGCAGCAGAGTGCTTGGTCAGGTGTTTTTGCTTCCCCAGGTTTGTATATTTTTGCACATTTTTGATGCCAACCTGAGGAGCAAAGCTGTACTATGGGATAGTCCAAGGTGACATTGCCCCCAAAATATTCTGCAATATCAACTTTCACAGGGAAGTCATATTTTCCAGTTATGTATCTGTGTGTATATTGAACAGTCCACCCAACACTTGAGACTGAAGCAAAAATAGTTTCTTCTCTCCAGAATCCTTTCCCCCCCCTTTTTTTGACCTACTTTTTCTTTTGAAAACAGGTTGGGGTATTACATGAAGTCAGAAATGCATGAACATTTTTTCTACAATGTGTGTTCTTCACTTGTTCCGGTTTTCACTGGATTTGAAACTTAATCTTACTGTAGCTGGTAACAGTGATGTATTTCTGTAGGTCTGTCATGAAATACATACAGTGTCCACAGACCAGTAAGTAGAAAGAAAAATACATCACAATACACAGACACACAGAGAATGTAGTTAACACTTCTTCATGGCTTGTTAAATAAATCAAACATATTGTTTTGTCTCTACTAGAAAAAAGAACTATAAAAGCTGACAAAAGTAAATTTTTATCTTTCTTCCTCTGCTGCTTTAGAAAAAGTTCTGACAAGTTAAAAAATATGTAACATCTTTAAGCAAGGCTATTAAAAATAAGGTCACTTCAATGTTTCAAAACTTTTAAGGAATGGTCCAAATTTTTTTCAGATTTTGCTGTTCCACATGAACAGAGAAAGTACTTTGATACACCATTTTTTGGAAAAAAAAAAAAATCTGTCTTTTGTGGTAAGCCATTCTATTTACAAAGCAGCCAGTGGATGCTTCAAATATCCACTCATATTTGAAAACAAGTCATGTAATACCAAATCTAGCTGCATTGGTACAGGAGAGAGAACTTGGCTCTTGGCTCAGTCCTAATGCATTTTGTGAGAAATATTTAAAATGAATACTTGCAGGCACACTACTCATCTTGCCATGGGGACACTCAGATATTTGGGAGAGGATAAACATGGATAAAAGGCTGGATCTTAGAGAGGAACACTATAGTCTCCAGGTGGGACCAAGTTAGCAGCTGACATTTCTATAGTTCATTCATCTATGCTTGAAATACCCATGACATAAAAAAGGTCTAATAAAAAACAGGACTGCTTTTCATTTCAAGAAGGAATCTCTATTACCAGAAATGCCTCTAATGGTGATAAAACTGGCTACAAGGCTCACATATCTTTAAGCATTTATTCAATTTCACTTCTAAAATGAAGGTTATAAATCAACCCCGAGCCCTTCCTGAAAAACACTGTTATCCTCCAAGCCATTATGAGCATTTGCAGAAGAATGATTCCTTTCTGTGTCAGATGTTATGAAAGACAGTTCATACTTAAATAATGTGATTTATAAGTTGAGATTGTGAAGTTAAATTTAATAAAGCTCCGAGAAGATGCATGAGCCTCAAAAAGCATTTTAATACAGACCTTTGGGAGTTGAGATGCTACCTTTGTTTTATATGAGCTGTTCTATATTCTTGTGTATGCTGTAGTTACTGGTGGATGCCAACAGAATTGCCTACTACAGAATGTTTGCATTCTTTCCTCTTCTTTTTTTCTCCCCAAGAATTTAACTGATGACAGATTGCATATGCATATCTCATTACTTTTTACAGTTATCATGAAAAATTAAAGGGCTTTCCAGTCTTCATGTCTGTTTCTTGAACTGCCAACTTTTATTTTTGATGATGTAATTTCTCAAAGAAAGATTAATATGCTGGGTTAGTATTTCATTTGGTTCAAGCAATTGTTGAGAGATTTACCACTATATTAATTTTATTTTGAAGTCCAGATGATAAACTTTTGAAAATCAGCAGTTCTGTTCAGGGACAGTCCCACAAACTCATGAAAAGGTGATCATGACCGACTTTCTTCCAAATATGCTTTTCATTACAGATTTAGGATTTTACATTTTAAATTAAAAGATATAAGCCTTCATTTCAATTCATCCCAATGCAAACCAAAAATAAATAAATAAATTGAGACACTGAAATTATTATTACAGAAAATGATACTTTGAAGAAAATGCAAGTATTTTGATAACAAAATTTCCAAATTTTTTCATCATGTATATGCCTTCCAGAGCAAAGAACAGCAGATCAGACCTAGATTACCTACACAGTCTTAAGTCTTGCTTCATACAGCTGGGGACTATGGGAGGAAGGAATCAAGGGGAAGGAACAGTGCAACCAAAATAAGGATCTACTTTGCCTTTCAGATAACTGGAGAAACGTAGATTTTTCCAAAGACTTTCGGAATATCATCCAGCCAGCGAATTACTTTTCACTGAGATTGCAAGGTGCAAACAAGATAAATACATTAATATCAACCAATCTCTTGGCATTACCACCACATTTTCTTTAGAAGGCAAGGAGTCAGTTTATCTGGACAGCAGAGAACATCAGCTCTAGGCTTCCTTCAGCACGGGCAGATGGATTCCCAATCTTTCACAGACTCCATGACTGTTTAACCAAAAGCTCACAAAGTGTTCCGTGGAAACACATTTCGCTACAGTTCCTCATCCAGTGTCTGGTTTTGGTTTTAATCCAACAGCAATCCAACCTAAGAGTCACAATTTAACCTTTTCGGAAAACCCATTAACCGCTCCTTGTCTGAGTCCTGGCCAGAACTGTTTTTCTGACTTTCTCTAGGTGGGTTAGTTGTATTTTAGTTAAGTGAACAAAATGTCAGTGCCTGGCTATTGGTGTGGGGGCTGCAGCAGCGCTCTCGGTTGGTACTTACCTTTCAGAAAACCTACTTCTGAATATCCCCGGGAAAGCAAAGTGGAATAGCCCAACTAATTAGGAACATGCCAATTAACATTAGTAGGTTGGTGGGATTTCTGGGTTTTAGGCAGTATTTTTTTGGACTGATGTGAACCCTTAGAGGGTGTGATAGAACCTAGAAACACAGGCTAGGCCAAAGAAACTCGGCATTTAAACAAGCTGCAGCTATGTTATTCCCCATACAAGGGTGCATAACTATTCCCTATTCCCTATTAAATTAATATTCCAGTTTGCAAAATAAGACAGAATTAGTGGCTCCTGTTACAGTCTGTTGTACATTTACAATGTAATCAATGAAATTAACAGAGAAATCTAACTCCAAAAAGTGCAGCAAATCTAGCTGCAATTACTGTGGAAGAAATGCAGATTCAACTGTTTCCTTCCATCAGTATGCCAGGAATTGATTCATAAGAGGAAAACTCACGGACTCCTGCTAATAATCTAATGTAAGTTATAGCTACAATGTAAATGTATTTGATGCAAATTATTATTGCATCTAAACTGCAACTAAAAATACATTAAACAGGATGCTAGTTCACCAACAATCAATGAAAATATTGTTATTTCAATAAACCATTTCTGGGAATAACATATTAAAGGATTATTCCATTCATACTTGCAGTATTCCTTTTACCATCGTAGTATATAAACAAATTAAATGTAGTTTCACTTATGAAATAAATTTAATATAATTAATATTTTTAAGAGCTTCATATGGCTTAGTTTTAATAGAACAGATATGACCATTTTTCAAGCATTACTTATGACTGTGTTTTCCCCTTGTTGCAGTTCAGTAACAAAAATTATGATTTGAAGACAATGTGTGACATCTTGAAATTCAGGTGAAACTTGAGATAGAGCATTCAGAAGTCTGAAACGTGATACTGCAGTCTGCAAGTGTAGACACTCCAGAAATAAATCAGAAGCTATTTTAAATTCATGTAGGATTGTGCACAGCTAATTATAGAAATGTATTATGAGTCTGGTACATGGAAAGAGTTATTTGGGGTACACTAGATTAATTTTAGGGAGGCTTGGGCTCAAGACTTGTCTTTGCTGTGCTAGCTCAGGGTGAACTATAAGTTCTCCAGCAATTCAGTAACTCACTCTGGAGTCAGGGCTTTGAATCACCAGACATTTGAATATGCAATATTTGAGGTGAACACTTCAGGGGAAATTATATTCAATTAAATTATTTTTGGAAAATTTTCTACAGTTCTAATTGTGTTAGTTCAAGTCCCTGAATGTCAGCAGAGTCTCATATATTTTGGATTTGACTACACCAGTGCCCACCTCCAAAAGGAAGGATGAAGGTCCCTAGAGAAGGCTCTCATGTTCTCATTTAGCCTCCCTGGTTATTGTAGTAGATGAAAAATGCTGAGGAGCATTCCCAAGCACTCAGGCCAGCAGGAGACAGCAGCTCACTCCTCTGCTAGGCCACACCACATTGATCCCTGGGACACTGAACTGGAACTGTCCCAGGAGCTGATTGGGAAGGGGTTGGCTCACATGGGACAGACACATGCCAAGGACTGGTCCAGGGGCATCGGCAGCAGCTGGGAAGGTTCCTGGATGCTGTTCACCTACTAGCTTAGTTGCACTTTCACAGGTTTGTGTTTTGGCCCTAAGGAGAGCCAAGGTGAGTTGTCTTCATGGCCATTTCAGGCTGGGAAGCCCTGAGATGCTTAAGGCAGCAGGGGATTAATAGTTGCACAAGCAAATTGCATGTTTGCAGAGGACTGTCCCTGAATGTGGACACTGAATTTAGATCTGGATATAAGTCTTCAGGCTAGTCCATGTTCTTCTGTCTCATACCATAGATCTGAAAACTAACCTTGATGACAGTGGGACTGGCTGCTGAGCTGGGTCACAATGGTTAATGCTAGTGATAAATTTCAGGCCTCATCCATGAGAGTTGTCATTCTAACTAATAAGCATCCTAGATAAATTTATCAACTATTACCATTGCTGAAGGCATCAAATAGAGAACGTTGTCAGTGTGTTGGAGCATCTTGAATCATCTCCTTTTTTGCATGGAATGCTTTGTAAATTCTAGAGTACTACATTCATTTTCTGCATTTCTCATATACACATATGAAATATAAACATATAACATTTGAGTCTTGAGGTCTTGCGACACAGTATCTTAGAAGTGCAGGAAGAATAAAAGTTGTCATCACATCTAGCACATTTTAAGGTATTGCTTATTTCAAGTTTAATCTTTGGCATGAAAAAAGAAAACAGTAAAGAATATTTATTATCTGGTTATTAATTCAGTAATTGGAATCTAACATACTTTTTATTTCACACAAAATATTCCCTCTAGTCCTACAGCACCGTTATATTTATCTTGTAGATGACATTAACCTGTGACTGTTTCTGTACAGTAGTTACACAGTGGACACTTTCACACCTCTTGGAAAAGACAGTGTGTTAAAGAGTTAGTGTGATTTCAAAAACAATTAGACAAATACATGACAGAGAAATCCACAGGCTCTTAAGCACAGATATGTCATGTCTTTGGTGAAAAATTGCCTAGAGTACAGGTTGCTGGAACCTTGGAAAATATACTGGGAAAGTTTTGTATTATAGTCAAAAGGTTTATATTGTTTATATATTTTTCTTTAAGCCTTCAACAGGGTATTAGATAAGCTCAAATATGATCATTCATGTCAAGTGAAGAGCACATATATCTATATATATTATACCTATATGATTAGGTCCTTTAGGAATCAATTTTGGGCTGAAATGCCTTGCTGTTATAAATGAGTGCAATTATACTAAAGCTGTGTTCACTCAAGACAGAACATAATTTGGTTTTTAATTCATAAAATGGTTCTAAATTGGCAACAGGAATTTTTCACCTGAACAGGTCAATAGTGAGCTAAAGGATGGGTGAAACACTGTAGATTAGGCACTGACCTCTAGCAAGACAGCGAAAACAGAAGATCTGTTCACATTTTGACCATCTGCGGCCAATCAAGCTATTCACAGACTGAACAATTTTCATATCATAATGGTTTATGTCTCCCCAGTCATGGTTTGTTGGGGTTTTTTCTACATGACACAGGTCATTTTCAGATAAGGTAGGAAAAACCTGCATCCCATTACTACTATCACTACATAAAAGCCAGGAAATATTTTAAGTTAGTGGTGTAGTTGAAGCCAGTCATTACATTTTTTAGACCAGCTTTTTCTTAGACTCATATGTGGCCAAGAGATTCAGTGACTAGCACAAGAAAAATGTGAGTCGTTCCAGTTACAAAAAGTTCTGTTGTTCCATGGCAGTAATTTTTTCAAAGTAATTGACTTCTGAATTTTCTCTGAACAAAAAAAAAAAAAAAAAGAAACTGCATGGTTGGTTTTGCTATTCCACAGCTTTATGAGATATTTAGTCAAGGTATTGTCAAAAATAAATTATGAAGCCATACAGAACACATTTCCACACACTGCTGTAACAACCTGGAGAGAAACTAACCAGAAGTGAAGAGGTGAATATGTTGTTTAAATATTCCAATGCAAAAAGTCATCTTAAAAATATTAATGAATAATAAAAAATATTAATGAACATTTAAAATATTAATGAACAAAACCTTAATACATAAACAAAAGAGGTCACAAAAAATCTTTTGTTCTTTTCAGCTCTCCCTTCACTAGCCTGGACTGATTCAGCAATAAGGAGAAAACAAGAGATCCTTGATAGCATTTTAAAGGTTTTCTTACCACAGATTGACTAGGAAGGGATGTTCCAGGCCTTGCATTATCTGTAGCTCCCGGAAAACATTTCGAACTTCATCTCTCTCAATGCACTTCTGTTTGTTCATATATTTCATGGCATACATTTTCTTGGTGTCTCTCTTCTGTACAATGCACACCTAATCGACAGCAAAATAAAAGAAAAATTTTGACACCTTGAGAAACTAAGCTCAATTGTGAATTTGGAAAAAAGGAGCCTTTTGTGATATTTAAATAATTCAGATCTGAATACTACAACTGAGTAACACCTTCTGAAAGTTCACTTCACAGCTCTGCAGGATTCTTTGTAATAGGCTGTAATTAAAAGAATTAACAAAAGAACTCCTGCATAAGAAGAAATAGGGAAGTGTAAAAGTGTAAAACTTTCAGAAGTTACATGTCAAAGCTGGGAGGAATACACTCCAATTGCTGAATTCACAGACTATTTCATTAGTCACAGAAATTACTGCCTCCTGCCTAGGAAAATGCACAGTCATTTTCCTCATTCCCACAAAGTCAATACTCACATCTTTATTACTGCATCATAAACCTGGCCTGTGTTCCTAAGGCTCAATATTTCATCTAAATATCCAATTTATGCTTCTTTAATTATTGTTGAAAAAGAATTTTCATAGAGAAATTTTTCATAGTATTTTTGAATTCACAAGAGACCATTGCAGTGATTTAGTCTGTGGCAGTAAATTTCTTTCCTTTTACTTTGGTTTTGGTTGGTTGGTTGGTTTGGTTTTGTTTTGGGTTTTTTCTTTTTTCAAATGTTAAATAATATTGTAAATGCATGAAGAAAGTCTTAGTCAAGAAAACCTGGATTGTTTTTTGTCATGGTAGTTTATATTGAGAATGGAGCTGAAAAGTCATCAGCACCACATCCAAGAAGCATTGCTTTAAATGTGATTTCTGGCAACACAGAAATATGAAATTGTTCTGTGTCTCAGCTCCAAAGCTGGTGTAAACATTCATGATAGTCTGACATCCACTCATGGAGGGAAACTGTATCCTCAACAGACTTCTGCTCTGAAGACAGTTTTGCTGTTAATTGATCAGGACTTTTTGAAGTGGCACTCCTAATGTGTCCTCACAGCCAAGAGAATATTAATTGAAAATATCATTTTGGTGTAACATGCATTACTGATACAGTCATAGACTCCAATCAGAAATTTTAATCTTCAGTACATATACAGACTATGTACTTGAAGCATCTGGTTTAGGTATCACAACTCTGTAGTGCCTAAATTCAAAGGTATTTGCATTCGCTTGGTGTGGGCACCATTATTGTATTTGTACGTTTATGTACATACACACACACACACACACACTCCCATATTATACTCACATAAAATTATAGTAAAGACCCATAAAATTCGTGCTCAGACAACAGAATATGGTAACAACCAAAAAGAAATGCCTAGGGTCTGACTTGTATTTTGAGGAACTTGAGTGCTCAATATTCAGAAATGGTCTGGAGAAATTAAGGCGAATTCCCACAGCTGAACTGGGAGGAACAGGGCCAGGGAAACCAAAACACATTTATTTCTCTGAAACTCTGTTTTCATAAAGCTTTGAGCTCAAATCTACTCCAAATAGAGGAGTTAATAGAGTATTTTTAACATATAATGATAATGTGTGATTAAGTAAAGGTTCTAACTACCTTCCTTAATACCAGGAGATGTTCTGCTAATTAAGAAGAACATGGATAATAACATATTGTTTTGAGCCCATCAATGTTGCACAATAGTGAGTACTGAAGTTTTGTTTCATTTCCCACCTTGCACTGTTATGAAAAGTTTGAATATTGGTGATGCCCTCAAGATAAACAAAGGTTCACATTTATATGGAAAGAACCCAGGCTGTGGAACAATGGGGAACTGTGGTTGGCCTTCTTGGAGAAGAGGTAGCAGATGGGGTTGAATGGAAATGGAGGGATGGAAATTAATTATTCTAACTTCCACAGGTCCTTCAAAAACATAAGCAGAATTTTCAAGGGCAATTCCTGATGTCCTGTCATAGATTACGTGAACACTCCAATTTAGTGAGTCACATTCTAAAGTACAAAATTTTGGGATTTTGGCTCAGAACCTAAGACCAGAAGTTCATTCACTTACATGAACTTACAGCATAATTTTTATGTGTAACTTGTCCAAGACTGAGATGTTTGAAGAAGTCTCCTATTTCATTGCATAAAAAGCTTCCCTGTTGAAGGGTTGACCAGAGACACTGCTGAGAATTGTTTTACTGAACTGAGAGTTACAGGTTTGACCAATGTAGCCAACTAGGACCATACATAGCACCTAAATCTGTGATATAAACAGATTTTGAAACACCTCTGTGACTCCAGAAGGCACTCAGTTCTCTTACCTGCCAATATAGACAAGGGTATTCAGCACACTAGAAACAGACCTTCTGTTGTTAGTAGAAGCTTGCCTAGCACACAGCTTCAAAGCAGAATGATAGTAAACATTTTCTAACAATGTATATCTATGCATGTCTTTCAACATGCTTTTGAGATGAATAGGATTTTAATGAACATAATGAAGCTGCTTCCTACTAAAGCTCAGGGAACACAACTTGCATCCACATTGATGTTACTGCGAAAAACGACTGCATTGCTACGACAGCACTGAATCGTAGTGGAGATCCTCCGTGACACTTCTACCTGCTGGCTGTCAGCTCTTTGTCTGAGCAGGACATCAATGGGCTGAAACTTTCCACTAGGGCAAGAAAGAAAGGAAAAGCCCTTGAGCTCTCCTCATGTGCAGTCTTAGGAGCAAATGTTTAAATTGAGGGGTGTTTTTTTCTTTTGTTACAAAGGAGTCATTTTAAACCAGAGACAAACAGGTGCTCTGGCACCGCAACAAATTCTGTGATGACTCATTATGATGGAAGTCTGTGCAGAATTGCCTTATTTACATGTAGCAGAATGGAACCCTGTCATGGTCACATTACTAAAACATTCTCCTTCCATTTTTCTGTGAGTGTTATTTACCAAAGCCCAGACAGTGTGATGCTTCAAACCAAATATGTCTCATTAACTCAACAACTGCTCAGCTTCATAGTCAGCAGAGAGGGACAGGCACAACCCTCTCCACATACAATATAGATCTAAACATGTCCTTCTCTAGAGGGATGGTTTTCCTTCTAATGTCCCCCTAATGAAACTGCAGGTTACTAGTTTGGATGTAGGCATCTGTTTTGTGTATATTTAAAGGTAGGTGTTATGAATCCTCATTAATTTTCTTTGGAGTTGTATTGTGCTTATTGTTAAAAGTCTCTTGTGAAAATATTACCTTTATAAAGAGGGTTTTTCTACATGTCTTAGCTGTTATCACAGGTTGGTATCTTTTATTTTTTCTAGGAGAAAGTAAAAGCAAGTTGATATAAAACCTATCAGGTTAAAAGAAATTTGACCAGAGACTGACTTGCAGCCACTTTCCCTCAGAGCCAGTGGAAGGAAACCAATAGATTATGACTGTAGGGCTAAACTTAGTTTTTCAGAAGCAACATGTTCTATTGTTCACTTCTAAATTACCTTCTTTGCTTTCCTCTGATATCACATGTGAAAAATAGAGCACCTACAGATTGAGTTTAATCCGAAAATTAAGAGGTCACACAGTGCTGTGGGTGACAAAGTGCCCTGTGGTCTCTTGCAGAGCTAAGTACGGGAAGTGAAAGAGTTCTGCTGAGTAAAACTGGGGCAGAATTTCCTCAAGGTTTGCTGCATAAAGCTGCATAATGCTGCGTTGGCTGAGCAGCCATGAGTAGATCAGAGAAGCTCTTCCCAGAGCAAAAGATGGGGATGACTGAAAAACCTGACTTGCTGCAGAACATAGGTTTCTTCTGTTTTCCACTAGAAAAGATTTCTAGCTGCTGTGTGCTTGGTCTGGAAAGAGCGAGGAGCAGGTGCACTTAGTCTCAATAGAAATATTTTGGTCTGAATTTGGCACATGAGTACTTAGAGCTCTCAAAATATCACATGACATGGCTTCATGGCAGATCATAAAAAAAAGCAGAGATGCAAAACCACAGTCAGAGAAACTTTCTCTGTGCAAATTCACTCTCAGGGGGAGAGCCTGAAGCTGGAGTGCACGCTGCATCCATGGTCCTGTGTGATAATGTTATGCATCTTATGTCCTGCCAGTAGATCAGACAGGGCAGTTACAGCTGCTGTGAGGAATCACAGCCCAGCAGAGGAGCTGTGGCACTGCAGGGGCTGTAGGCACTCACCCAGACATAGGGGACTGCCAGACAGAAATCAGCTATATGCTTCACAGTCAGGGTGGGAATTGACAAACCTGCTATTAAGCACGTGCCTGACATGCTGCTATCTTGTCTGTTCTTACCCATGTGCTCTGAAAAACTAAAGGTCATGGTCTCAGCCTTCAAGCAGAGTTGGAAAGATTTACACAAAGAGGCCGGACAATGGATATCCTAAATTTGCCTTTACTCTGCCAGGGAATTTCCTTGAAATAGGGAGATTCATTCCCAGATTCCCATGAGCAAAACATGACATCTGAAGCATCCCAAGCATCTGCTTAGTATCCTTTCATATTAACTCAAGCTGAAAAAATAGGTTGTTATACAGTCAAACAGTATTAATATTCTGCAGTTGCAGTATGTTGCTTTTAGGATAGCATGTTTTTTCTGAAATATTTTGCATAATATTTAGCGAAGTACCCTCAATCAGTGTAGATGTAATTCTGGGCTCCCATCTGTTTTACACCAGTGTGATTTCAATTATTTCAGCACNTATATATATATATATATATATATAAATATACCAAATTAATCAGAGCCAAGTCTTGTGTCTCAGAGTCTTAGACAGATAGGAAGCAGGCTATACATTAAAATTATAATTTAAATTTAATTTAAGGAGGTCAGGTTGCTCAATATATCTACTCCCATGAAGAGAGAACTTGAAGAAAATTGGTACTATAGTATCCCTGAGAACTAGTTGTCACACCTGAATACAAATTATTTTGCAGCAGATACCCCTGCAATTACATGATTATTGTTATGGTTCTAAGGATAATGCAAATTCTTGTATTTCACACCTTGTCAGTTTTGTACTTATTGGGTGATCTTCAAAACTATGTTTTTCCAATTTTTTTTTTGAGAAGAATGACAGCTCTACACATGACAACATGGGAAAAAATAGAGAGCACTTCTAAGGTATCATCATAAAGAAATAACTACTTTGATCAGAACTCAGCATTTTTGGCTTGAGTATTTAAAATTCTCTACTTCTGGATTTACTTAGAAGGCAAATATTTAATATACAAATAAAACCTGTTTGGTCAAAATTTCTGACCTGCCCACTTGCAATACACTTGGAATTACTAATAGCTGGACTATGCTAAGCATAACTAACTCAAAGGTCTTCCAAACAAGGGGAAAAAACCACCACCAACAACAAAAAAGCCAAACAAACCAAACAACCCCCCCCCCAACAAACCACCAATTGTTTCCTGTTATGCATGAAGACACCAAAACATAAGCAAACATCTACCTTCATCCACTTAGCAAAGCAAGGTCACTGAAGGCAAAAGGCTACTTTTCGAGTAGTGCTCTGTACCTCGCTCGAGTACCACTGACCCTTGCCCAGGGCTGTACCTGGGCATGTACAGATACGTACACTGGGTGTGCATGTGCCCAGGAGTGGGGGCAGTGAGCAGCCACACACCATTCTGCCATAGCTTGCACGTCACTTGCCTTGAACAAAAAGAACAGCCAACTTACACAGATGCTGTGGCTGTCATGGTCCTACACAGGCTTGGAGCTCACCTCCTACATCTGTCCCTTACCAAGGGGCAACCTGAGCTCTCACCTTTGAAGCAAGCCTGATTGTTTCCAGAAAATGGGGCATGATCGTGGTTTCTCTCCTCTCCACACCCATTTCCTACCCTCCTCACAACTGCTGTGATGTATCTTCCACTTTTTCTGGGGAATATGTTACTGTGATTATGAGATGGCACCTGCTCTTAACATGTCCCTAAGAAACAGTGCGTACTGATGAAGGGTTTAAAACAGGTGACCACTTCTCAGAAAAGACAAGCTCTTGAGATACAAAGCATTTGATACCAAATGGCCTAGGAATTCCCGTAACAGCAAATGTTGCTACTGTGAATTGAAAATGCAAATGGAAAAGGCAGGGAGCTGCTTTCTGAAGCCAGCTAGGAGGACAGAGCACAGTTGCTGAATCAGTCAGCCCCAGTGCAGGAGGTGAGGTGCTGAGGATCGCCTTGAGCTCTGGGCACAAAAGTGAGCTGAGCTGTGTAGAGACTCTGCTATATCAGATACCTCCTGCAGCAATATCCTGCAGAGGCCTAAGGTTGCTGTAGCAACCAGAGTAATTTAAGAAATATTGAGAGAGAGAGGGAGATATTGTACCAACAACAATAAAATAAAAAAGTGGAGCTTCTCTTAAAGCATCCTATTGCTCTCAGAAAACAGAAAAGGCCACAGTGGAGCCATAAAGGAAGCAGGCAGTTTAAGGCAAACATGATACTGAACACGGTGTTATATGTTGCAAGATGCTAGAGCACAACAGACCCCAAACAGTAAACAGCCAACAATGGAGATTAACAGTCTTGCATCATTTGTTGACGTTTTCTGCTGCCAGGTACTTCCAAAAGGACAGTAATAGGAAAAGTTGCCAGCAAAGAGGCTTCTAAATGACCGATAAAGGCAAGACTGACTCACAGAGAAAGACATTTGAAATGGTGACTGATTTACCACGTTGTGCTTTTGGCTATGTTATAATAGGTCGTTTTAAAATGGGTTTCTTTCTTTCCCTGCCTGTGGAACGAAAAATAAGGTGATTTGTCAGAAGCCTGCATTCATTTGGGGGAGGGGAAAAAAAAGTCTGTTCTGCCAAGGACTTTCCTGTTGCATTTGACAGCTGCAAATAAGGATTAAGTTCAGAGAGTACTCATACACAAGTCGTTTCTTGCATTAAGCATGTTCTCCGAGGGTTGTGAAACCCTATTCTCACCAACACAGATTCCCCAAAGCAGATTCACAAGAACACTGCAGTCATATAAACCTATATGAAAGTTCATAGAAATACTATAGAAACATCTTCCAGTTTTCTGAATGCCATGGAAAAGAGCAGATCAAACATAAACCAGCATGCCTTTGAACAGCTTGTAGGTTTCTTTTATTCTCCTGCTTTTCCTGCATGATGTGGAAGGTTTAGGGCCCCTTTGAAAGGGCAGAGACAGTAGAGGTGTGAATGGGGAAGCTTCAAAGAAAAAGGTGTGCAGGTGACCTTTGTGAGCACCAACATGACTTGGATGTACCTTTAACTTCTCCTGTGCCTAACTTGCACCCTTAGACCTCTAGCTTGACATGGCATTTCATCACTGTATTGTGATAAAAACCAATCATAGATCTCCAGCTGCCCTAATTTTTAAGGGGTTCTGAAAAACCATTTTGCCCTAGAAATACATTCTCTTATTGACCTTAAGGAGGGTTTCTCTTGAAAACAACTGAATCAAATAAAGACTACACCATGAAGGCCCATGCTGTCCTGCAAGAAATATCTAAAATTAAAGTAATTTTTCTGCATGAAAGCCAAGGATCAGCAAAATCCTGTGTGTGTTCTTAATGTGTGACTACAGAAGTATCTCACCAGCACTGAGCTGGCATATACTCAAAGTCATTAAAATCTAGATCTAGATAGCCATTGCTTGACCAGTTACCTGATTAAGTATGAGTTATATTTCACCTTCAAATGTATTCCTGTGAGAAATGATTTCTAATATTTTTATAATATGATTTCCTCTGGCTTCATGGCCTTGTATTTACCCATATTAAAATTTAAAACCTTGTTATAATCATTATTATAGGAAAGAAAGGTTGTCTACTCATGTGTAAACAAACCATTAATCTTCTCTGTTTCAGCAAAATTCCGTTGAATTGAACAAACGTTTACTCAATGATCATAATTATAGTGTATGTCAGTTTATACAGTCCCAAGTGGATTTAATCTATGTAAAGTGCCTTTAAGATATGGCAATTATTTTAAAAACATAAATAAGTCCAGAGATTTAAGAACAAGATCGTTCTAGTGGACTGTCTAAAGAAGTAGTCTGCTCCCACTTTTTTGTTTGTTTTTGTTTTGAGGGCAGATTTCTAAATTCTGCTAATCTCCACTGCGGAGATTTAATTATTATGATAATTTTTGTTCAATTGATTTTAGTGAATGTATTATAATAGAAATAATTTAATAAATAGTCAGTTCATACTGGTGATCAGACTCCTTTAAGAAGGAAAAGCTACAAAACCTATGTTCTTTTACCTTAATCAAGTCACATCAGAAAAACACAAAGGAATTCCCTCTTAGATTTTTAACTGCTAAAAATAAGTTGATTCTTACCTTTCCGAAACTCCCTTTCCCAATAGCCCGCAATATTTGAAAGTGGTCAAAGTTAACTGCAAAATAAAGGAGAGAAGAAAAGGAAAAGTTTGTAGCGTGCTAAGTCAGAATCAGAAATCAGATAAGAAAAGAAATTACATTGTTTCCAACTAATGCCATTTTACCATATGGTATTCACTTTTTCTCTTAAAATATCAAATATATTTTATATCTAATAAAGAAGTCTGCTTTAAAATATGCTGCATTCGTTTTTTTCAATTCATCTTGGTCCAATGCCTCCAGTGCTCAGTATCTCCAAAGAGAAACATATCTCTGTTCTAACCAAGTAGCAAGACATAAGTTAACATTGCACAGCCATTAGCAAAAAGTGCTCAGCATTTTCAGAAATATTATGATGTATTAAAAGTGTACTGAATAATTCAGGTAAGTAACATCATCTGCCTACAGATACATAGTAATGTAAGGATAGGATTGTTAGAGTAATGACTCTGCAGGATAATCCTATATTCCGTTACAGAGATAGAAGCTTGTCCCATGATGAGCTAGTATGATTAGCCTCTGCAAACTTTTCCATGTTAATGCAATGCATAATGCTAATATTGTAAGTCTATTTCACAAATGTAGCATAAGTTTGTTTCAAGAGATTTAATTTTAGCTTGACCATAAACTGGATTTACTCGCACTTCATGAAAATCTGACAGCACAACCTGACCTAGACACTGAAGAGGTTTGCTGTGAAGGTGAGTGAGATTTCAGATCTCAAAAATACTATTGTTGTTGTTGCATAAGATTGAACACAGCAGCATCTTCAAATCTCTGTTTCATTTGTAGATCTGGTGTTTTTAAAAAAATTCAACAACATCCTGAACAAAACTGATTCGAAGTCACTGAAACACAAGCATGACAATGTGTGATACAGTTTTTACAGTCACTTGTCAGACAAAAGTCACAGTTAGAGTTAAATTCAGTGAACCAGAGATGACAAAGTTCAGTTCAACTTAACAGGATTTTTTTAAATTAAAACTTGCTTATGTTCCTAGATTTGGCCATGGGCCTTCATCTATGCACCTGTTATTGCTGTAACAGTAATCTGCAAAATTATGGAGACAGTCACGGGAAAAATCATAGAACCAAAGTATGGTTTGGGTTGGAAGGGACCTTAAATATCATCTAGTTTCAACTCACCTGCCATGGCTCAGGACACTTTCCCCACACAAGTTTGCTCAAAACCCTATCCAACCTGACCTCGGACATTTCCAGGGATGGGGCCCCCACAATCTTTCTTGAAAACCTGTGCCAGTGCCTCACCACCCAAAAATGTGGCTTAAATCACAATGAAGAACAAAAGCCTATAAAACAAATAATACCTTACATATTTGTCTAAAAAATTGGTATCATCTCAAGCGAAGCTTTGCATAGGTAGTTGCAAGGTTGATATATATCAAGTCTGTAAAAAGTTCTCTTACCTTCCCCTTTTCTCATTCACACTATTAACACTACAAAGCATTTGTTTATTTATGTTTGCTTACACTGCCTTCAAGGAAACATGGTTGCTCCTTTCATTAGTGCAGCTATAGCAACCACCTTCCTGGTAATTGCTGGAGACAAATCAAATCCAGAGCTGACAGAGCTGAAAGCAGCAGACTCTAGTCTACAGGAAACAAAGATCATGAATACAGCAGTTTTAGGATTTGGATACTGAAATAAAAATGCATAAGCTTGCAATGGGTTTATAAGCTGCTCGGAAACTGAAAACTGGAAAACAAATTTTGTGCTGAATCATGTAAGAGTTAGGGTTACCCAGATGTCTGAGAAGCAGGATTGCTTGTCAGCAAGCTGCAGTTAAGGTTTCTGCTGACAGTTTTTACCAGTGGGGCACTTTCCTGTAGTTCTTGCTGGTCAATACTGGTCTGGTCAATAAAATAGTTTATGAAATTCACACTCCACATAAACTTATGTCCACTTAAATCCTGTTCCCACAAGTTATCCCTCCCAAGTTCTTGACTGGGTTATCTAGATGATCCTTAATTTAAGTAGGAATTCAGCATAGCATTGAAAATATTATAAACAATATGTTAAACTCATTAAGTTCTTTGATAGGAAACAGGCATCAGTTTTTCCCTCCAGCATATTGGTGTTGTCTGTATCACTCCTCTGCTTTAAAACCTTCTCACATGTCTCGCTTATCTTGACAATTTTTTTTTTACCAACATGTTCCTTAAAGAAAGATTAGTTTGAGTTTGTTCTTTATTTTGCAGTCATTCAGCTGCATCCAGTTCTCAAAACAATTGAAAAACTGTTGAAATAGTCTGTAATTATCTCAATTTCAGTCAAGCCACATTTCAGTAAGACTTGACTATATTGTGTTCTGAAGCCTGACTGGTTTTGAAATGCACCAGTTTGAAGAATTACTTTGTTTTTGTAAAACTAAGATTAAGCATTTATTTTTGGCTATGAATAGGTCATTATTATTGTACATATAACTTGTATTCTATATCTCTGTACTTCCTTCTTTATTTTTACTGCTCTGAATTACTAGAACAACTTATTATTTTATTTGGATTTAATTATAAATTGGATTCCCACAATAGTGAAATTATTAAGTGAGGCACTAGACCATGGAATTTAAGATAGAGTATTAGTAAGCCAAATAAGTAGTTAAAAAACATAGCCACAACAATTGACCAAATGTTATTAATTTTTATGTTTAACTTGAATAGAAAGTGAGATGTTACAGTTTTGTATTTTTATTAAGAAAAAAAGCCAACTCTCTTTTTACAGCTTACTGTTCTATAAGCCTTATTCAAATTAAGATACGATTGCAACACATTTCATGCAAGAAAAAATAAAGATCATTTTAAATGACTGTGGAAGTATGTAATCAAACCTGAGCCTGCATCTGAAATGAGCTAGACTTGCAGCCACTGTCATTCTCTGGAAAGGGATAATTCACTAAAGTGAGACAGCAAAGTCTCTTTTGATCATTCAAACATACTCACAACACTGCAGATTCACAAACTGAGGAATCCTCCCTTGGGATGTTAAGAAAGAATAAAAATGGGATATTTTTGCAGTTGAAATTCATTCACTGAGTGAAACTAAGATGCTTTAAGCAACAGACCAGACCCATCTACAACAGACCCCCCAAGCAGAAGTCATGGTAGCATCACAGCTCTGATAAGAGTGAATGGCTAAGTTCACTGTCACCTTAGTACTGCTTTAGTCATACACCTTGAGTGTTTTCCTCAGGTGTTTTTAATCTCACACTGTGAAAATTTTTGACTAATTTTATTCATCACACTGGTTGCTTTTTGGTTTTTTGGCCTTATTTTTGGGGTATTTTTGTTGTTGTTGCTTTTTGTTTTGTGAAGGGTTTTGGCAGGGTTTTCTTTGTTTGGTTGGTTGGTTGGTTTTGGTTTTTTGTTGTTTGGTTTGGTTTTTTATGAAAATTCAATGCCAAAAGGTCACTACTTACTCTGAGAAGAATTACAGCTCATCATGACCTCTGTCATTTCCAATGTTTAAAATATCATCAAGGTCAGACACCGTCATTTCCTCTGTGCAATGAGGAGATCACAAGTATTAAATTCTTGTCCTCCAAAACATGACACATCTAGCTCTTGTCGTGCCTGGTGTTGTAGCTAATGACATTTCTCTAGCATAAAGCCCCACTGAGATAATGGTGTGGCTGGCAGAAGGACATTTTCTTCAGTAACAGTAATACAACTATTACTTTTTTTGAAAATGGCTTACTTGCTGTCTTTTACTCAACAGAAAAAAATTATTTTCCAATACTATGAACTCTTCTTTCATCTTATTACCACACCATACTTTGGAGGTCTTAGACATGGGTTCTGAATTTGAGTCTAAGACTACTCACACTTTTCAGAAACCAAAATTAGTTTATATTATCTTCAGGAAATTTTTTATACAGGTAGACCCACAGAATGAGACTTTTATTAACAACAGTATGCGGGAGTTTCTTTGGTTTTCATCAATTTGGAAAAATTGAGTATTACAGCCTCCCCTTCCCCAACTCCCAACTTTATCCCTTAAAAATCACCATTAATTCTAAACTGAGAAAGACTATGGAATAAACCAGATATTTTGTTAACGAAGGGAGAAAATATGTCAGCATTTATAATACATCATAACTGTTGGATGATATGATATTAGAGTGATTGATACCTATTAATTTCAGCCATATGCTACATATATGCATATAAATGAATGTATTTGTTTCTTTACATTTAATCATGCTCAAATAAATCTTAAATTCATTCCACTGCACAGATTCAAGTCTCTATTAATAACTTTGAGTGCAAGTATACCTTACTTCAATTAGAATCATAGTTTTGAATTAGCTCCATGTAGAGCATTTTCCAGCAGTTTGATCCTGAACAAATAAAAGCTAGATGATGGTAATGGGATTCACAAGCTGAATTAAAGGTTTCACCCTGCTTGCCAGGGCAAGTAAAAAAATGTGGCCCTAGCAATTACATTACTTGGTCAGATACACTAGTATATTCAAAAACTACCAGGAATATCAAGAGGGATGGTTGCAGTGGTTTGTGACCAAATTGTACGCAGGAGTCCCTCTACTGCCACAGTCTTATCATGTGATCTTAGGCAAGTGTTTTAATATCTTCTGCCACTGTCTGTAGAAAAATGAAGCATTACATCTCTAAGCAGTGAAAAATAAGGTATGGGAAGTACCTTGGAGCTCAGCCATACAAGTAACTGGGAGAGGAGCAAGAGCCAGTTCAGGTAATGGTGCTTTATAGAACCACTATGAAAACTGAAAATAATTTTTAAAGTGTAAAAAGTTTACACTGCTGTGGAAGTGGGGGTACAGAAATCAGTGGGCTGATTCAAACCCCCACATCAAGTTGCCATAGAGTTGAGAACAGAACCTGGCATCCAGTTCATTCCACACCATTTCTCAGGCACATCTTCTGAACTGTGTGAGCGCTGATGGAGCAGATATTTGGTACAAAGCTTTCTAGTGAAAGATAAAATAAATATTTCCTGCTCCACTGCTCCCCAAGGATAAAGTATACTTTGGGAAAAGTATTCACTGAGTATTGGGTTCTTACAACTGCAGTGCAAAACCACCGGATAGCTGTGGCGGAAATGCTTGTTCTTTTTTTAATCAGCATTATATACATAATGATATATGTTAAAACAATGAAGCATTTTATATGCATTCAACTCTGCTGCATTATTCATGAGTGCTATGGTGACTTGAACAAAAAAAGAAAGTTACGTCAACACAGATCATTACATATTTGATTTATGATACCACAAAAGATCACAACATTTCTACCCTTTCACTTGTAGTTTTACTAATTTAAAATATTCTCTTGTTACTCGTCATTTGTTCAAGTGTAAATTACATCTAGCTCAAGAGGCAATATGTAGATTGGGTGTATTCTAGATAGAGCTGAGATCTGTTTTCTCACTGCAGCTGAGGAATATTTACTGCATGTATATGTGATTAGTTCAAGTACACTCAAAAACCATTACTTTGTATCTCCTAGAGATAATATCCAATCAAATGTGGTCAAAGCGCAGGCATACATATGCTTTGCACAATATAAAATAAAGTAGAGGCCTTTCAATTCAAGAAAAGTTGGAAGAACCTGATAAGCAAAATACAGACATTCTCCTTCTCTGGTTGGGTCCCACTGGTTTATTTGGACTGTCTGGCAGTAGCCAAAACCAGAACACTGAGCACTAACGTATTAGGAGGTGTATAGTAAAGACATATTTTTAACACAATGAACATTTCAAGACATCTAGCTTCATTCTCACTGATCCCAAGAGAAAACAGAAACAAGGAGAACCATCAGCCAAGAAAATAGATTTTTATGTAAGTCTGAGCACTGTCTTGCAGGTCTATTTTGGGGTGTTTTAATGCTTCCTGTTTCTGCGAATCAGAAAAACAGAATAAGAACTAAATCAAATTTCCTTCTAGATTTGGCCTGTATGGTTTGACCTGAGACTCACTGGATAGCACTTTATTAGGATTTCAGACTAGTTCTGCAGCCTTCTTTCTGTGTCTGTCTATTTTTCAGATTCTCAAGTCTTTTCCAGGGAGATCCATGGACTCTGCTGACAGAACCTCAGTAGTACTTAGAAGCCATCAGATCTTGTTAAAATTGTTACTGTCCTTTCACACAAAGATACTTAAGATGCGTAACCAAGCAGATACAGTCATATATATTCAGTACTCATGATAAAATCAGTAGCTTGAATGGGCATAGACAGGACAACCATGAACAGTGCCTAAAAATTAGATTAAGGGTCATAAAATGGTTTGGGTAGTCATAAGAAGTCACATTCCATCATGCTCTGTTCATGACAAGTGCACTAGTGAAGTAAGATACGGTTTAAATTAAGGAAGAAACGCAGTTTTGCTGACAGAATGATAAAGCCAGGCATGTCTTTGAGGTGAGCAAAGAGTACACATCTGTATAGCTTCTTAGGTTTCTGAGTAAAATGGGACATTGCTATACTTAATTTGATTGGGAAACCTACTAGTTAGAAAGATAGATAACTGGAGGACAAGAAAAAAAGCAGTCTCAGAGCTAGTTTTATCTCATTAATGATGAATCACAGTGTTTCCTATTGTATTTAGGGGCTTTGCATTTAAATTGCATTACAATGTCTCTATTCTTTAGTATTAATTATTCTCAATATAAAGTCTAATTATTATGTTAATATTTTTATAATTATTCATTTGTACTTATATTTATAATCATTCATTTATAATTATTTGCAATTAGAAAGAACTGAAGATCTTTGTCAAATAAATTTTATTTAAAATTCAGCTTATTTTGCTTTGAACTTTAAAATGCATTTCAGTCCGATCATGTTTGCATACTTCGTTTTCTTCAATCAAAGTGAAACATTACTGTATTATCAAAATACTTTCATTTCAGAACTCTTGATTGATCCAAAGAGGTTTTTTTCTCAGGAGTTTATTTCTATAATGTGCTTCCCTGTGAAGCCACCTGCAAGATGACTCTATCTCCCACCCTGCAGGTATACTCGCAGCACGTCAATGATGTGTGCTTTGTTCACCCAAGGCTGGTGGTGTGTTTGGATACGGGAGTTGCAAACAGCTACAAGATTTAGATCTACAGAAGGGGATAGAAGAATCAGTTTCCAATGCCTTTGAAGAAGTGTCATATTGCAGAAACATAGTATAGCTTTGAACTGCCACAAAATGAAATCTGAAAAGGTAAACTTGAATTCCGTTCAAACTTTCAAAACCAGCTCTGTTTTCCAAGCACGAAACTTCATTTTTGTAAAGGAAAATAATGGCATTTTGATTTGGCAAACAGTTTAATTATTCATCAGAAAGTTTTTCAGAGGAAAACGCTGTTTCAAAAAAAAAAAAAAAAAATAGTAAATCAAGAAAGCAGATTGACAGAGTTCCTTGTTATCTCCCATCTATGTCACATTTCAAACATTACACACTGGAAGCAACCTCTTCCCTAGATTGCCAGAAACGGGGAGAATACCTCAGTACCATGGTGTCGGAAAATCAACAATGTAATTTTATTTATACCTCTCTTAGTTCTATATTCTTATACCTATCTTAGTTCTATATTCTATCAATAAATAGCTGGTACCACAGATAAAAGTGTGGGCTAAAAAACATCTGCTGTGATGCATTACAGAAATTCTTATTTCCTTATGTCAATCCTCCTACAGGGTAGTACTTCACATGGAATTTAGCTACACAGCAAATTCACAGAATGTTTAGACAATGCATGGTTTGTTCATCAAAAGCAGTGCCAGCATCATGGGGATATACACTGTAATCAGTGAAATCCACCTCACATCACATCATTAAAATTGTGGGGATTTCCCTAAATGGCTGGCCAATTTTCTGAATGTGTTAAGTTAAAATGAATACTGGAAAGAACTACAGCAGCCTACCATTTTCCAAAATGCTACAAAAACAGACTAGAAGAATTTGGTGAATCAGCTAATCATTTGCACTGTTAGAGAAACAGGCATGTGTTGCCACAACCAGAAATAAAATTGAAATTCCAAAGAAAATTAGCATTTGAAAGTAACCAAGCTGCTAAAGAAAAAATATGCTAGGACTCATTCTCAAAACTTTTTTTCCCCTCAATTCTGTAAAAGAACATAATTCTTTTTCTAATGCTTTTCTCTAATAAGCAAAAATGAAATCAAGATGAGATTTTGCATTCACAAGGAAACTGCGACTCCTTGGTGAAAAACAATCTGTTTAAACCCAAGATCAAATGAATATTTCTCTCCAGAGCCATTTATACCTCTAATAAGCCAAATTAAACTCATGCTAATATTAAATACATCTATTCTGAAAAATATCTCAAGCAACTACCTGAAGCCTGTAATACAAAGTTTGCTCCTTGAACAAGTAGAACAGGCTGCGAATCATTACAGCTTTTCTCTGAGGGAAGTTTAAACAGAAACTACTGAGTGCCATCCTACAACCTCAAGACCTCCTCTGAGAAATTGGAGATATATCACCAAAACAAAACTCAAGAAGTCATTTGGTGCTTTTAGAGACATGGGTATCATCTTCTGTGAGCCACTGGAAGGGATTTCCTGGTAGCAGAGATTTGTCTGCAAGCCACTGAGGTCAGCACAGAGAGTCTTATGGCTGTGAACTGCAGTAGGATTTTGATTAAGGACTCAGTCATTAGTTTTTGCCTAAAGTCTTCTGAAAGGTTGCCCTGTGATAGCCTTAGCAAGGGCTTCACCAGAAGCACCAGGGTTTGCTGTGAGTGTTATCCTGTGGAAAAACGAGAACTTATTTCTCTGTGAAAGGTGTAAGAATGCTTTGTTCCACAAGAATTTTAGCACAAATTTAATGAAATTAGCTATTCCTTTCTGAAGGATTGAGCACAAGTAGGTGTTTACTGGCAAAGATCAGAACCGTTGTGGCTGCATATCTCTCTCACAGGGTTTCTTGGGAGCATTAGGTTAAAGTCAATTTTCTTGGCTTTATGTCTCTTCAAAACTAGCCCAAAATTTAACCATAAAAATTTCTAATTACATATTTTGGTGTGTTGCCTCTGTGTCTTCAGACAGGTTGCTCCGTTTCAGAGGCACACAGCAGTACTCTCAGGTGGCTGAGAAAAAACGAGAGTAATTGAAAAGCAGGTTCTTGACTGCCATGGTTTGCTTGAGCAAATGCAGGAAGAGATAAGAGGAAAAACTCTTCTTTTAAATAAATAATCTCAGTCTGGAGGACACAAAGCAATATGAAAGTTCTGTTCTTTTGGGTAAGAATGTGATTTCAACTCCAATAAAAGCAGAGTTATCTAATTTTGGAGACCTCCTCATCTTTTTGCTTTGTGCCTTTCCACTTTTCCTATCTTCCATTGGAGAAGAAAGTGGAAGAACTACAAAATCAACAGATTTTCACTGATCTCAACTAAATATTTTAAAAATTACCCAGTATTGATTCATGATGATTTCTGTGTTGCTATTATTGCCGTCTATCCATGTCCATGTAGAGTTTGTGTGTGTGCATTTCTGGTATTTTTTTTCTGAAATCAGAACATTGCAAAAAATGCTACTTTTCATTTCACTTTTGGCTTTTCACAGGAAAGATTTCTGTTTTCAGACAGCATAAAAATGAGAGGAAGTGGAAAATATTTATTTTTCTGAACATCAGAAACATAACCTATATGCTTTAGAGCTTACACACATACCAAGTTTCTCTCAAAGAGCACCTCACCAACACTGTACTTTAGCCCTTTATGATCCTTTTCATGTAATGCTATGACAAGAGCGCACAATCATCTCAGAAAAAGATTTGTTCTTTGAAAAACTGACAAGAAAATGAGGTAATCACATAGAGATCAACTCCGGAAGATTGCAGACAGCAGGAACAGAGGAGAGCAAGAGCATCCCTTTTGATGGCAATATGGACATTTAGACTGGATTCAGCAAATCGTGACATCTTATGATTTACCTACAACACTACAATTGTTAGAAGTCTAGTTTCAAGGGTAGTAGAATGAGAAGGCCACCTTCATGGGGACTTACAGTGCTTATTAGTACAGAATTTATGTATTTTACTTTAACAGAAATTGCTTTATATCACAGTAGAAATCAAACTTTGATCCCTGTTATGTTAATATATACTGACTGTAATACTTGCATTTTGTCCTCACACATAAGTGAGCACAGGCAATAAAAGTAAGGACAATTTTAAAATGGCCTGCTAAGCAGGTCTTTTGACTTTGATGACAAACTGAAATAAGTAGAAATAATAATAAATATCGTATGTCAGAAAGATTTAAACTAATACAGTCTAAAGTACAACTGCTATTATTTGAAGGCAAAGTTACTTATTTAAAATCATGAATTTTAAATTGTTTCTTACTAGTAAAGAACAAAAAAAGGTCAAGTACAGCTGACAGAGCTAGACAGAAGATTGAAGGAACACAACACGTGTGTTGTCATTGCAAAAATTCAGCTGAACAATCTAGTAGGGATCAAGCCCAAGTTCGTAGCATGTCCTCATTGTCAGTGCAGTATAAAACAGGAAAGGATGACTGTCTGTTTAATGTCATCACTGATGATGTGAGCTGCAAAAAAATTGGAACAGACGATGACATGTTTTACTTGGGTTTTTTGGGGATAATGCAAGGTCTTCAGAAATCCTGATGATAACTAATGGTACAGGTAATAACTATGATGAAGCTCCCTTGACAAACACTTTAGATTTAAAACAGCAGCAGCTGAGACAATGTAAAAGGAAAAAGAAACAAAATACAGTAGTGGCAAGCATGAATGCATGCTAATACAGCAAAAAGGCAATTAAATTTATGCCCAGGATGTTATCAACCAACAGACAAGTTCAGAAAGTGGTAGAACCAGTGCACAGTGCAGGCATAAAGTGGGGAAGACTCACTGTGACTAAGAGCTCTGTGCAGAGCTGGCCCCTTGCAGGAAATCACAGACAAGACACTCTTCTAATGCAACTTCTATGGAGGTGGAGGGTCAGTGATCCAATCAGTCTGAAAATGTGATACCATGGACTTAGAACAAGAATTTGAATGCTGATGAGGGGCCACTGGCTTAGATGGTCTTGACTGTGTGAGTCAGTTTAGCATAACCCTTCAGCAACACAATTTTAAAGCAGCCCTTTTCAATATCTCATTATCTTCTGTTATGATGACAGGTTAAACATCCATCCATTAAGCTAAAAACCCCAATGAGACTTCAAATACAGGGGGGGTTACTTTTAGATTTAACAGAAAAGTGAAAGGAACTTGGAGTGCTAAATCTACTACTCTTTTTCAACAAACAGCAAGTAGTAACAGATTGCTGTGAAAAGCCTGTAGCAACAAATCAGAGATTTTAAATATTGGTGTACAACTCAGTGCTATGAAAAACATCATCAGGGGCCAGATGTTCCTATGGATGGACCAAAATATGGTAACAATTCTCATCTTTGCTAAACAACAGATAGTGGTGTCTGTCAATTGGTTAACAGAGCTTGGTTAACACAAGCCCAGACATCAGAAAAGATCTGATAGTAGCTGGAAATAGTTATACATTAGTGTGGTAGATATGTTCACTTCTTGTGCACAGGATTCATTGTGCCTGGTCACATGAGTCTGGCCCCATGAAAATGTCCACACTTTTCTATGATAGAACATGATTCTCCCTCTGTTTAGGCTGGCACTGAAGCTACGTGACACGAGTAACTGAAGTTATCATGAGCCTATTGTTAAGTTTGACACTTTGGCTAACAATGCAACTGATTTAAGTCCATAGCCCTGACCTCATTGCCACATGGCAATGATTGGGATTTAGTCAGGCAGTGTCAAATCTTCAGTATAACCACAGATTAGTTTATCATAGCAGAACTAATTTAGCTGCATCTATGTTCTATTAGCATATAGCAGTCGGGTAACATATTTTCTAGCAGAAAGGGTTCTTTTACATTGACTAACCTGGCTTAGCAGAAAGCAACTGGAACTTCCCATCCATGTATCCTATTATAAAGCAGCAATTTACAAAATTTTACTATTATAAAACTCAAAAGTCAGTGATTTCATTTTTTTAAGATCTTTGGGAAAGTACTAATTAAAGATCCCTTTTTGTTGCTATGAAAACTGTTCTGTGTTTTGACAGGACAGAGATTTGGTTCAGAAAAGCTATTAACTTAGCAGCACCACTGGAAACATCAGAAGTCATCAAGGAACAATTAAATTGAAGTATTGGACCTTACCACATCCAGTGAATAGCAGGGAAGTCTTTGTGACTCTCCATGTTTTCATAGCTCTTTTGAAGTGCAAACTCAACATTGAAACTAAGGAGAAAAGTTTCAATACCTGCTCCAATGTAAAATGTAAGACCACTAGTAAGTGATAAAACATAGCATTCTTCTGTTGAGAAACGAGTGTTTCTGACTGACCATGTCACCTACTTATGGATGAGCTGACAAAAACAATCTCTGAAATCTATTGCAAGGAGAAACAGGTTGACAGGTGTGTCCTGCAGAAAAGATATTCCTTGAAAAAAATATATTGTTAAAATACAGAAAATCTAAATTTCACTTTTCTGTAATAGACTTCCCCCTGAGATCAGGAAACACACAATAGGTCATGAAGCACCTTTTTCAGCTGGAAAGTGGGAATATTCACCTCCCTCAGAGTTACTATGAGAATAACCTCATTAATAACTGAACTGGAAAGCTCTCTGAGGGAAGTTGCTATGGGAATAAAATGTCAAATATCAGTGTACCAAACTGCTTTCTTCTGCAAAAAAAATTTATCAGAGCGATCCCCAGGTGAAAGGAAATAGTTTAAATGAAGTTAACAACAAAATCCTCAGTGAGACATCTATCAATCTTATTCACAAGAAGGCCTCTATAATGCCAAACATGCCAGAGGAGGCTAATAAACCTCTTTCCTCTTGGCTCCTTTGGGCAGTGACTATGAGAGCATTGTTCTTGAAGATCAGGATTTCTTGGTGCTACATTAATGGGAGGGTAGGGAGCCATGTGAAGAGGATTTCAGTCGAACACCTATACAAAATATGAGCTGTTCTCTTTTTCATCTGAATCCAGAACCCAAGACATGAGGAGTCTCCAAAACTGGATCTTGAAGAATTATCACTTCTATTTTTGACCACGGATACAAATTAAATACTTGAGGCAAGTATGGACACTAAAGAGTCAGAATGATTCCCATTTCATTTGGGATTGCCTCCCATTAGGACTTTTTAAACCAAACCATCACCACGGGCTTCAAGTGAATGATGACACTTCTAACTTGCAGCAGACGTGTGCCTGAAGTGTAGAGCATAGGCTTGTTTTCTCATTTGTCATTGTAAGATTAAAGCTCATCAGTTTGAGAACACTAATGCTCCTCTGGGAAAAACCTGCTGAAAGCAGCAAGCAAACCTGTGGGTTATAAATGAGACTGTCCAGGTCTGGTTTATATTTGGGGATTCAAAAACAGTATGGAAATCTCCAGAATTCAAAAAACATTTGAAGTTTATTTCTGAAGATGTCCATTTGTGACTTGTGGCTCTTCCTCATCAAAAAACATCACAAATATCGATGTGAAACACCGCCTGTATCTCTTAGGGCTCTGAGGGCACTAACTGGCCTTGCTGGCCATGACCATCTTCCCCTGCCCCATCACCACCACACTGCCCCCAGGCCTGGGAGCCCCATTACAGCTCAGACCTGGATCTGACCACTGTGAAACAAGAGACATTAAATGCTGCTCAGCCGGTCCCTACAGGGCTCCTCATGGCTCAGTCCTCATGCAAGCCACCCGTTTATCCTCCACAATTAAGTGACTTTCACTATGTTCTTCACTAGAGTTGCATTCTACTCAGAAGTCTTGCAAATTTTTTTAAGTAAGTTATACTTCTTGAAAAAATATTTAAAAAAAAAAAATCTATTTTAGAGATGGAACCTCTGAGGTTAGGATTTAACCTAATCAGCCTAATATAACCACCATGAGCCTAACAGTTCTGATTTTTATAGTTATTGGGAGCCAGAAAGGGGATGCTTTTTGGCTCTAGTTAGAATTCTTAATAGTTCACCGTCTGAATCATTTACTTCATTTACTTTCATAAGAATCACTCCACTTGGTCTACCATTTTGCAGGAAAACAGGTCTCCCAAAGGGTTTTTTTCCCTACATGCTTAACTGTTGTTAATCAAACATAATGAATTTTTTCCAACTTCAATTGAAGCAATAGCCTGAGCTATTAGTTAACATTAACACCTTTGTATTTTGATGAGTCCTTTTTGTAGCTGTTTCTCTTCAAGGTGTATAGAAAAGATATAGTAAAAACCCTGATAGTAACAGCTATATTTAATTCATTAAAAACTTGCAGAATTTCAGTGCAATGCATAGTTCTTCATCTCAGTGTTTACAGATAAATAGTCAATGATGGAATGGGTAGTTTTGGTACTGAAAATGTAAAAGTTGGGTTGATTGCTGTACATACTAACTGCAGAAGTGTTTTTTTACTTGGAGTTGGTGATTATTCACTGATCATTGTGCTTCTTTCCTCTGGGAAGTCCTTATAGGCTTATTTACAAGTTATTTAGTAGCATGCTTATTTACACACCACAAGCAATTACCCCAAACCTGATAGGACCATGCATTGCTGAAAACAGTAAATATGAATAAAGAAATCAGGCGCTTTGCCTTATCTATCCACTGCTAGGATTAGGAGTTGTTCTGGTTTCAGCTGGAGTAGAATTTCTTCTTAGTATCTAGCGCAGTGTTGTTTATTATCATTATTATAATTAGAATTTTGTTTATTTCAATTACGTTCTTATCTCAACCCACACATTTTACTTTTTTCTGATTCTCCTGCCTATCCCACTGGGGAGGTGGGGTAGAGTGAGGGAGCAGCGGTGTGGTACTTAGCTGCTGGCTGGGATTAAACTACAACGGAAGTGAAATATGAAAGATATAAAGCAAAACAGACATAGATACACTTGCAGAACACACCAAATCCACCTCAGGTCAGCTGGCACAGAGGCAGCAGGGGAGAGGAGGAGGACTTCAGACCAGCCACAATCCCCAGGTTATGGCTGGGGGTTGGCACTAAGAGCAGGTCAGTAGACTCTCTAAACCACAACATAACTTACAAAGATTTACCTTATATCACCGCACTACAGGAATAAATAAAAAGATCCACTGGGTGAACAGGGTGGGTAGCTGACAGATATTAATGGAAAGAACATAACTTCTAATTTTAACCACAGAACTTACTAGGTGTAAAGCACAAACAAATAGTGAGCTGCAGGGGATAAAATTGCTCGGTGTAGCAGAAGGCTTGTTAGTCTAAATGCCTGAAACATTCAGTGGCATTAAATGTGCTTATACCAATTCTGTATAATCACAGAAATAGAACCTCAAATAAGTTTAATTATAGATGTTAGATTAAAATAATTAATATTGGTGACTCAGTTCTAGAGTTTCCTACCTCATACACCGGGTTTGTTTTGATGAAAGTAAAGTACATACAAAAATATCTTTGTTTACGTAGAAAAAAGAGAGAGAAATTCTTTAAAAATATATGTGCATCTGTACTATATTTTATTAACTAGGATAAAATGGTAAATCAGTACTCTGGCTATTTATGAAAATAATATTAAACAACATTGGCTTCTTAACAATGCGGAATAGAACCTTTCAAAATAGTAAAAATAAAGCTTATTTCCCACCACCAGGTCTATCCTGTCCTTTTTTCCCCTAATTTATTTTAACAGTTGGAAAAGTTACTAGAAATCAGCTTCAAATCACTAAAGATTAGAAGAAACATATTGCATATGACAGCAATCAGCAACCTTTCCCAGATGATCTGCTGGGCTATATTTTTCTTTTCCAAATTGGAATGTCACTGCAGAAGGTTCTTCCAACATGGACACCCTGTCGCTCAAAAATTCAGGATGTCATGGATCCACATATGTCCATGGATCAAAATATGGATATGATCTACCTAGCAGAGGAAGGTTGAGAGGCTGAGAGCAGCCTGTAGTTACTCATTAGTATTTGTATGCCCAGGGAGGCATTCAAAATTCTCTGCATGTCACAGGTGAGAAAACTGAATGCCACAAGCAGTATCTTTTCTCTGCACCTACAGCAACGACACTGAAAGGGTTGCCTTCTATAAATGTGTTTAAATCCATGGCTGTGCTCCATCTTACACCTGTGAGAGAGACTGATGGCTCCTGGCTTAGGAGCACCAACTATCTAAAGTCAAGGCAGCACACAACCAAGTGTTTGAAACCACTGAAAACATGGTTATCTCTTTACTGCCACATATTACTTAATCTTTTCTAAACAGCAAACATGACCTTTCCTCACTCTCAGAAAAGTGTTGTGAAAGGCTATTCAGAGAGCAGATGCTATCCTATCAACAGCTGGAATTTGCCTAGCCACGAAATGAGCTCCACATGGATGTTCTGCCTCCTGCAGCCATAGTCAACCTCTTTGAAGCTGATTTCTAGTCCTTTTCCCAACCTGTAATAACAAAACAAAACAAAACAACAACAACAACAACAACAACAAAAGGACAGGATAGATCTGGTGGTGCTAAATAAATTTTTGGTTTTGCTATTTTGAAGCCTGCCCAGGCAACTTTTCTCTAGCTGCTCTCTTCTCCCATTCATCAATAGGGAGCTCTCTTAACTCCAAAAGAACAATGGTTTCCTCACTCAAAGTTTGGATCAACAGGAAAAGTTCTCTACTCTATGATTCCTTTCCAGCAAAATCTCAGAGCCCTTAGTGCTGACAATTTAATTCAAAAAAGATCAATAAATCCTTCAAGAAAATCTTTCAACACTGAGATCTTTGTGAAGAATGTCACACTAAAAATGTATTTCTCTTTCTAAGGTACTACCATCAGCTATTAGTTGCACCATAAAAAAAAATCTTTAATAATTTAGCTTAAAAATTCGAGTAAGAGACCTCAAAGATATGTCACAGGGATGGAATAGATATGGCAATAATGGTATAAATGGTGTGCTGTTGCTGAAAGATTACATGCCAAGTCTGGGCAGAGAAGAATCTCATAAATCTGCATAAGACTTCTGGTTAATTTTTTCCTCCCACTATATCCAAGCCAATCTCAATGAAGGCTAATTTTGTTTTACAGCAATGCCCTGTACTTGATATTTTGTAATTTTGTAGTTTTCATGTGCTGAAAGAGTCAAATATGAAGCTGGACTTAAAATAATGACTTTTTCCTACTTCTCAAGAATGATCTTGTGATCATCCTTTGTTCTTTGACTTCAGGCTCTGTGGAGCAGTTCCCAGTGCTTAAGATGCGCTATTGCCCCAAAAGCACTTTCAGGCTTTACAGCTTGGACAAAGATTTATCTAAACTTTACCCCAAAAGGCACAAAATCAATCTTCATAACATAATGTGAAAACAATCCAGGGGAAAGTGGAAGATAGTTTCAGAAAGGTGTGAAGGACACTCAGGAGGCTAACAGTGATTTTGTGATTATACTGCATCTCTGTTTTAACAAGGTAGCTAAGAACAGTTCTCATGGCTCAGCAAGGGAGGCAGAACAATATCAAAAGGAAATAATAATTACTGGAAGGATTAACTCAGTTTGCTTTTTTATATCTTAAATAAGGAACAGCAGGTGTTCCTTTATCGCTGCAAAAGTAGGAAAAAGAAAGAAAATATTTTTTTGTCCGCTGCAGTAGATTGCCTTTGTAGTATATTTGTCTTACTAAATATACTTTCTTACACAGAACTGTGTTAGCAATACAATGACAATGTCAGTGCTCTATTTTATTCAGAAGCATAACAAGTGAAAAATGACAGGGCAGGAAAGTACATCAGGTGTAGACTTTACTTAAAAGTTTCCAAATTTCAAAGAACTAGAATTAATAGATACATATTAAAAAAAAATTTAAAAAGAGAGAGAAAATGAGAAAGAAAGTGGAAATAAACTCAAAATCAATAAAATATTGCCAGATAGAAGTAGGAAGATAAAAACCATGAATTAACTTCATATTTTGAGTCAGATAAACAAACTGTAAGGTAGGTTTGACGAATACATCTAAAGCAGTCATTTTCAAAATAGACTGAAGTAAAATAGAATTAATGAAACATAAAATATAGAATTTCATCCTATGTTATGATGTTATGAAGAAAATATGGGGATATAAAATTTAGGAAATATATTTCAGATTTATCAACTACATTTCATTATCATTAGAGCATCAAAAACTTGTTAAATAGGCTGCCACCAACTCTAGCAATGCTTTCTAAGAAGGGTTGCTTCAATTTAGAAGGGAAATACCTTTGTCTTAATTATGGAATGAATAAAACTAACTTATGTTTCTACATTGCACTTAATAACGGTATCAGAAAATAAAGTATAACACTTCTAAGAATAGAAGCGTTCTAGAATTTAATGCTTTTGTGTCAAAACCTGTGACTGTGACCATAGAAAAGTGGTGTAGGAGAAAAACTGATTACAGATATAATGAATCTTTCATTAGTTGTAAGAGAAATTAATTATATGTAAAACTGGAAGAAGAACCCTGACAGACTACCACTGAAATAAACTGAAATCATAGAATCATAGAGTTATTTAGGTTGGAAAAGACCTTTGAAATCTTCAAGTCCAACTATAAAACAAACACTGTGAAGTCCACCTCTAAACTATATCCATAAGGGTGAAATCTCCAGTAAGCTTTCCTTGGTTGGATACTGCTGGTTTTCCTGACAGATAAGGAATGTCAGATTAGAAAATACAGAAAACCAAGTCTTTAGAGAGGAGGTGGTGATTTAAGAAGAGACATCAGACTTCTATGAACATTTTTTTGCAGAATTCAAATTTCCAGTGATTAAAACCAGAACTGTCCAATTGTCTCACAAATCCTAACTTGTCCATTCAAACTCTTTCATTTAGTTATTAAAATATACATGTTGATGAGAATCAATGTGGAAATTAAAGAAGCTAAAGATGAGGTCAGACTGACCAGGTGAGAGGCAAGTGCATGCAAACAGCAAATTAGGCAACAATTCAACATAGGCTTACATTAGGCAGTAAGTAGTGTCATTTAAGGTAAGAAGTCTAACTAGTTCATGAAATTAGGTAGAACTGTGTTCAAGAGAGCTCCAACCCTCTGATGTGCACACTGCCTACTACTGCTGCTGTTACACCTCCAAAAAGTTCATTGCCTTTCCTGCTAAGTTTGGTGTATGTCTGCTATTCCCCTCCCTATTCCTTCCCCTAACATGTTTTACCATGATAGGATACTGTGGAGCTCCTCTACCAGACTGAACCAGAAACGGTCTTTTTTAATTCAATATTCTCTCAGAAATTTTTGCTTTGTATTGATTGATCTCAGTAGGAACCTTTTCCCTTCCACACCTTTCCCATCATCTCAGCATTCGCTCACTCTAGCTAAGTTGAAGTGCTGTGAAACCTCCAAAATTAATTTGACAATCTTTCCTCTACTCCATCCTTCAGTGCTTACTCACTGCCCATCAAGTTTTGCTTCAGGAAGGTTTAGTTGTCTTCTTTCCCAGCCTTGCTTAGGGAACAAAACCCTGCCTTCTTTGGTTTTATGCCCAAATTCAGAAGGGACTGTACAAAGAAGTTGTAAGACACGACCTACTTTCTTTGAGAATCTATGAGCAGGATCATAATATCCTATTACGTTTTTTTCCAAATATTTTCTTGGCCATTTTCTAACTCAGTCAGGTACAACATTTGATTCCAGGCTGCACTTCATTTGTTGGACATTCATTGGACATCCCCATCTAGTAGCTACTGCTGGCTTTGTAACCAACATTCACACACTCACATCAAGGAATTCTTTCACTCGCCACGTGCTATCAATGACCCAGAGGCTGGAACCAGGTAGGAGGAGATAGATCTGTTCCCTCTTGTTCTCTGGGAAGGTGTGAGATTTTTTTGAGCTCTACTGGATGTGAGTCAATATTGAGGAGTAGAGTCATTTGAAGACCATTTGTCCCAGAAGAACCACTTACTGCTCAGTTTGCTGCTTCTTTCACCATTTAGCTTTTCCAGTCCTGCAAAACCCGGGTCTCTGAAAGTCTGCTCTTTGGCATGGAAAACAACAGCAGCACAGCTGAAGGAGCAGAGCCTTTTCACTGCATGAAACATCTGTGGGCAGGGATGGGACATAGTGTCTGAATTTGTGCAGGAGGGATTGCAAATGCAATGGTGTTGAGATTGAGAAAATAATCTTTTTTCTTACCGTTAATTTCATAATCAGAATTTTCCCTGATCTTGAATAGGAGTCTCTAAGTTTATCTTGCTTGATGCTTGGTTAGCTTTGAATTATGTATATTTAGTTACACAAAAAGCCTGTCTTGATATCCAGGCACACTACATAACACATATTGCAGCATGGGTAAGACATTACTTCTCCTGAGCACTTACACTTCCTAGGTAGCAAGCCAACAAGAAATTCCTTAACACTCTAAGTGGTAGGTGTCATGCCAGCCATTTGTGTAAATTTTGGAAGTCTACAAAAGCAGCAGCCAGGACTTAAATGATGCCTTTATTTAACACAGAAGTTCTGACAAGGATGTTTCCATCAAAACAGAAAACTAGATCTTGGAACTGTAGAAAATATTATTAGGAAGGACCTTAAAATTCATCTGGTCCATCTGGCAGAGATTTTATTGAATCTGGATAATGGTAAATTAAAATTAAAATTTGCACATACTTTAGCTGTCCCTTGAAAGGATCTTTGTTAAAATCCTGGCAATGTGATGTAAATCAAATATTGCACAGCATTTTTGGGACAGTCAAACGGTGGAACAGAGATGCAACTCATCTGAGGTATCAAGAAGCTACAATGGAAGTGCCAGATTCATCTTTAGAGTTCCCTGTAGCAAAGGGAAAACTGTGATCTAGTATTAGATTTCACCTACAATTACCATTTAGTGTCTGAAGAGATCCACCTTATTTGTGAACATTGTACCAAAGCCTGAGTCAGGAAGATAATGGCTGATGGTGGTTGCAAAGCCATAATATTCCTTCTGAGCTTCCTTCAGCACAGACCATGCAAACTGTTGACAACAATTTGGCAGTTGGTACCTCTGTGACTGCCTGAAATCAGCATATTGTTCTCTGTGCTCTCCTTTCTCTCTATATTCTCCTACTGTCTCATATCATGTTCCAGGTGTAAGCTTGAGACTGATCACTATTTTGTCCTGTGTTTGTACAGACTATTTGTATTAGGGTTTCTGGAGTGTACTGCACTACACATAATGATGACTTCCTGTCTGAAGTTCAATAAAAGGAAAATAAAATTGTATGAAATTCAATATGGTTTTAAAACAAACAAACAAAAAAAATCCAATATTCTAGATCTAATTCATCTAAAACATTGATATCCAGCATAAAATAATGCCTTCAACAGCTGTGGTTTTCAACAGAACAGCCTTTGAGCAGTTCTTAAGTCACAATGTGGTATTCCTACTGAATCCAATTCTAAAGGGAACTGGAATATTCATCTTTGCAAAGAAAAAATTAAAATGCAATGTAACACACCATAGAACTTCCATGAAGAAACTAAAAATCCAGAAGAAATATTGATCTCCACGTGACATTTGCTACTTTCTCTAACAGGAGGCATTTTGATTCTAAACCCCTTATTAACTGTTCTGCAGGGCTGTATTTTATGAAACAATTAGCTTGAAAAGAGGGTGCTATTAGCCTCATGACTGGAGTTCTGTGCAGCAGCTATATGACCGCCTCAGATGTTATCCTTCAGAGCTTTGTGGCAGCAGGATGATGAGCACTATCATGTCACTGACAATAACTGGACACTGCATGCTCTGTTTTGAATCTGACTCATTTTGACATTTAACCATTGCTTTAAATTGGTTCTAAGAGTGTCATTTTTTCCTATGTCACTTTACAGTTCTTCAGCTTTCATTGCACTTTATACAAACTCAGTCCTTATGCTCTGAATTTAGGTACCTGAATCCATACTAATTTCAGGCATTTTTCTTAGGCTCTGTGTCTGGCTTTTAGGCTTTTACTGCAAGATGGTCTTTTCAGCAGCTGGCCATTTAATAATGATGTTTTCTAAAACTCACCAACAATTTTAAATCCTTCATTTAAACTGAAGGCTTTTCAAAAGAGGAGACATAGAAATCAATTTTAAATTACAACTCCAAATTGGAAGTTTAACTCCAGAGGATGGATGCTATATTCTCTAGTACATACGATTTCTGTTGAGCTATAGCAGAATAAAGCCCTGTGAGTCAGGCAAAGAAGTGGGACTTCAGCATTTCCTTGGAGTTAAGTAGATACATAAGCACTACAGTGAATCAGATTCTGACCATGAGAAATATGCCAAGGCATGTTGCTATGCCTCATTTCCTGAATACAAGACTACATTACTGAGGCACAACCTGTCACACTGACCTCCATAAAGGGGTGTTTGAGCTCTGCAGCTTCAGGATGCTCACTGAAAAGCTCTTTGGAAATACATATCTACTTTGAATGTGGTCAGGTACCACAAAAATAAAAACAAGCTCTTTAAAAGTTCAGTACCCGTATTTCTAAAAGTAACAGCAGCAAAACTGGCTTTTTAAGCTCCAAATAGTCAAATACAAGTGCCATGCCACCTGGCAGAAGCAACTTCTAGCTTCTGTTTTGTTTCTTATCTTCCACCACAATGTAGGCAAATATGTTACTACTCTTTGGTAGCAGTACTATCTCTTCGGTGTCAGCTCTTTTCTAAATCACCCTTTTTGAGTATTTCACCTCTTAAATATGATTGAAGTTTTAACCGACCACCGCCAAGCATGAAAGGCACTCTTTACCGTCACCAGGCTATTGCTAATAGATTCATTACTTCTGATATTTACCGAGAATTTGAAATGAACGTTTACCAATGGTGAATATTCCCCTCACTGTTCTATTGCCATTCTTGTGAACATATTGCTGTTTTTGAAGAGTTGAACATGAGGAAAAATTTACTCCTTTGCTCCTCTGATACTAGTACTGGATACACACATTCAGGAGAGGGCAATTGTTACTAGAATAGGAAATACTCAAGGTGAAGAGAGTCAAGTTCCTTTGCTTCAGCAGTATTAAACAAAATAAAACTGTTTTCCTTTTACCTGAACTGTCTACACAATTAGTGTAGTATCTTGCTAAAAAATGCTTTTTGAATGTCTGAAAAAATATTATAATTCCACACCATTTAAGTATCTAGCTTTGATAAGAGATAGTGATGCAGCTACACCAGATCTAGTTGTCTATGCAACTTGTACAGCAATAAAAATCAAGAAACAGATCATATTTTCCCATATCTTTAGCCAGAGTACAGGCTCTAGGCAAACAAAGGACTTGGTTCCCAAAATTTTCCTAGCTGTTATCGTGATTTAATCTAGGCTAAGAAAAAAAGGTGAGATAAATACAGCATGGTTTTACCAGAAGTTGTTTGCACATGAATAGCCAGATACTTCTCCTTGATGACAAACTTATTTTGTAGATGGTACAGTTGGCTTAAATTTAATTTTTCAGTTTCAGTGAAGTGATATATAAGAAAGTATAAGCACAGCTGAACAAGTTGAAGACTAAGTGGCAAAATGCAAGGTGGGAATCTGTGCTGGTTTTGGTTCAAATAGGATTAATTTTTCTTCATAGCAGCTGTATGACCCTATGTTTGGGATTTATGCTGGAAATAGTGTTGATAACACAGGGATGTTTGAGTTATTGCTGGGCAGCAGTTCCACAGAGTCAAGGCCTTTTCTGCTCCTCTCCTCATCCCACCAGTGAGGAGAGTGGGGGTGCACAAGGATTTGGGAGGGAACACAACCGGGACAGCTGAGCCCAGCTGACCACAGGGATATCGAATACCATATGGTGTCATGCTCAGTATATAAAGCTGGGGGAAGAAGACAGAAGGGGGAAACATTAGGAGTGATAGCATTTGTCTCTCCAAGTCCCCATTACATGTGATGGAGCCCTGCTTTCCTGGGGATGGTTGAAAACCTGCCTGCCCACAGGAAGCAGTGAATGAAATCCTTGCTTTGCTTTGCTTGCATGCGCAGCTTTTACATTCCCTATTAAAGTGCCTTTATCTGAACCCATGAGTTTTCTCCCTTTTATTGTTCCAGTTGTCTTTCCCATCCCACCAGAGGGGAGTGAGTGAGCAGCTGTGCAGGGCTGAGCTGCCAGTTGGGGTTAAACCATGACAGTAACACAGGAAAAAATGTTATTTAGAAATGGGAATTATGAAATTGACAGGGGTTAACAGCAAAGGAGATTAAATATAGAAATGACCCAGCTGAATACTTTTACACAAAATAATTGGTGGTCTTGTTAACTGGCATGGAGCTGATCAGAATGGCAATAATTCAAAACATTGGGTAAAGTAAGAAGGAATCAGAGTGTCACAATGCAAGAAGAGGGTGATCGTCTTTGAGACTATGAGTAATAGCAATGGACCAAAATTCAGTCATGCAAGAGGTCATGTACATAGGAACACTAAAGTTTTCTAATGTAGATTGGAGCTCATCAATAGAAATTCCTGAGCAGGGCATTGGTGTGCTAACTGATCACATGGTGACAAAACTATCCATATGATACATCCTTGAAAAGGGCATATTAGTTAAAGGCTGCACCAGAAGAGTTATTTCCAGTAGAGAACAGGAAGCTTTTTTTCCAACACAAGGTCCTGGTGAAAATTTCCTTGCAATTCTGTGTATAATTTGGGTTATCTGTGTGCAACCAAGACTGATTCAAATGCAGACAGATGAGGGGCACAGCAAATGATAAAGCAGTAGAAATAAGAGAAAACTAGAAAAAGTTTCCCTACAAATCAAAGAGTGAGAGGGGACATTTTTGCTGTCTATCAAAGCACTGGAATAATCCTGGAGAGGGAAGAGCAGCTTAAAGTAACAAAAAAATTGAATCAAACAGAAATATTACAAATAGGCTGAGAAACAGTCAGGAAAACAGATGTTTCTAACCATTTAAAGAGAGAAGTTCTGGAAGATCCTTTTAACAAAAACAGAACATAGAGAACTAATGTAGCTAATAAAAATGGTATGTACTACAGCTTTTAAAAAGATCAGCATATGATAATGATGTGTTATGGTGTCTGTAATTAGAATTAACAGCATGTGGTTCAGATCTCTGGCTGGGTCAGTTGTTTATTATCCTAAGCATGGTAGGGAATCTACGTGCAACTTACAGCTTTTAGATCCACTCAATGGATCAACATCTCTTGTCATTAGAAATCATGAGTTGTAACTCTGGAGCAGACACTCTGTAGGCTTTTCAGGTAGGATAAGGGTTTTCTTCACACACTGTTTCCATATATGTATTTGTTAAGTGGTACATTGAATAAGTAACTTCTATGATTTACAGAGTGACAATAAATGGTTTTAAATCTTTTCTCCCCAAATTCATGTTTTATTCTACATCCATTATTAACATGTATGAATATAAAATGACAGTATTTTATTCTGCTCATTTTTATAATTTTAAGAGGCAGCTGTGACATTATACACAACACACTAGATAGTTTAGTTTCTACTATCCCTACATATTCATACACAATTCACCTATTCCAGTTCTCTCTGAATTGATAAGCATTGTCATTCTTGAGCAAAATTACACCATATGAAGAAACAAATGCATTTTTCCACTTTCTCTTGCTATACTTCTCTTTCTTTTTTTTCTTTTTTTTTTTTTTAATTCCATATTGAGTCCAATACTGTGGAAAACAGTGACTCTTATAGCTACTAGTGGGAATATGAAAGGGAAATTCATTTTTTATTAAACACTGTGAGACACATTTTACAAGAGAAGATGTTTTCCTATATTATTTAGATACTTGGGGAAATGCCATCCTGAACAATAATTTGGAAGTAGTACAGGAAACTGGCTATTGTTTCAAAAGCAATGTACTCTTCTGAACTAGGTGGTTTTCTAAGTGTAATATGTTAAGAGGAATAAAAGATTATGTTAGGAACATGCATAATGGGGAAAAACACCTCAGAAAAAAACAAAACCATGCAAAGAATAAATAAAGACCCAATAGAAACCCAGAAATACTTCATGTGCTTTTTTTATTAGCTGTTAATAGTGGCTGCATTACAGAGATGTTTTACTGATGAAAAAAGAACTAAGTGGTATGAAGGCATCTCTGCAATAATTTGTTATTGAACTGTGTTCATTTTGTTCAAAAACAGACCACACTTTTGTCTCATGGAGAAAAAAAAAAAAAAAAAAAAAAGAGAAGTGATAATATTTCATTGAAACTGCCTACTTCAGAGAGCCCAATTAAAGTCTTGCAAAGGCAGAAGCACAGGTATCTTTTTACCTTAGGGTGTCTAGACAAGATTAACAGCATGCTTTCACTCTGGGGTATTTCTCAGTGAGTTACCTCAAGGTTTACAAGACTAATTGTGCATGATCAAGATTTTATCTGGGAGGAAGTGTATGGGGTTCTTTCTCTCTTGCTTGTTTACATAGCATGACCTATGGTAAAAGACTGAAATTTTATAACCCTACAAGAAAATTACAGCTATGGCACCACAATACACAAATGGTAAGTAATCTGTCCCATTCCTCACACAAACAATGGAGTGTTGTAAACCACACCTCATCAAGCTTTGTCAAGGAATAGGGAATGGTAGTCTTGTCTTAAATGCAAGTAAAGATGTATTCACCCTTTTAAGCACTTTACATTCATTTAGATATTTCCCCCCTACTAGCAAAACATTACAAATATCTCCATGTGTCCTGGAATATAGGGCAGAATATACATGTTTTTGACTTGTTATGAACCCCAGAAAGCCAAAACAATGTGATAGGCTATTCAGGCACAATCACTTCCTAATAATATATATTGGGAACTTCTAGGGAAGGAATATGCTCAAAATTAAGCACTCACTGTCCAGATAGGCAGTAACATCTATGCCATAAGCAACATTAAAAACATCTCTATGACAATATACAAATATCAGCTTCCTAAGACTATTGTGTTCTCTCTGCTTCAAGAGCCAAAATCATTTTAACTGAAATGCATTCACATAACTCCAGTTAAATATAGTCCACATTTTTCAATCATACAGAAATGCATAAACAGTGAGGAAACACCACATTTTAGGCAAACTTTCCACTGTCTTCCAAAAACTTTGCAAGATACACTTTCTTATGATGGAGGGGGAGTAGAAACTCAGAGTAACAGAATAAGCTAAAAAAAGTTTCAGAAAGCAAAGGAGATGAAAGAAGTGCTGACTGAAACATCATTTAAAACCGACAGGTGGACAAAGAGACGACTACAAACAAAAACAAAAACGTGGGCATTGGGCTCCAAAACGATGCCCATTCATAAAAGCAGACATGAAGTTGCCTGCCATGTGCTTAAACCCCGGCTGGCGATGTGCTAGACTTGAGCTGTGGCTAAAGGCAGATCCCCACGCCCTCGGTGTGGATGGCTGGACAAAGGTGGGCTTTCCCCCCGTGTCCCCGGGCAGCGCAGCCCGCAGCCCCGCCGGGGGATCCTCCCTCCGGGGAGAGCGGGGGTCGGGACCCGGCCGGGGCGGGCGCGGTTCGGCACCGCGGACAGCTCCGCACTCACCGTCCTCGTTCTCGTCGAAGACGGGCGCCCTGTGGGAGTGGCCGCCCCCCATGTTAGTCCGCGGCCGGCTCCGCATCCCCCGCCGCCAGCATCCCGCGGGGCGCGCCGGCCGCACCCCGGCCACGGGGCAGCTCCGGCCCCAGCCCGGCCGTGGAGCCTCCGCAGGGCTACCAGTCACCCGGCGACATGGAAAGGGATCCTGTGCCCCTGGCAGAGCCCGCTGCTGGCGGGCGCGCTCCGACCTGGCCCGTCTCTCATCGCGGAGGGAGGGGGTTGGAAGGAGGGAGGGGTAGGGAGTGGGTGGGAGGAGGCGGAGGTCCTGCTGCTGGTGGCTTTTGGTAAGCGGTAAAAGCTGGATCTACCTGGATCCTCGCGGATCCTCCCTCCTCCGCTTTTCCTCCTCCCAGACCTGCCCTGGGGAGCGCGGAGCCCCCGCTCCTGTCCCAGCAGCGGGGCCATCCCCCCGCCCCAGCGGTGATGCTCGGGGGGAGCGGGGGCAGAGCTGCTGCTCCTCCGCCCGGCCCCGGCAGCGAGGGTTCCCGGGCTGGGGAGAGACGGGAAGGGCGAGCGCTGCCCTGGCTCCAGGCGATTTTTGGTTTGACTCCCAACTGGGAGGGGGCTTCATCCCCAGTAGCGCGAAGGGACGAGGCCAGTCGGCCGAACTTCACTGAGTTTACAAAGGAGTGGGGGTTTGAGCGGAGGGAAAGAAGGAAAAGAGAGACATTCCCCTCCTTTCCCTTCCCGCCGAGCATCACCGGGATGCTCAGCCCGGGCGGCCCGGCCCCGCAGCGCCACCTGCGGGCGGGACGGGGAGCGGCCCGGGCGGGAGGCTGGTACAGAAGGGGATGTGTGTGTGTGTTTATGCATATAGGCTTACAAATGTATATATACACATTTATATCTGCGTGCGTATCTTGAAATGACTCCTTTGTAAAAGTGCATTAGGTAAAACCGCCGGCACCGCTAAGATATAGCACGAATCACTCGCCATACAGCAAGAAACGAGGGCTTCCTGCAGTTGCTGTTGGTATTTATAGACAGAAATAGCTGTCTTGCCCCCTTTCCAGAAATGCAACCATTAGCAACTTTTGAGGTGAGGTAGAAAATTTCTTTTGAAACTTCCTCCAAAGGGAAACAGATTAAAAAAAAGTAATATGTCTGTATTATTACTGTATCCAGGCCAAAGTCTGTGCAGTTTCAGTAGCATAAGTTGCCTTTCTGGCTTCTTCACTGTTGCAAGGGTAGAAGAGGGAGAAGCAGTAGAAATATGAAACCAGTATTTCCATATATACAGGCAGAAAGGCTCTCTTATTCTCCTGTAGTATTTACCACACTTCTTTCAGTATAGCTTTTTAGAAAAGCCCAAGAAAAAAAAATTCAACATAAAGTAGGAGAACCTTCAGACTCCTTCCTTATGACTTTTACCTGCATTAGTTACTCTCATCACCTATCTTTGAACCCAATATAATCCTTCTTTAACCTCTTTGGGAAAGGTTGATTAGACTTCAATGAAGCAGGTAAGACCCTGTGCTGCATGGTCAAGAGCTGAGAGCTTGCAGCAGCTACAAACCCAGAGAACTGATAAATTCAGACACAGTTATATTTTTCCATATGTAGACATGGACAGATTGTATCACCCACTGATATCCTTTACTTAAATTATTTGGTTTACCACTATTTCCATTTGAAAGCATTTGCAAAACAGGGAAGCTTTCAACATTCTAAGCCATGACTATTCTTCTAAAACAGAGTCTGGAAAGTATTACTTGCTTGTTTATTACTCACCCATTCAAAGATTTAGTCATCCAGTGAAAAGCAGAAACAATAGCATGTTGTTGAGGTTATTTTCCTTCAGTCAGAGTACAGCAGTAGTATATAGAAATCACAGACCTTCAGCTCTGTTTTGGGCTAAATAACCAACATGGTGCTTTATATTAATACATTTTCTTTAGCAGGAGAGAGGAGGACTGCACTTAGAGTTTAACACATTTCAGCTGATAAATCTTATCTTCTACCAAAGCTAAAGGCTTACATCAAGTCAATCTAATTGCTTCAATTCATGTGAAAGTGTTTTAAAGTAACCTTCCAAGTAGCGGGAAGAAGAACTAGTTTGCCAGTAAGTTCCCACCTGATCATTTTACACACAAGAAACACATCCATAGGATATAGACATGTGATGAGCAGGAACAGTTTCTGCATGCAGAAAATACAAGTTCATTAAAAATTACTTAGAACAGTCTCCAAGAGTTATTCTATTTCTTTTTTGCATCTGACTTCCTTCATATACACCAAAAGTCTAACAAGTCTTCTAAGTTAATTTTCTTGATTTCATATGACAAGGCCCACCTTGAACCAAAACGTTTCTAACAATTTACAGAACAATCAGTTGTCTCTATTCATTAATTAGTCATTAATTTTGACTCCTATATGTATTATCACAGCTTTGCAATAAATTTGCCCTTGATTTGTGAAAAATTCTGGCTTATTCATAAACATCAGCATAACTAGGAAGTTAAGACAAACAGCATGCTGTGTTAATATGAGATGTGAAAAATTAACATATAGTAATAAAGGATTGATGAATCATTGTTTTCTGATTTATTAATTGACAACATCATGTTCCTCTATACCTCTTGTAACTTGACTACTGCCAGACAATATCCTTCACAGTCATTTTCTATAGAAACAGACCAAAACAATGATAGTTTGACAAGAATTGTTGTGCTGGTTATTCTGAAGGCAATACAATGTATTAATTCCTACAATGCATTTCTGAACAAGGATTTGTTTGTATGATACTTACCAGCTTCCTGGGTGTTTCTGTACCTAAAACAAATGTTGCTTTGATAATGGTGTCCAACAGAACAGAGGGCATCAAGCCTAGATATGTGCTCAAGGCCCAGCAAAGACTCGAGGAAATCAATGGCAGTTTTCCAGTACCTTTGACATGAATAATATCAAGCCTTGAATACATAGGCTGTTTATTCACATAGTCCTGGGCTCCCCTTTGTCCTTTGCAACCCTGAGTGCATGCTAAACTCTGAACAGATGCATAACTTGAGTCACTTTTTTTTTAAATGCCACCCAGAACAATCTGAATTTCGTTGCATCTGCTCCACATTTAGCAACAACTCTTCAGGAACAATTACTCATGTGTTTTTCCAGTTGCTTTTGTAAATGAGACATAAGTCTGAAACTCTATATCATAACATCATGCATATCAGTGCAGCTCTCTGAAGCCCAAGAATTCTCAGTACAATTAAGTGTTTATTCTTCTGGGACAGAGATTTCTAAGCTACAAGCAGTCAGAGTTTCTAAGTCTTACAATGCCAAAACCAAACCCAACTTCTCATGATTATCTGTTCTTGTAAAAGGCGATCAGGTTTTGCTTGAGATAAACAAAGTTCTAAACTTAAAAACACGTTTTATTTTTAGCATGTAACTGCTGCATAGCCTATGCAGGAAACATGGTAGGGAAAAAGGACAGTCCAATAGAGCTTTGCTCTTCCTCCTCTAAATGAGAAGCTGCAATCAGCATGAACATAATTTTAAGATATTGTTTTACATTTTTATTTAAGGCCTATGTTGTCTGGCTTAGATTAATAGTGATTTTTTTCAGACCTCCATGCAGAGTTAGCAATAAAGAAAATCAAATATGATTACACTCCTTTGCATTATAAAACTTCCCACAGGGAATTCAGTGGTTTAAAGCCAGTAATTCTGTGATTACAGCTTTTGTATTAAAATACTTCTGATGAGACTTACAGGGTGACCTTACAGTTCTTGATTTCACAGCATACCTTGTTGATATGCTAATATTTGTAAATTGCAGAGTGTTTATGATGACATTGTGTTTGAATACTATCCTGGAGTTAAAAAACAAGATATTAAAATGGTATCTTTTATCTTTATGATTATGACTACTTTCAAAGGAAAGATGATGGGTTAAAAATAGTCCCCTCCTTGGCAACTAGTAGGGTCCCCACACCTATTCTATTCTATTCTATTCTATTCTATTCTATTCTATTCTATTCTATTCTATTCTATTCCTTTGCACTGGACTGCAGTACGCTCACTTTGGCTCTCTACTGTGTCAGCTGAAGCAGTGGTAAATCTGCTCAAACTGCATTTTCAAACCATATCTGCTCCCCCCCGATCCCCTTCCGGTCAGTAGAATGTGATAAAAAGGCAGAACATCCTGAAATGGGGAAAAAATTTTTCTTTTTCCATAGTTTGCTCTCAGAACATGATCTCTGCTAATTTGGAGAACTTTTGCATTGGAAATATTTACTAAAAGAGCCAGCAAGAGCCAAGAACCTAAAGCATATGTTGACAGTTTTCTAGACACTCTTCAGGCATAAGTAGTTGCTGTTCCCAAGAAAGGTCAGATTCTGTGCAAATTGACTGACCCCTATTTCACTCCTGGATGAATATGGGGAAAACTGTTTCTCCTAAGATTCTATCAAGATAATGTTAAAAACCTGGAGTTTTATTGAGGTTTACTGTGAACAGCAATGAGTCTAATTGGCATCATCTGGCATACTCAAGTGACAGGGTATACAAATTGGTTCAAGCATAGATTAAAGTTTCCTTTACTTTGCCAATGTCATGGCATTGCTGGATGAAAGTGGTTTAGTTTTGCTTTCCAACCTGCTCTTCTAACTGCACCTTCCCCAGCAGTACCATCTCCATTTCCCAAGGCACCAATTTAAAGTATAATGGAGTTTTGGACTAATCTTAGTATGGGTCATCCAGGCATGGATTTGAGTGAGGATGAAAGAAGCCATAGCCAAGATAATGGAGTATGGAATAAACTCATAGGCAAGTTGTGCACAATCAAATCTCATGGTTAGAATGTGTTTCTTTTCCCATCATCCATTATACAGGGAGGCTAACAGCGTTCAGTATGGTTTATATAAAAGGCTGCCAGCCAGCTCCTTCACTTGCATTGCATTTGTGTGAACACAACACAGCACAACTGTGGCCATTTACTCAGACCTGCTGTATCCTCCTTATTTCAGGAGAGAAAGAAAGTGTTTGATCCCAGCTAAGTTTAGAAAATCATAGAAAGCCTTTACCACCTTTAGAAGAACATAAAGGCAAAAAGAACAAAGATGCCTGTGTAAGTAATATATTAGACCAAAATTAGAACTATTTATTTGTACAGAACTCTAAACCAATAAAGAGGGGAGATTTGGTTCTGCACTGCATTGATTACACTGCGGTCCAAATGACAGTAAATTTGAGCCTGGGCTTCTAGTTAGATGCTAGTCTTACTTATCATCTACTTTATCTGTACAATAGTGGCATGCCAGCCAAGTAATCAAACCAGATTAAATTGCCTATATGCATGCAAACACCATTCCAGACAGCACTGGCTCTGGAAACCATCCCCAATCCACTGTAGTGGCTCGGAAGTTGATTGTCTGTAGAAAGGAATTCAGTGTCCTCTGCATACTCAAGGAGTGAAAAGAAAATGCAGTTATTGGAATCTGAGGTCAGAAGTGATTACAGGTCCAGAATTGCTGGCCCCAGTTTGGACATATTACTACTGAGGCGTATTTTTGCAGCTGGCTTCAGTCACAGCCTGATCAGGTCCATTATGCCCATCTTGTGATTTGACACTGTTACACTAAATCTCAGACTGATAAACCCTAGGCAATTTTCACTGCAGTATATAGCAAAAATCACTTCAAAATAGAGAGCATTTTGTTCCTTTGTACCTTTTACCTGTTTCTGTGGAATTCAGCCTGGTATGCATTATTTATTTCCCTCAGCACCAGAAATAGCATAGAAAACTTGTGAAAGGTTTGTCTAAGTACCCTCCTAAGTATGACTCAAATTTTGAAGTCTATGGCCTGAGAAAGCAAACCCCAATGGTTATGGTTGGGATTTTAGAAACCTGGTGTCATATCTCTACAAGATTACGTGTGGCTATCCTGTTAAGGTCCATGGCAACACTTTGGTCTGAAACAGCTGGGGTGGGGGTACAATCAGGTGAATAAGACCTGCCCCCCAAAAAAGGTCAAGAGATTGGTCTTTACTGCATGCAGGTACATGAAAAGAAAGCTTGGACAAATTCTCTTTGGCCTGTGCAGATTTTGGTCATATCTTCGGTTTTATGTTTGGGATGTCAGAAAGGAATTTTTCTATGCCTTCCGAGGGTGTCAAAACACATATATGACAAGAGACAGGAAACCACAGGACCTTGTTGTAATCAACTTTCTGTAACACTATGTGCTTGAATGTGTTCAGCTTAGACATGAAACTGCAACCAGGGTGCAAACACCCATGTTCCACTTCTGTTGCTCATGGTCTCTGACCATTCCATACTTCTTTGTCTTACCATCAGGTATTTTCATGTACAAAGTATATTTTTCAAACTAGACTTCATGCAACTTAAGGAATGGACAAATTAAAACATCTGGAGTTTCTTCCTTTTCTTTAGAGAGACAAACTTGTTCCAGTACTAGGGGTGTAGAAGTGTTGCTGGAGAATCAGAGGACAAAACAAGAGCAGGCAAGAGATGTACTGCCCCAGAACATCTCCTGAACATCTGTACTAGGGTATTTTTTTCCACACAGTTTTTTTTTCCATACATCTGTACTAGGGGTTTTTTTTCCACACAAGGTCCTGCCAGTAACCTAACATACCTCCTGCCCCTCCCCACAGCAGATATTCCAAAGGAGATAATACTGGATCTGTGCTTCCTGGAGCAGCCTGCTCTGGGTGTTCTGCTGCTCGGCAGTGCAGCCATTACCCTGCACTGTAATAGCCCAGCCGTTCTCTTTCACAGCCTGTGCCAGCCCTGTGTGGTTTATGTTCCCCTCAATCTTAACTGTTTAATAGGCTTTATTGCTTAACGATTTTTTTCTCCCCCTCTTCGTATAATATAGCTGTATCTGGAGCACTGGGGATTCTCCATTAATAACTTGTCCTATTGTGTTTTGTCATGTCCTTTCTTGTGACTAGTAATTTATAAGCAGCATTGATTGATGTAAAATTATAGACTTCCCAATCTTTCCTATCCTGCAGTGTGTCTTTCAAGAACTCATAAAGTAACTCAAGTGATGAAGAGCCCTACTTTGCAGAATAGTTAAGAGGCTGCTCTTTTAGAGCTATTACATTTGGGCTACTAAGGCAAAACACTAAATAGGGGTGCCAGGGTGACTTACAGCTCTCATTTCTTTTCTTCTTAGGAGTATGGCTACACCTTTTAATTTTGTTTTGGGGGTTTTTTTTGTTTTTGTTTTTTGTTTGTTTGGTTGGTTTTGGGTTTTTTGGTTTGGTTTGGTTTGGTTTGGTTTGGTTTGGTTTTAATTTTGACATAAAACCCCAAAACTGCTCAAAATGTATTCTTATCGCAGAGACAAGAAATCATAAGCTTGTATTTTGAAAACTGAAGTCATCTGCTGAAGATCACAAGATAAAACAATGCACGCTGAGCTTCTTACAAGAACCATGATGATTTTGCTCACAGGTAGCTGAGAAATGAACAAAAGAAAAATAAATTGTTCACAAAAGTGGCACCTGGAGGAGCTGTTACAAAAATTAGTTGGATGTGTAAAATAAGGAAAGATTATTTGCTGAATATTGCCCATTCCTTTGCTACAATTTGTCAGAGTAAAGCCTAGATAGAAGTGGTCATTAATTGTTCAAGTTTGCAGTAAAAGCAGCAAAATTCATATTCAAATTTACAGAGCCAATAAAAAAACATTTGAAGGTTGCCATGTGTCTGCTGAACAAATTGGATGAGAATCCAAACTTTTTTAAGCGTTCTTGAAATTAGTTATTTTATCATTTTCCACTACCATAATTGCTTAGAGGGTAGAAAATAAATACTCAATTATAATATTCATGGGAAAAAAAGCTAAAGAATAACACCTCAGCCTGAGGAAAAGTGTCTATATTTTCCTCTGTTTTGTTTGTTTTGCTGTTCTTCAGATTTAATCACATCTCTCCCTGCCCTTATCTCATAAAGAGATTTGCTGCATGTACATTCCATAAATGCATACAAGGCTATAATCTGTGGAATAGGATGATTGAGGAGACAAAGTAGGAAGAATAGGCTTAAATGTGCCTTGTGAGTGAGGCCTAATGGTTCTTGAGAACTACATGGTTTTGGAAGATTAAATATATGTAATTGCACCTTGTGAAAAATAGCAGGAGTTCCGTATCTGACACCTTGCAATTTACCTTTGGTCATGCATAAGCATGGAAAAGCATTTTGCTGCTTATTGCTATTGCATTTACTGGAATCATATCCAATTAACACAAGAGCCCAGCTATCTGTCAGAACCTTGTTATACAGCCAAAATCACCACCAATTTCTATAAATTATATTTCCATGAACCCACTAAGCTCCTTTATCCCTCAATCATGCATTAGTTCAATGAAAATATTAGACTAATAAAGCTTTCCATGGAGGTAAGTTTTTCTTCTCAGCTCTAGGATTTCCCTCGAGTGAAACTACTACAGAGATGCCCTGAACAAACATGTCCTTAGGACTGTGACCAGATGCTTTTATTTTTTTCCCCAGCACTGGCTACATTGGCATTGCAGGTTTGGCTTGACACGAGTGCACATTTAAAGCAAATCTCACAGTTGAGTCAATCTATTGTGCTTTGCTTTGCACCATGGAGCAGTCTCAATACACAATACACAATACACAGTCTGAATTCCTTTGGGATGCACCAGAACCAGAAGGTGTGTTGCAGGAGTGCACCTAGTGCAGCCTGTTGGTACTGGGCAGTCAGCCCATGGCATCAGAATAGAGGCAGTCTAAGTAAACCCCCCAAAACACATACAGTATGGACATTACAGCCTCAGTACCAGCTCTTTCCCACTCTAGATCTGCAATAACACTGAACTGATTTCTAATATAGATAGATAGCATCTCCAAGCTTTTGGCTGCCTGGTCTGTAAGAGGTTATAACCCATTTCATGATTTTTTTGCCTCCCTGCTATCTCCACACTCCCCATCCCTCTATCCCCCCACTGATGTTTCTGCCATTATCATGAACATGAAGCAGCATATCATTAGATCAGTTGCAGAATTTACCTGTTCTTTCTTTCTTCTCTCTCTCTCTAAAAAAGTAAAATAATCTGAAAATGTAGCTTAAGGGGGAAAAGAGTGGTGAAAACTCTCTGTTGTGTAGAGTCACATCAGCATTTAGTTTTGTATTACACTCCAGCTTATCTCAATTTACATTCAAGCAATGATTCAAACAGAAAAATGTGTGAAAGTACCAGGAGAGGCATCCTATTTGAAGTCCTCAAGACCATGCATAAGTGCAAGCAATGAGTAGACTGCAGCCAGATACATCAGCTGTCCCTAGGAGCCAGTGAGCTGTGAGAAACGAGTCGGGCTCCTGGAGGGAAACCTGCAGGATAACACACATTCGCAACAGCAATTTCTTTCTTGTTAAACTACAATTGGACACCCAGTTTGGAACAGTCATGCTTGGTTAGGAAGGGGAAGGAACCCTTTCTACACAGACTAGTCAGTGCAGAAGTAGAAAATTGGCTATGCTCATGACATCTGTGGTTTTCTAGGATTCCTAGTATATACAGCTCTGTAGATGCCATTGATTTGATGCTGTTTTAAGTCCTCATAATGTGAAGAACTTCCTTATCATTCTGCCATGTCTCCCTTATTCAGATATTACAGTACTGTTTTCCTCTGAAAAATCTGTGTGATGGTATATTTAAATTCAGCCAAGAAACTTCTGTCACAGTTTAAATTCACATTCAAATTATGCTTTTGTTTTAAAATACCTTAATTTTAAAATTTTTATGCCTTGAAAATAATTTTATAATTAAACTTCTAAATAAGTATAGATGTCATTAAAGTGTCATTTTATAATCTGATATTTTATAACTCTTTAGGACACGATCAGCCAGGATGGAGGAGAAGAAAGATACCCAACACAGAATGGGCACATGTTCAGTTTCTCCTATTCTGATACAGAAATGAGACATGACAACTTGGTCTGGATTGTAACACTTTTCAGATCTGCTGTAACCTTCAGAGTTGTGCTCATCACCCTTCAAGCCTGTTTATTTTATATCTTTCCTGAATTTCTTTTTTATCTTTCTCAACTCTTTCATGATGGAGAACAGAGGAAGAAAAGTAGTAAAGTAGCAAATACACAGAATTTTATACAACTGACACAATGACACAATGTAATATGTGATTCTTATACAAATTTTGTGATTTTACCTCTCTTTAAATACGATATTTTAAAATAGATTTAGACTGTATTTGTGAGAATGGTGATATTCATAGACAATTATAATTCACATTAGAACCCTACAAATGGAACCAGCTTCCAAGAAAATCCTTTTTGGGGTGCATATAAAGGTGGTTGTCTCTTCTGTTTCTCAACAAATGTTCATGAATAGAGGGTTACAAATGGCCCTAGTGCTCAAACAAAAGCCAATGTTCATCAGCAACTTCCACCTGCTGCTTCCATTCTTCTGTCTGTGTGTGTTTTCTACAATGAAAGCCCCGTTGCAGCTTCAGGATGGAAAACGAGCCTAAAGTAGCAATGCAAATGGTGAGCTGGAAAATTAAAGAAATTAAGCTGAAGAAAACATTGTTCCTGCTTCCAGTACTCAGAAGCTGAAATCCAATTAGCATCACTGAAGGCAACTTGTCAAAACTGTTTCATTTGGTGTCAAAGTTCCCAGAAGTAGGAGCCCATTCATGTCTCCTGAGAAACATGAGAAATTTTCAGCTGCAGGTCAAAGGAGGGTGATGTTTACCCATCCAAAGGGCTTTAGCCCTCAGCCTGGGCAGGAGAAACATTGCAGCAAGAGCATGGGAAGGAACAGAAGTTTCTGCAGGTAAACAAAGTGCAAATATTTGGGTTATTTTTCTGCAGGGAGAAAGTGTTTCAACTTGCTTATCTGTTTTGTTTCAACTCAGTTTGCAGCCTTTGTCTTGCTGGGCTGGGAGATGGTGATTTGGGATTTGGAGCATATTTGTGTGCCTGAATGAAGTCAGGGTGTGCTTGCTTGCAGGGAAATGTGTAACTGGTGGTGCTTGTTGTGACGCTGCTGCTGTTGATTGAAAGGAGCCTGCTGTGGCTTACTGCTGAAATTACAGGAATCTTCAATAGAGCGACTGACAGCCCTTGGAGAGGGATAAAAAACACAGAAAGGAAAATATTGAGGTAAAATTATGTTGGTGGTGAAGTTTGTTGATATTAACTGTTCCTGCTATGAGCCCAATAGTGACCTTTTCTCACAAAGGGCACTGGAGCTTGTTCCAGGCAAAACTATTTGTGAGTGTGCTCACAAATGAAGACTTTACAGAAGTCCTGGCAGTTTCCATCTGAGTGGCCTCCCAAGAACAGGGTAGCAGCAAGAGTGTGAGGGGCCAAACCACCCCAGCTCATGTTGATCTACTGTGGCCCATGGGCATGGCAGCAACATGAGAGTTATCCACGTAACAGTTTCTGTTCCTCTTCTTTTCCCATTGCTTCTGATTTCTTCAGATCACTAACTATGCAGTGCCTACTTCACTGGGATCCTCAAATACTTGTCTGACATAAACATTAACAACAACCATACTGGTGGCCATGCTAGAAAATGTTCCCTCTCAAAATCCAGCACAAAAGCATTCAAAATCTCCCCTTTTCAAAAAGCTGGGTATTTATAGTTCTTAATGGGCTTCAAAGCAATTTGGTTTCATTTGATCACTGAAAATTAATAGACCAGAAAGCATCCAGTTTTCTCAAGAAGGAGAACTGGACTATTTGGAAGGTAGCATGTCCAGAGGAACTCCTCCTACATTGAACTGACCAAGGGAAAAATTAATCTCCAGCAATATCCATGTAGACTCTACATGTATGTAGTTACTGAAGCATGGGATATAACCCAATTATTAGCGATGTTTTTAAAGCTGCATTTGAAATTTAATATTACACAAGAAAGAAAAGGGGTCAGAATTATGAAAATCAGAGCAAATTATGATGAAACAGTCAATCCATTTATTCTCATTTTTGCTTTACATTACCTTAACATAAGGAGCTGTGCTATATATTGAGTTACTGAATAAATAATATCCAAAGCAATGGCATTGTTCGTGCTTGAAACACGTCTGAATGTATGTTTTCTTCCTGTACTTTGTGCAGTCACTTACTTTCTTGCCAAAAAGACCAGAAATTTTCTCTAGGCAGCATTACACACACAGCTCGTGTTTCTTGCTTGCTGTATTCAGTGCAGAATTTGCTGTTTATTTACCAACATGACTGCTTGCCCATGGTTCATTCTCTGCTCTCCTGCTTCCCCATATCCTCAGGGTTTTCATCCTAACTCTTGGCAAGACACCAGCTCACAATATTTTATTTTCAGTCCTCATGTCATCAAGATGGAAGTGACCACATAGAAGAAAACAGCTCTCGAGCTTGTGGTGCAGAGTCCACGGGCTGGCATTGGACTTGTCTGTCCAGCACCAAATGAGCCTCCATTAGAGAATTATGGACATTAAAGTGACAGGAACTGAACTGAGGCCTTCTGAAGCTGAAGACACGAGCTGGAGCAGGATAGCCAAGTTCTTGGTGCTGTGAAATCTTTCTTCTTTGAACCAGATACCAGAGTGGTAATACAAAGGAAGAGTTTGCTTTTGGGGTTTAGACTGAAACAGAAGAAACAGTTTAGAAAGACTAACACAGTTGATGTGCTATTCATCCTAAATAAATAGATAAAATAAACTTCAAAACCAACTTTTTTTTTTCCAAGGAGAACTGTCAGAGGAAAAGCTGGTGAGTCTGAGAATCCCATGTACACAAACCCCTCAAATCTGTCAGCCACAACACCCAAATCAGATACAGGGTTTTTCAGATGTACGTATGGGCTCTGCCTGTGTGAATGATTAACACAAGAAATGGCAATGCTCAGGACACAGTGTGACTTGGAAGGGAGAGAAATTTTATCACCTTCTAAATCTGCTGTCTCAAGTGGGAATGATTCATTGATGCCACTAGACACAGCAGTGAGAAATCCACCATTTAACACAGACATTTTTCATTTATTGATTTCATGAAACAAATGTTAAGCAGGCATGCAATTTCCAGACAAGTAAAATATGTAGTTATTAATGGATTGTAAGGAAACAACATGGGGAGAAAAATGGCAGTAGGTTGAACAGAGAAGTGTGCAGAGGTTACAGCAAAGTTCTGCGACCCAGAGATCATCTTTTCACCACATGTTTACACAGCATTTCGCTCAGTGGGAGTCTTGATCTATGACTTTGCCCCCTAAGCTGTAATCCATACAGCAGTGCTAACAACATATGTCATCTGGAAATTAGTCTCCAGCTCTCAGCAGCATAGTAGATAATGACGTGTAGTGTCTTCTTATTCTGTGTTTCAAGATATCCTCCAGTGAGTTACATTAGCAGTAGATTTCAATCCCTTGCTGGAGACCATGAGCCAAAAAGAAAGAACAAAAATCATGCATAAACAAAACAACAGGCAAAAAAATCATTACATTCCCTAAGGCATCGGTGTTTCAGAAGGACCAATGACCACATGATTTATTAAAGAAAATTCTGAATTATGCATTAAAAGCTTCAACATAGAGTCTACCAAAGCATAGCTTGTTTGGCCAGGCAGTTGCATGCAAGTATTTGTCTATATCTCTTTCTGGGTGTTTCTTATGCTCTAGGCAGACATGTGCACACAGTTTCAAGTGAAAGAGTGCTCTTACTGAATTCAATAGCAGGCCTAAAGGTGTTCTTAAGAGTATTTTTGTCTGTAAAACTTGAGTTTTCCCCCAAGAAGAACACCATTTTGTCCTTTTAATCTGTACTCTCTCTGAAAAAGAAGTCAGCATCAGGTGCTAGCATCTGGCACAGTTGAAGCTCCTTCGTGGATTGCAGTGGAAATTCAAGTAATTTATACACCAATTCTGTAGGAAGAATCTTTCAACAATTAGAGTCTAATCCAAAATTACCTTGTATTTCTTCTAAGAATATAGTTGTCACATCTACTGTTTAATGTCAGTTTAAGCAGCAGAATAATGTGAAGGGGAAAGTAACACCCTCATTTACATTAGTCTTATCCTAGTTTTTAAGTATCGACTTTCTAGTTACTAGACTCATTCGCTAATAAATGATGGTGTGTTCAACACTGCCCAAAACACTTATAAAAACTCTGTCCTCACCCAGCAACACCTTTGAGTAAAACAAGCTGCAAAATCCATTGCAAAGTTTGTGATGTTTTTACCTCTGAGTGCAGCCATTTTTCTGTGTCACTCCAGCATCAAACACCAGCACCTCTTGGCTTTTGTCCAGCTAAGACATGACCATCCACCTTGTGGTTCTTCCTCTGCTTTGCTGAAGTTGGTGATGGAAGGAGCACCTAGAAAGACAGTCCTTGTACTCACTGACATGAGGGGCTGTGATCCTCAGTGGCTTCACTTAGGCAGGAGAGGAGGGGCACCTATAGTTGGGTCTGGCAGGAGAAGCACCTCACATGGTTATCCTCATGGTTACTCATGTGAGCCATCTGCAAGCAGCCCAAAATTCCCTGTTGTCTTTACTTCCTGTGATAACAACCCACAAACTAAACAAAGTTAAATAAATACAAATCTTGATAAATAAAACTTCAATAAATAAAGAAGATAGATTAATAAATAAATGTGTCAAATAAATAAATATTTTTAAAATAAAGCGTTAGAATATAATTCAATTTCCGAGAGGCTCTGGTGTAATAGCAGCTCTGTTTCAGGGCTGAAGCCAAGTCTTAAGCAAGGATCAGACTGATAGTTTTAATCATGTTGCTATATCAGTTGCCCTGTTCCCGACACTAGCTGCCAAAGTGGATGCAGCATCTGGTTCCATCTCAGAAGAAAAAAGATCTTGACTTTTTCATAGCTCTGCAAATAGTAAAGAATGCATAGAAGAGCAATCATACATGTATGACTTACCTCCTGTCTTGCATGATTTTCCTCCACAGTCACATACTGAAAGTTCACTCTGCAGCAAACTCTGACTCATGACAACAATTGCCACTCTCCCTGTCTGTCTCACACAGAAAAACAAGTGCTGGGTATGCAAATATTTAATCTGTGTTGTTTTTTTTTTCACTCTGACATGGCCAGAGGACATAGGGCTGCCCTTGAGCAGTGCTTATCTGTGTTCAGAAAGTATCTACATTGGTCCACAGCCCAGCTGGTAAAAACAAAGAAGAATGTGAAAAACACAATTCAACATGCACTAAAGTTCAGATTTCAGACCCAGTACTGGTTTGTTTTCTGTTCAAGGTTTGAATTCTTCTAATACTGTGCCTGTGTGTGTGTGTGTGTGTGTGTGTGTGTATGTGGTTTGGCTTCAATATTTCCTGCAGGAATGTGTCCGCACAGCTAAACAAAATACCTCCCTGGGGGCAGCTTGTGCTTTACAGTTGCTGCAGCACAGAGAGAAAATCTGATTTTACAAAGACAGAAATGGAGTACATCCTGCCAGGGTATAAGAAAAGCTTCATGCTTGACATCATTAATGGTGAAATTAAAACATCAAAAAATAGTATTACCCTTCAGTGCATTTAGATCAGGAGCCTTGAAACCCTGTCTATCTCTCTGGAAAAATAATGGAAGATAGATACATAAAAGTAACCAGTATTTTCTAGCTATACAATGACTGTGGTCAGGCACCTTTTCCAAAATATGCTTATGTGCTTTGTAAGTTGCACTTTTTCCCTGAGGACTGGTCTGTTAACAAAGAGGTGTATTAAACACAGATGAACAAAAAGACCTACTCAGAGCTTTTCCTCATACTTGCAAGTGCTGATTCCTCTATAGGGCTACTCAGGCCTGACACCAGGTCTCTGTCAATGAAGGCTCAGCATCCTCAAAGAGCAACAAATAGATTTAGCCTTTTCCTACCAAATTCAACACTTAAGCTTAGAAAATGCATCTCAATAAAGATTTTCTTTTGTTCCTGCTCCTATCAAAGCATAAAGCTCAACAGAGCCAGTTTATTGGCATCAAGAACCGACAGACTGTTTGGAAATGTAACACTTCTTTGAAAAGTATGTGTAAAGCAGAATCAAAGAGTCTGCTTTGATCACTTTGATATTTTCCTGAATGTTGCTCGGTTTCTTTGACTCCATTAGCTCCATTTCTCTTTGGTGTCAGAGAGAAAGTGGCATGGACAATGCTATCATTCTCTGCCCAGCGCATTGTTTTGTTACAGAAGCTCATGTACCTAAATTATGCAACAGGAAGAATTGAAACTGTGTCCTTTTGATGTGAACAAAGTTGATGCCAACCTTTTTTGTTAGTGTACGTATAATGAATAAAATGGGTTGATGTTCTGAGTGCAGTTCATAGTGTAGCAGCTGCTGTGCTGCCTGTACATGTGCTTTTCATGTTCCCCAGGAGCAAAACCAGCCTTTCTGAGAGTGCTGTGTGGCTGCACAGTGCTGCTGGCACAGCAGTTTTAGTGCTCTATTCAGTCTAGGGTCTGGTGGGACAACAGTCCTTCTCTGGCCAGTACATTATCACATCCTTCTCTGGGCTGGACTCCAAGGTCTCCAGCCTCTCTTTCAGGCAGCTCAGAGATCTCTCCTAGAAAGCCATGGTTCATTGTCCTGTGCCTCTACTTCAGTTTTCATCTCAGCCAAAGCAATGGCTACTGGTCAGCCATCAAGGCAGAGCCCAATCCAAAGTGCAGCACAGAAGGAGAATTTCCACCTTGCTTGGGCTCTACAATCCCGGTGTGCCTGGGTTTCTACTTCTCTGAGAGATTGGAATGTATGTGTATAGTGGTCTACAGGACCACCTCCCCTTCTAACCCCTATTACAGAACTTCCCAGTAACAGCCATGGGAAAACAGATTGTGAACAAGGCTGTGATGGGTTTGGAGTGCCCTGGGCCACAGAGCTGAGAGCCAGCTGTGCCAGGAGAGCAGGACAAGGACTCAGCTGTTGGAAAAGTAACTGGAGTGGTAGAAGAGAGGTAGAAGGCAAATACACACACATTGTTTCAACTCTCCCAATACACTGAATATTCTTCCTGTTCTTTCTGCAACCCTTACAGTCTAAATTTATCCTCCTCTACTATGGGTGGTCAATAGTGTATGTAACATGTCAGATGAGCGATCCTTGTATTTATATTGGCATCAATATCTCCTTGTCCCTGCCGGCTGTAACTCCTCTGACACATTGATGCATCACATCCTAAGATTAAATTCACCTTTTCCATGGTAATTCTAACTAGCTGCTAATATTTATCCCATGATTAATGTGAAAGTATGTAATAATTAATTTAGCTGTTGTTTTGGGGTTTTTTGCATCGTCTATCATCATCAGTTCTTGAACTACAGTATAAATTTTATCCAAAATCTCATAGCCAAAAACATAGCACTATTGGATTTAATTGTTTCCATTAATCCAGTCTCTAGTTATCTGATTTTCTGTGTTGATACCGATTCCTATATGTTTATGTCAGTGGAAGGTTATATGGTAATAATTGTCACAAAGATAGAACGTGATTAATACAGTAAAGATATTGCTTCAGCTGTGTGTCTTTGTGTTATCAGAAAGTAATTATTTCACACAAGCTGCTTGGTTATAAGGTAGATGATGAGTACATTAACTCTGGATAATTTAAGGTAAACACACAGGGATTTCCTTTAGTATTTACTCAAGATTACTGAGGAATTGGGCAGCCTCTTTCCCTCTTGTGCACTCACACACTCTTTTACCCTTTTTGGTCCATTTATTTGAGGAACAATGTTTTAACAAAGAATATTTAAATTGTCCCTCAAAACTTCAGGATAATTTTAGTCTTTTATACTCTGTGTATATGTATATCAGAAGGACACTTTAAATTTCAAAGCAACGCTTCTCAGTTTTTTCAGGACAGCTTCTTATTTCAACAGAGCTTCTCATTTGCAAGAGTAGTCTCAGCTCTCAGCAAGAGAGATCACTGCAGTGACTCACTAACTCTCATTGCTGATAAGATTGCTTTTTGCCCAAATGCAGTTTGCCTAGTTTTCAGCTTGAGAAACTTCTTTAAATTCACCAGTGACTTGGCCAGCTAGACAACGACAGCATCAGAGTGTGAATCGCACCATTTCAATGGGCTGATTGTGAAATAAATATGAACAGGAACAGCAGGGGGTAGCTTTTCTTTAGCAGTCACAGTTTCCTTTTCACTATATGCCCTTAAAATGCCCAGGCAGACTATTAGCGTAGAGGAAGATTGATAGAATTGCATTTACATTTAAAATCAAGCTAAGTTCTCACTTCCCCAGCCACAAACCTTCTAAAACATCAAACAAACAAACAAACCAAAACAAAGCAAGGAAAGCTGCAGCCAAATAGAAAGGAGGAAAATAAATGTTAATTTGATTAGTCTTCTAATGGAAATTAGTTACCGGTCCAAAATTAAAAGTATAGATGTTTAAGACCTTATGAAAGGCGTAGCACTGCAACTGGGGTGATCCTTCACTCAAAATATTTCTCTTTGTGCCATCTCTCAGTGCTTTCCTCATTACATTATGCAGCTGTAATGTTGTCTGTTGTTTCAGTTTTGTATCACTATTTGTCTTTTCTTTTGGGAATAACTATAAAATGGAAGTTTATAAAACTGTTTGAGTAAGTAGACACACTGCTGCTGAGGAAAGCCACCCTTAGATCTGCCCTGCCTTTCACCCAGGTTATGACTATGAACACCCATCCCTCCTGTGGCAACCCAATGCTGATATTTAACTCTGTGCTGGGTTAACCCAACACCAGTTGCTCTTTGGGAAGTTGCCTGAGAACCAGCTGTGCAGGCAGGAGGTGCCTGTTTGGAACCTTATCCTTGCAGATGTTCTCAAAACTACCTGTTGAATGCTGTCTACATCTCTCCAGGTGAATTGGTGCAACCTGTGCTGGTTTAAATGTAAACCGGCAGGAGAAATGAACCCAACTCACAAAAGACTGCAAGTCAGAACTACAATTTAATAAAAAGATCACAATAAGTACAAGGATACAGAGGGAAAAGCCTGTTTGACCCACAGAAACAGATGGGTAACCCAGCACTCTGGGGCACAAAACAGAATGGTGTTTGTCAGTCACTGTGCTGAGCACCACCTGGCCCCCCTGAGTACACAATAAAAGGAAGAGGAAACCTGTTGTGAAGGTGATGGTCCCGGTCTGGTCAAGAGTGGCAGCCGTAGTCCTGTTGAGGCTCTGGTCCTCCTCTGGATCCAGCGAGGGAGTGAGTGTAGTCCCAAAACCCCCAGTATATATATATACTTAGGCTCAGGTGGGAGTGCCCAGTACCTCCCCCAGGGCGGGGAGTTTCACAATGGGTGAGTTACTGTATAAGGTGAATCATGGCATGTTTTTGGAAACCCTGATGGCCCATTAGCAGACATGACCCCTCAGGCTGGGTGTGGAGGTGCTAACAGTTCTCCAGAGGGGCATTACCACACCCGAGTCATTGGTGTGAAGACAGGAAACCTTTCTTATCTCACAGAAGTTCCCAAGCACCCACCCTGTAGCCTGAGGGGTCAGGTGTGCCCCAGGAAGCTGCTGCAAATGATCCATTGCTAACAGTTCATGAGAAATTACATAGAGGGTGTAGAATACACAGTCTTAGCCACACCCACACAGTGACAAACTGGTCCTGGTCACTATAACCAGGACAAACCCTGCTCTGTCTCTGTGGGGACGGCAGGGCAACCTTCAGAGGTAGGCAAGACCCCCTGCAAGCCGCGATCTTATCGTCTCATATTATCAACTATACCATGAATGTATGCAGCCACTGTTTATATATCAACTAATTCTTTTTCTTTGTCACCTGACTTAAACAAAACTAAACTAAAAACACACTTGTAGGGACACTTAGTCATCTAGGAATTCATTTCATGTGGCTCAGAAACAGAAGGAGATCCTTTTTCCATTTTATTTTTATCAAAGGAATTTAAAACATAACAGTTGCCAGGTTTAGATGTCAATTACATCTGAAACACAGTCTGTTAACACCCATCACTGACATGCACAGATATTTATTTTTTCTTTGTTCCAAGGTGAGTTGATAGAATAAAAATATAATTATTAAGTTTATTGATTTTCTTAAAGAGAATGAACCTCCACTCACTTTCAACACTTCCAGATTTAGCTAGTAGAGGAGATCTCAGTTATTCCACCCTATTTTATACATTTTTACTCCATAGAAGAGTATTATATCTGTACAAGGTACTTGTCATATCATTTGGTTTCAGGGCACTGCCAAAACCAGCTCTGAATCTGTGTTGTGTCACCAACAGACAGGATGCCAAAAGATAATACTGTCTGTGAGAAACAAGAAATAATACAACTGATTTGCTCTTACTTTGACGTCAGGATTTTTGTGCTACTAGGGCTGAACACAAGTTTTAATCCAGTGTGAGAACATGCATCTGCAGGAGTCTGTGACTTGTGTTATTGATTTCGGTGATGGCAAGATTTCCTCCACTATGCTTAAATATAAAACATGAAAAGCAGTGCACAGAAAAGAAAATAGAACTATGAGGACATGATGTATTGTATGGACTCATACCTTACCTTCTGAGCCAGCTGAGATGAGAATTTATGTTGCCTTGTGGTTGTTCGAGCCTGCTGGAAGAACTGTTGTTTGCATCTAGAAATACACACAGCAACATAAGCTGTGACATTTGCAGTTTTCTAGTCAAGAATAAGTAGAAAACTGTGCCTGCCAGCATGCTAAGCAGTTACTAAAAAGCTCCTGTGTAGGCTGTAGTTCAGCAGAGAAGTCTCTTTGGATTCTTATTTGGCTTAGATTGGATTGTTATACAGAGCTGCACTTTAAGTCTCATCCATTTATTTTCTTTTAGTGACATAATTCTTCTGAAAGGTACAGGAATACCAGTCCTAGAAAATCGAGTCCCTCATCTCCTTGCATATTAACCACAGTGTAGACAAGAGCTCCTTGGAGAGACAGCAGAGAGCTTGGACCTTGCATTTTTCAGCATTTGAATTCCCCAGGGGGCTTATATCAGGGACAAATTTGGCAGATGAATACATTTATTTGTATCACCTCTAATACACTCCTTAGTGGCTGACATAATTTTTCATCACAGGGGTAATTAGGAAGGGTGGGAAGCTGACCAGCAATGACAAAACCTGGAGCTATCTGCCACATTTGCATGTGAGAGAGAGAGGAGGATGGAGGGTAAGGGCAGAGCAGGAAAGCTTAATAACTTGAAATACTGCTGCTAATACAAGGCTCTCTCTCCAAAACCCTGTTATTGTGACTCTGATTTCCTTATTAATAAAGAATGGTATTGCCTTGGAATAACTCATACATATGAGTGGTCTTGAAACCCAGACAGAGCCCAGACAAGGTACTTATATTCCACTGGGAGGAGGCCATTCTCCTGTGCCCATGGCCAGACAGGGAGCTGTGCTGAAAGCACCACTGTTATTTCACCAGAGAGGTCTGCAAGTTATTCCAAGCTAAAATTGCCTTTTTCTTAGCAAGGCGGTGAAGGCTTAAGACTCTAAATCCTGCATTACTTGGATCAATACGCCTTGCAGTCACTGACAAGAGTATCCCTGACAGGGCTAAAACCGCGTAATCTCCCGTCTCCCTGGTGCTGATGGCTGTGTTCCCACGGCGTCTGTGGGAAACACCATTATCCTCATTATGGAGACAGCAGCCAAGCAGGGACAAGCTGGGCTACTTTTGCACTGCAGTGACAGATATTTGGGTGGACATCTCTGAGCCATCCCAAACACTGCCATTGGACTGAGCCCCTATACCCTGGGGGAAGCAGGACACGGCTGCCAGAGATCCTGCTCTGCTGCAGGGTTGGACACCACCCACAGAGAGTGCTGGTAAGCACAGTGTCAGTGTTTCGGTCACTGGTCTGAGGCAGCACACAGAAATGATTCCTGTTCCCTAGCCGTGCTGGATTGTCCTGTCTCTGTCCTGAACCACAGGATTCCCCATTTCCATATGTTTTCCTGCTGAGAAGATGCCCAGTGCCAGAATCATGCTAGCTAGACCTACAGATTTCAGAACTTTAAATTTTTTTCAGACCCGCATGGCTTAGCTACTTCTATAACCACTTTCTCTAAGAACAGGCTTTCAAGCAGTAACATCAGTTTCCTTAATAGATATGTAAATTTTTAAAAATAACAACAGCATTGAAGAAAAAAGAAGATTTTACCACTGAGTAAGCAAAGAAAACTTTTGCTTAATTATCATGGATAAATGGCATTGCAACACCAACCCAGTGACAGGTCTTGAGATCCTGCATGCCTTGTCCATTGCCCAAAGCTTGGCCAAGCCATGCACATCACCAGCATAAATTTATTGCTGAAATGGAAGAGGAAATAAGACATGTTGGATTACCCCAGCTTCAAATGGAGGCACAATGTGCTGCCCTTCTGTGCCAGGCAGCTGGCAGCATTCTGCACCAGCACTGAGACCACCCTGAGACTCAGGGTGTGTGAGGCTGCACAACTTCTGTACCAAAATTCAGTGCTGATGTCCACAAAGAGGCTCAACAAAGTGTATTGTTGCACAGCAAGGACAAACATGACGAATAGATAAGACCTTAACCAAGAGGCCAGGATTTCCAAAAAGCTTTGTGCTGGGATGGAAGCTTCCAGGGCAGCTTAGCCCTGCTTCTGAAGCAAGAAGTGGCACCTTTGCCACAACAACCAGCTGAATCACAGGGCTTTGAAGCACTGCTTAAATACACAGGGCTTCCTCTGTTTTACTGTTTTTATTTTTTACTTTGCCTATTTTTCAGAAGCTCATTTCATGAGATGTCTCATGACAGTACATGACTATTTTAAAATAAACATTTTCATTAAACAAGTCGATTTTGGTACTAGAAAATCACCAACATGAAAGGCCTTTTGTCAAAAGTTGGTGGAGGCCCTGGTAGACTGTCCAAACATGGGAGAAATTTCTGCCTGCATAGTGAGTCCTTTGACTTTTCTAAAAGTAGTATTATTTGAGTGTTCAGTAACTTGGAAGCAAAAAGACAACATAGCTCATTTTTATTGGCTTTTTTTAAATTGTTGTTGCTTTTTGTTTGGGTTTTTTTGTTTTGTTTTATTTTGGGGGTTTTTGTTGTGTTTTTTGCATCTAATTTTTGTTTGTTTGTTTGTTTAATATATATGCAGTTAGGTCATGATAGGCTTCTAAGTTTTCTCTCAGCCCATGTGTCTGCTTTTGCCACTGGGTATTCTGTATATAAGAGTAAAGAAATGCACTGTAAATAGCACTCAGAGATGTAGTGCCATCATGAGCCTCAAGAGTTAAGGCGAAACTCAGAGTGTTTGTCTCGAGCCCTCAAAGCCCCCATATGTTCACTGAATGGAAGACCATGATAAGGATGTGTCTGTGTGGGAGATATCCACAGTGTCATGACCATAACAAATACGGTGGTACTGATTGACTCCTGCTGTGCTCCCTTCTACTGCTACTCTGAGTGTTGTCCCACAGACTGGAAGGGCTGTAAATAGCTGCTTCTCCACAGGGGCAATCCTTAGGCGAGTTTTGACTAATATATTTTGATCTTTTGCCCCTTCCCCTCCTGTAGCTCTAAATTCTATTTCCATGTCCATTTTGAATATTGCCTCTAAGATGGCATTAGCCTTTGTGAAGAACAGCTTGTATCTCCCTGTTACAGACCTTCTCTGCCCAAGGCAGGGTATGCACCAGAATTAATAAGTGGCTTTGCATAAGTAACTAGATAAAAACAATCACTGAAAAGATTTTGGAGTTTCAAGGGCTTTGGTCATTGGGCCAGGTGCCTTAGACTGAAAGGCCTCCCAGTGCCTGGTGTCACTTGCAAGTTCTCATCACACCAGTGAGCTTAGAGAAAAAGAATTTATTTACTCATATCTGGACCAGAAATTGAATGTACTCAGAGACTGAGGATAAGCTTGCTGATGAGATGCAAATAGAGAATAACTGAGAAGAGAGTATTTGTCTTTTTTGAACTGAGTTGCATATTCTGCAAACTGACATAGGTGGTAGTACTAATAAGCTAGTGGATATTAGAAAATACTCATTTGGGTCAGAGTCAAGTATGCAAGTAATCTGGCCCAGGGAGAAGATGTAGGTGAGGATATTAAACTCCAGTCTTCCTGGTTTTTCAGGAAAAAAACCCCAAACGATATTTCTGAAGGTAGCTAATTTTTGTAACTATTTGACTAGACATCCATCACAGGTAACTTTACTTGACTTGGTTTTTATGGGATCAAAGAGAAAGCACAAGGCAGGAATACTGCAGCTGAGCAAAAACTTCAAAGCAAATTATGTTAGCAATTTTCCCCCTTCACAAAATAGTGATTTTTTTTAGTTTGACTGAGTGTTTTAGTGAAGTCTGGATCCAGTGTTTGCTCTCCTAAGCCATCCTTAGCAGCAGCTGGGTTACTGACTTCTTGTACTGGGAGAGAATTTATGTTGTTCAGAAAACTGCTTTTCTGGCAAAGCAACTATATTTTAGCAGCTTGCCAAATGTGATTGTGATAGAAGGATAATATTTCACTCCTACCCTCAGCTATTCTTTACAGTAACGAGATGGTGATTAAGAGTCTGTTTCTTTACCAGCAAGACTCACAGCCAGTAGCATCCTTTTCTTGGACAGGCACTAGGTAGCTGCGTTTAGATCCAGCTGCTTGGGGCCATCTCAAAATGCTTCCCATCTCCCTGCAGCATCTCCAATCACTTGTCCAGACAACTTCCTTTCCTGAAAATAGGCCTTGGCATCCCAAGGCCAGTCTTAAAATTCCCACATCCAGGACTCCCAGATTTTCTTTCCTCTCCAAGGTTCTACCACTGTAACATTCAGGAGCACATGATGTTACTAAACCTATTTTCTTTATAAAAGTGTATAACAAGACAGTAGTATGCAGCTCTCTTCACCTCTTTCCTCCAGGTGTTTTCATGGATTTAACTCAGAGTCTTCTGCAATATATAGAGTACATCTTTTTCCCCAAAACTAGTTTTTCCACCTTCAGATGTGCATTCCCGGTCTACTATAGTGCCAGGGGATTGCAGTACTTCATCAGATATTTAATTATTTTGGTTAATACCTCACTAAGATCTGAAATTAAAAAGTTGAGGTGTGGCTTAACTTTCAAAATAACCAGTTCTGCATTCAAGGGTACCTCCATTTCACAGGACAATTAACATATAAAACAACATATGTTCAGCTTCAGGCCTGCATCTCAGCATCTGGATTTCTCAGCTCCGTCTGGCATCTAATAAAAGAACAGAGCCTCATAAATTCAAGTCAGAAAACAAAATAGTTTTCATACATTTATGACAGTCATATAGAGATGTGCTCACTCTGTTTGAGACCATGAATATGTAAATACGTTGGATTCCCCAAACAGACATAACAAGCCCTATTGTTTTGATTGATAAATTGTGAGCATTTGCATAGAAGAATGGCTTGGGTTAGAAGGCACCTTAATGATCATCTAGTTCCAGCCCCTCTGCCATGGGCAGGGACACCATCCACTAGATCACCTTGCTCAGAGCCCCATCCACCCTGATCTTGAACACTTCCACAGATAGGGCATCCACAGCTTCTAGGGGAAACCTTCTCCAGTGCCTCACCACCCTTTCAGGAAAGAATTTCTTCTTAATATCTAAAGTAAACCTACTCTTTTTCAGTTAGAAGCCAGTCCCCCTTCTCCTGTCACTACCTGTTCTTGTAAAAAGTCCCTCCCCATCTTTCTTGTACAGTCCCTTCAGGAGCATAGAGATGAGGCTGACAAGTCCCAGGGTCCTCCTTTGTCCCCTTTTTAAAGATAGGTGAAATTTTTCCCCTTTTCCAGTCACCTGGAACTTCCCATAGACTTATGTATGTTCAGGTTCCTTAGAGGTCATGAATCTGATCTTTACTTACAGTGGAAATAACTTTACTCCCCCAGCCCCCATCCTGCTGTCCATCCATTCGAGAAGTGTGGGAAGAGGGGCTGCCATTGAAAACTGAGGCAAAAAAAGTTGTTGAGTACCTCAGCATTCTCTTAATCTGTTGTGAAGAGTTTACCAGAACTGTTTGTCTGGGGTGAGATGTGGGGGAGGAGGGTACACCTTCTTTGACTTTCCTTTTCTGGTTAACATACTCAAAGAAACCCTTCTTATTATTCTTTCCACCCCTTGTCAGGTTCAATTTCAGCTTCAGTTTGGCTTTCCTCATCCCATCCCTACACAACCAAACTTTGTACTCTTCCCAGGTTACCGGTCCTTTTTCCACCGCTTGTGCATTTGCTTCTTTCCCTTTAGTTTTACCAGCAGGTCCCTACTCAGCCATGCTGGTCTCTTGCCTTCCTCGCCTGGTTTCTTGCTCCTGGGAATCACTAACACTTGTGCTCTAGGGAAGACTTCCTTAAAGATCTACCAGCTCTGTTCCACTCCCTTGTCCCTCAGGGCAGTCTCCCAGGGGATCCTACTGACTCTTTCCTTAGAGAGCTGAAAGTTTACTTTCCTAAAGTTCAGGGATCTAACTTTACTCCTTACCTGATCCATATCCATCAGGATCACAAACTCCACTAATGCATGAATTAAGTTACAAGAGAAAATTATACTAAACCTGGGAAGTTTCCTTTGTAGTCATAATGTGTCAGAGCTTCTAAGGATGATAAACAGGTCTGATTGATACTGCCAACACATGACATCCATCCTGGAAGGATTTCTCTGTGTCTGCAGCCTGTGTAGTCCCACAGCTGTACATTAGGTTCTCGAAAAAGAGATGCATGTGTCAAAGCACATACAGGATCAGGGCCTATAACACTGTGGTTTTTCTTACACATATTTCTGTTGTTTGAGATGCTCACTGGTTGTTTTCTTTCTGAAATGAAAAGGGCCAGTGGTGTTTGTTTTTATTACCCTCATTCCCTCTTTCCCTGCTCTGGGCAGGAAAGCACTAGCAGCTCTGCTCATAGGTTGGCAGGAAATTTAAGACGTCAGTAAGCTGCCGCTTGGACCACCCCCAGACTTTTTTTTTTCCTGCTGATGCAGGAGACTATTTAATTGAGGACTGATTTGTCAAACTTACTAGTTGATGCTCACCAGTACCTGCCTAAACACTGACGGTGATTTTTGCCCTCCCTTCCTCCTCTTTTGGACAAACTCCCCACTATGAAGATGCTGCTGAGCCTGATGGCTCTGCTCTCTGCTGCCCAGCTGGCCAGAGCAGCCCCTCCAACTTGCTACTCGAGGGTGTTGTCTCTGAGCAAAGAAATCACAGAGTCCTTTAAGGAGCTGCAGACCTCCAAAGCTGTGGTGAGTTCACCCAAAATCTGCTCCTGCACAGACACTGCAGGTTGCTGCTTCTGACATGGGTTTCTCTCTAAACAAAATCGCAACGGGTCTTTCTTCTCTCCTGCAGGACTCATGTGTGCTGACGCTGCCCAGGCTGTACTTGGACATACATGTAAGTTTGCACACTTCTTTCTTACTGTTGTGCAGTAAAAGCAGATAATGAACCGTGAGAATAATTTGTAAGATTGTACCCCAGCAGAGTGGTTTAAAAGGAATTTTTTAAAACTTAATTATCTAGAGAGAGGAGTGGCAATAAAATGCCTTATTTTGAACCTTACTAAAATCCCTACAGACTTAGGATTTTACTTGATTAGAAATTAAAAAATTAGGAAATCAGTATTTTTAAGTGATTACCATATGTGATTATTAATGTACTGGGAGAGAGCCATTTCAGAAGTTAAATATGTGCAACAAAACTTTGCATAACACTTTAAAAGAAGAAATGCAGAATAAACTTTCTTCACTTAATAAATCTATTTTATTTTATATCCTGAGTGTTTTCTGGCATGTTGTTTTAATAAAAAGAAGTGCAGGAATACCTTGCTGGATTTTTCTATTTTAAATAACCACTTGTTGAATCCAGAAAAAAAAAATGTACCTGAGGATATGGAAGTGTGATACTGAGAAAAGACAGCAGTAGTCATCTCCCAGCACAGACAAAACAACCTACTGCACACACGGTTAATGTAATAGTGTTCTGCCCTGGGATATTTGATATATTTTGCTCCTTTTCCCAGTGCCCCACTAACTAAATAAAAAATAGAAAAATATCAGACAAAACGAATGTCTGACACATTTTTCCTGGAGCAACTGCACCACCAAGCCTTATAATTCAGGACCTTCTAGATCCCAATTCCAGAGATGCCAGTGTTTTACATCATTGCAAATACCAAGCAATGTGAGTCCAGTTTCTCAAGCTTTAAAGCAAAAGCTGGGGTATTTATTTACCTGTTTCTTAAGGACATTGTGAATTTCTTGTTTTCTGTGCTTTATTTTGATAATGCAAAGTCTGAAAAAAAGTCTTGACTGGTAGCCTGTTGTATAGGAACAGGAATCAAGTCTGTGAGATCTTGATAATTCATCAGCTAAATCAGGTGCTCCCTTAAAAAGGATACAGTGCACATATTTTGTAGGTAACTTCACCTACTACAGGAGCAGGTTTGGTTGTATTGGCACTGCTACCTCCTAAAGCATGTGAGAAATAAGCTGGCAGACCAAGACTGTATGTATCCACTTTTCCAAGCACTTATTTGGACCAAACATCTTTGTTATGAAATACTGACAATGAATTTTCCCAACTAAAGGTTATATGAACTACATGTATAGAGAGGTAAGAATTCAAGGTTCCCACATGAGCAGTAAGAACTTTAAAAGTGGTGGACAAGAAACATAGAACTGTGTTTGTTCATGGTTACACAGACCTCTTTTGCATGCTTTGCAGAATTACTGTGTGTTGGCAAAGCTCCGTGATTTTGTGGCCTACCCCAGATGTGACACAGTGCTTGAAGTGAATGAGCTGAAGGAAAAAGCCCGGAGCCTGTACACCATCTTGATCTCCTACTGCAGAAGGGTAGGTCAAGATGCTTTAACAGGGACATTATCTCTGTTTTTAGCCCTCTCTGTCTCCACACTGTTCCCTAAGCAGCAAAACTGAATCAAGCCTGAGCATCTCAACATTGTACTGTCTTCTTCCTTCCTTGTTATAAATGTTAGCCTTCTTTTCTTTGTTTCTCCAGGACTTGGTGTTCCTCACTGATGATTGTAACGCTCTGGAAATTCCCATTGAACACTCCATCACCGAGAACTAAAAGGGAGTTAACTCAGAAGTTGTACCTGGGAAATTTTCAAGGAGATCAAGAGTCTAAATCTATATATATGCAGTCTACAATGTTAACAACTAAGATCTTTTTCAAGCACACTAGCAATATTAACTCAGACCTACCCATTTTTCTCTGCCTTGGCAGGAAATGAATTGCATGCTTTGCATACCTACAGAGCTGCTAGGGAACCTACCATTAGGGAGCAGTTTTTCATTTGGCAAGGTATGATGTTTCAGCTTAGCCAAATGTATAAAGTACGTTTTGTTTAAACATCAGAAACTAGATTTTTTTTACTCTTTTATGAATAACTAGACTCATATAAAGAAAACACTTTGTCATTAACATTCTACTCTGACTTAGCTGTTTGTCTTTTATTAGACAGGAGTGGAAGGGACCATATTTGTTTCTCTTAAAGTGTTTGATGGAAGAAATGTAACTCCATACTGTCAGATTTCTCTGCCTGTATAGCTCATATATGTATGTTGATAGTTTTTGATGTCAGACTTGTGAGAACAGAGGTGAAAATAACCTGTCTCTGTGGAAAACTAAATAAAAACAGCCTTCTAATCCAAGATGCTTGTGTTACAACATGTCTTTCAAGATCAAGCTGAAAGGTGTCATTCTTGCAAACTTACTTTTCACAGTCACTTGCAAGTTGTTTTTCACAGCATAAGCTTTGTTTCCATAGTGATACAAACTTTGCTGCATCTGCATGATTTGACAATGAGTAAATTTCTACTGGGAGAATTTTTCCATACTGCAAACCATTTCTTTAAGAAAATTAGCAATTTGGGGCTTTTTAATAGTATTTCTCTGTTGTGGTAAAGTAAATTCTGAGTGAGAGGCCGGAAAACCTATTAAAATTTTGGACAGTTTTCCAAGACACAACCCATATACTTGAGGTACCAAGATTAATAAAATTTTCAGACAATAATTTCAGAGCCATGGGTGTCTTCAGTATCTATAGCACAGGCGACCTTCAAAACCAACAGGTCTTTCATGCCTAGAATAGAAAGGATCTTCCCCCTTTCTTGGAATTAGGTGCTATTACCTCAGAGAATCTCTCCCTTCTTTCTGTGGTTCATCTCCTGTATAGTATTTGCCAACCATTCATCTACAGCACTTCCAACCCTGGTGAATTGGTCAGTGATCTCACCATGTTTTATAAAAGCCTCATCTTCTATAGATGGGTGTTTATGTGACAATCCCAGCTTCTCTATTTGTCGTCCTGATGGTATCAACCAAAATGTTTAACAACTGCTGTGAAAACAAGTGAATAATAACATTAATTCAAAGGGGAAAAGTGTCAGGGGTGGGTGGGAAAGGGTTTTTTCTTTATTTTGGAATTGCCCTGTCATGTAGAAACTACTGGTCTCATTTTACATATAGCAAATTTGACTGTCCCTTTGAATTGCAGAATAAGGATGGGAAAATCTGAACCCAGGAGAGGTACAGAGAGAAGAAATAAACAAGTGCTTTTCCTTCCAATTTGTTCCAATTCTAAGTGTACATTCAAGGAATGTGCCTGTCAGACTTTGTAGTTCTCTCCTGAAGATTAATTCCTCATGTGCTAACCCTACTAATCCTTCAGATGAGCCATTCTGCCCACAGGGGTTCCACTCAAGTGTCTCTACAAGCATCTGACAGAGACAGTAGCAACTTGGCAATCTGATCTAGTACCAGGCTGAACTCAAAAACGTGTAACAGCTCAGATGGTCCTACTATCAGGAAAAGCATTGCTTAGTTTGCCTTCCAGGATCCTTCTCTCCAAGCCAGCAGCCTCTGTACAAAATTCTATACACTCTAGAGATACCAATAACTATTTTTCTGCATCGTCTGGACATATCCAAGGCCAACTCCTTCAGCAGCAGCCATATCCTGGAATAAGGGCACCTATTAGCATGCTGGCAGGGTACCCACAGGAGGAGCGGGTAAGCATGGGCAGATCCTTGGATCAAGGGAAAACATAGGTAGAATTGAACCCACATTCAAGTTTTTAATCCCTCAACCAGGAGTTGAGACACCTCCTGGGGAAGGAAGCAATGCTGGGATAACATCAAGGTCTATACACTTTTATACAAGTACCAAACCCACATCAAAGCCTCTGTTTTTCATACTTTTATACAACACAGCCATTGATGGACCCTACAAGAAAGTGTGGTATGGTCACCACAGGCCGTGGTGCTTACAAAGCTAACCCAGGGACTGGGCAGTATGTGTGCTCAGAAACTGACAGCAGAAGCTGTTAATTTTTGGCTGTTTTTCCATCTCCAGGTGTCACAGGCTTAGAATACTGGCTTGTTAAAAGGTTTGCATTGTGACTCGACAAGCAAACTGCAGAGCAAGACATGTTTCCTTTTCTGCAGAAGTCCATATTACTCTATCCTGAGGATTGGACCTTGGATAAATAGGCAGGTAACCATGGCACTTCTGCCCCTGCTGCTTTCCTGTCTCAGGGACACACACTTTCCAAAATCAAGTATTTGATGAGGATTTTTTCATGGATCTTCTCAAAACTCCCCATTGTCTTTCTTTATTGAAGCAAATGAGACTTCCCTAGATATTTTAATGGAACTCATGGTCCTAACTCCAGATTTCTCCTGTAATATTCCCATTCTTTCAACCACCTTCCAGATACTCCTGTTCCAGGCTGATTACCTCTGTGAAGAAAATGTAGCCTAGTTTATTTCAGACAAAATACCTTGCAAGAAGTCTTTGGAACCGAAAAAGAGTAGAAATCAATACTTCATTTGCACTGCTTTGGTTAGAAACTTTAGTTGTTTCATGACTGACAAGGACACATTCTCTGCAGAACACTCTTAGCATGGCTACATACCAACAGCTCCATTCTGTACTGTTACATCCTAGTTCTGCAGAAGCTGAGCAAAGCAACTAGGTGCTTTGGGGACTGTACATACTTGAATGGACTTTAAAAGCCTATCCTGTGTTTGTAGATGCTGTATATTTTATTCCCAGAATCAGGTTTATCTGGTCTTTGGTGTGCTTTTACAAGAAGTATATTTCCTATGGTTTATGCTGTGACACTCTCCACATCTCATATGTCATTTTTAATGGAAAGTGTGCTGAAAGCAAAGCTATGCTCTTTCATTTCATAGTAACCTGCTGTCATTCAGACTGTCTTAATGAAATTTGTAATTAGATGAACCCTTTTTATCAACTACATCTTTTTCCAGATTGCCATAGTCCAGGGGGAAAAAGCCCCACCGATAAAGGGATCTAATACACTTGTAATTTGCCAAGAAAACATTCACTTATCCCTTTCAGTAAGACATTGTTTACCAACTTTTTAATTTACTACTATGCCAGGTATATAAGAAGCAGTGGAGCCATTCATGCAGCTGAGCATTTATTCCTGCAACACAGCACTCCATGCTCATTAGGGCCCCAGCCAACAGGGAGACTGTGGAGGGATTAAGAAGGACATATTTGTTGTAATTTGCCAACTGGCTTCTTGCCTAGTTATTGCAGAATATTACTAAAAGCACATCATTAAGAAGCTACATTTAGTTTGTACAGTCATTAGGGAAAAATTGCAGAAAAGCAAAGCATCTGTTCTGTTTTCTTGCCTGTTGAAGGAAGTTTGTTGTAAGAAGCAGTCAATCCTAGGATTAGGCTTTCTTTTGCAGACTTCTCTCCCTCTGCAAGAAGCCTCACTAAAGACCTGGACTGCTAAACTCTCCCTTATATTATCATGTGGAATCCCAAGGTCTTAGGGACTGTCTCTGCAAAACTATTAAAACCAAATAATTTCCAACTTTGACAAAAATTCATAGATTAATTTTACTAGAACCAACTCCTTTCCCTTCTTTTTTTTTTTTTCCAGTCTTCCACTTGGGCATTCCTTAAGCAGGCACTGATCACTTAACTCCTCATACATGGTTTTTTGGCGATATTAGAAAAGATGGCAGCCTTGAACAGATAATTAGATCATTCTAGGTGATGAGATTCCACTGGATAGCATGTGACTTGCTACTAATGAATGTGGTTAAAATCTTATTTTTTTTTTTAATAAGCAAAGGAAAAATATTATTGCAGCACTGAAGAGGAATCTGATCTTTCAGGCTGTACACTTTGAGCAAAACATTAGTTTGTACAAACACCAGACTTAGGAGTGCTCATTTATCCATTTCACCCTTTCCAATGCTTGTGGTATTTGTGGGCTTCACTAGTAGGATGCTGACAGAGATTTTCCCAAAATTTGCTACAGTGCTAAAGTCTTGTAAATAATGTTACCTTACAAACATTTAACCGCTGTACATTGACCAATACTCTTTTTTTCCATTAAAGATCTTCTAATTTCTGAAGTGTATGGCAGAAAACTACAATGGACAAACTCCAACGACTTTAATTGTGCAACTTTTTAGATTCACACTTTTCTTTTAGGCTTGTTATGGCTGGGAACCCTGTGCCATCCAAGATTTTACTGTTAGCCCACCAGGCTAAACAAAACAGTCTGCAAGAGAGCTGGTGGTAGTTAAGTCCTAAGTCAGAAACAGGTCATGATCCTATTATCAAAAGATTTTTCATGGTTTTACCTCAGCATAGGGTAAATGTATATCCTCAGATAAATAATATAGCAATGAAGAGAAAACCTATTAAAATAGCTATCTTTTCAATACAGATACCCTGAAATCTTGCTTCATATTTGCAGGTCTGTAAAGAGGATGTGGTTAGACAGATAAGAGGATTTTTAAGCCAAGGAGATGTGAGAGAAAGAAAAACCTCTCCAAAGGTGTTTTGCATTTGATTGAAACATATGGACATTACTTCATTAATATTCAATCCTTACAGAAAAAAAGGAAGTCAAAGTCATAGTACAAGAAAGAAGCTCAAGGTCTTCTAAAGCATATTTTGAGCCAAAGACTAACCCTGCTGTTGGCCTGAAAGACTTATATGGAAAAGTTGATCTAGAAAGCCCACAACAGTTCAAATCAATACATTCCAGACTCCCCTTTTGTTACAAAGCTTTACTTGACATCCAATTTGCCCTCTCAAAATTTAAATCCTTTGTTTCTTTATTTGTTCATCATAGAAATGGGGATTGGATTATTTTTTTGTCTTTACAGCAGATGTTGGTATGCTGAAAGACTTCTGTCTCTCTCTCTCTCTCTACTCTGCAAATCCAATTCTTTCAAACTTTCTTCATTGGTCAGAGGTCTAGAAAACATGCCCCTTCTTGTTGCCTTTCTTCTAGCTTGATTCACTTGACTGCCACCTCTTTAGAAGCACAGTGCTCAAAGTTAAATATAGACATCCAGTTGAGGCTTTGTCAATGTCAAGTAGTGTAGAAAGAAAGATTCATTGGTAATGTCGTGAAAACAGTAGATTACAAATGAAAAATTATCTACAGGTATCTGGAGACACTGTTTCACTTTTTTATTTAAATTTTAAGATAAATGTAGAAGGTTAGAGTACAAGTTGGCATCACTACTCTATACAAAAAATGTTTTGGGCAAAACAAAAAAAACTTAACAAACAAGAACAACAGATAATGAAATACAATGGCTGCTCCTTTTGTTGTCCTGTCCTAACTACTAAACCCTTGCCTTCCTAATCAGGGTGGCTGCATCCAAGCTGCTTTTTGGCAGTATTCTGCGGTCCATACTATCCCCTAGACCACATCCAAAATGTGTTTGAAAGAGTGACTTCTGCCCCAGGTCGAAACTGTGCCCAGAGTTGTTTTAACAATTTCCAGGCATAGCCATGCATGTTTCAATACCTGGAATATTCCTAACATTGAGCAAATAAATAAAAGACTGATTTTGGAACACAGCAGTTCAGTCATTCTCCTGGGAGAAGAGCTGTGCTTTCCAGATTGTTAATACATTTCATATTACTTTTGAATTCAAACACAAAACCTGAAGTAGTCCAGGGAACAGACTCAAAATCTTCCTAGTCTCTTTATGACTTTCCCACTGAATAAGTACCAGATAAATGAATTTGAAAGGTGTTATTCCTGTTGAGAGAGAAAGGGAAGCAAGAATGCAACTTTTAGCAAACCAAGGTCAGACAGAACACTGATGACCTAGAAAGGGAAAAATGCTATTTGGACATCACAACTCTTTTTTTGTTTGTTTGTTTCCCACTGTGATTAATACAGAAGGATCTTTTTCTGCAGTTGCAGAATTTAAGCTATTTTCTTTCCACTGTTTTTTTGTGAGTTCTCTGAGGTCCATGAGTGTTTGGCTGTTCCTGTCTTCTTATGACAGCTAGACAGCTGGAAGATGTGGGCTTGGAAAGCAGGCTGTTTATCAAAATTTATTCCTTGATCAGGACACAGAGGCCAGGTCAAGGGAGCAAAGAAATACACTCAGGCTGTTCTATAGCCTCCCTCTTCTAGTGACTAGGTTTATAACCACAGTCACTAGGCATAGATCTGGGATTTACTTGCATTTGATGCCTCCAAGCAGCTCTCTTTGTCTCTTAGTTACTGTGAAGTTTACTGCTTGCCTTAGTGTCCTCCCCTGAAATTTTAGTTACAAGCCATAATTTACCTTTTTAATTTCTTAATTTATTTTTTAGAAGACCTGTAAACTCAGTTCTAGACTAAAACACATCACGAGTACCTTTTGTTCAGCCTTTACATGCAGCAGGATGTATATCCTGAACATAACCCATGTCCTGCTATTGCAGTCCGGAGCTGGACTAAGCCATAGCTGCTTCTGAGGCTATGGCAGAGAGTTGCATTTATACATCACCTTTCTTCACTCAGTGTTTTTATCCCCTTTAAACACTACTGCTTCATTGGTATTAAATATCTGAATGTGCAGCACTGAAAAAGTCCTAGGAGCCTGTGTCCTAAGGTTTGCCAAGCTTGTATGGACACTAGGAGAAAGTCTATGGCCAAAATACTTGCAGCATAAGGGATACATATGCCACCCCTGAAATCCTTTTCATCAAAGGTAAAAAATGTCATGAAGTGATTCATGAAAAAGGAAGAATGACTCAGCATGACAGTCTACAGGAGAAGCAAGGCTGGGTAAACCTCCACCATGGCCACAAAGAACAAGCAGAATGTCAGAGTAACATCTTCCCCCTCTCCCAAGCCCCAATTCACTACTCAGCACGTGTGAGAACAAACCGACTTGTCCAACTGCCTAAGAAACTTGACATAAACCTTATCATTTTGCCATGACCTACAGAGTAAAAGGTTTTCATCTGATCCTAAATGTCACTTGGTCACTTTGGCTGAAAAGAGAGCAAGGAATAGGGATGTGAACAAACAAAAACTAGGCAAGAATATCCTGCCCCTTTGTTCAAAGATACTTCAGCTTCCACAAAACTGTTTTTCTCAATCAACTGCAAATGCATCAGTTGTGCTCCAGTCTCCTGTAATAGTATTTTATCACGTCCTCACAAACCAGACTTATGCAGAAGACAAATTATGCAAATAAAATCATTTCTAATCATCACTGTCTTCAAAGGAGGACAACAAAGAGTCGCTCTCAAGAAAAATCTATTGATAAGGATAATTATGTTATTAGGCTTTCTCAGTCATCTCTTCATACATACAGTAATTACTTTCAACTTAGAATCTTTTATCAGCATGGCATAGAAATCTGGATACAGATGTAGACAGGTGAAAAAAAGATCATGAAGTGTTTTATTTACATTAATTACAGCTCATAATACTTCTGACAACTCAGGAAGAGATTATTAAGTTCAGGCATTGAGGCCTCTAAACAGACTGCTTATTTAGTTATTTAAATGCGGTTTTGAGGATCTACAGATGAACACTGTGGCACAAACAGCTTGCCTAGGATCTGACAGCAAATTGATGATAGTGCCAAAAACAAAGCAGATGCCTTTTGAGCCTAGTCCTCTCCACTGTCTCTAGCACATCCTCAAGTAGTCTGGGTGTGGCTCCTGTATTGACTGACAACCAGTATTTTACACAGCAGTCAAATAGATGATCATTTTATTGCTCCTCACAAGCTTTTGACCAAAGCTAGGTTTGTGGTCCAAATTTAAAATGCATTCTTATTACACATGCCAGAACTGATTTGAAGAAATATTTCCACCCTGTTAAAGATCTTGTCAACACAAGGAAAGTGCAATCTATTCTTTGTAACATGCATCTTCCAGTGACTTGCACCGGACATATGATATTGAAAAGCAAAGACCTGATGGTCACAGCAAAAAGTACTTTACAAGCTGATTTTTGGAAAGAACATAATCCAGAATTTGGCAGCAAACAACTTCAGAACAGTCATGGATTCCTAAAAAATGTTGAAATCCTGAGGAACAATAACAAACCGTTTAACCTGGATCACTAAAAGCACAGTGATTCATTATTAATGTCTTCAAAAGCCAATTCTGCAGCCACCACTACTGAAACCACATGATGCATCTCCATATGTTTTGCATGTTTAGAGTCAGACATGAAGATAGAGTATTTGATAAGGCCCCATAGCTCTTCTCTCCTTTACCTGGGCTATCAAATGCAATTTCATACAACACCACTGAACAACTGGGGAAAGTCAAGAGGCCTGTCAGAATCAGAATCGACAATTCTAAATAATAAATGAGAGAAAGGATCAACACTTGCAAGAGGTGCTAACTGTAGTGTTACAACACTAGTATTTTAAGTGTGATTCGTTCTGACTGCCAGGATATGTTATCAAGTGTCTATGGTTGAGATCAGATGAAATAATTGATGCTACTAAATGGGAAGCTCTAGGTGGCAATGATATTTCCTTTTATGCAAACTAATCAATACCAAAATCTTACACAAGTATGCAGTGTAGTTAATGGTATGTTCTGCCTTACTGCAGTTGCTGTGGGACTGGATGCAGTGTGGGATTTATTCCCTGGACAACCATTATAAAGAAACATACGACAGGAAAAAGAAATCAAAAATCCAAATGGAAAAAGCAAATTGACATATCCATACATCAGCAATTCAGAAAGATTACTCAAAAGTCCAGGCTCCATACCTAGACATATGCTGTAAAATACCTTTATGCCATGCAGTTTGCATTGTTCTCACTGGACATTCCTGATGCTTTGGTTCTGCTACCATCTGTTGTAAAACCTATTTGATGTAAGCAACAGCAGTATTTCTCTTCATTCCTGCCAAAGTTCAATTCCACCCTTTTGGCACTCTATCAGAAGGCAGAGATTTCCTTAAATCATCAGCTACACTCATTTGGGTCAAACTGCAATGGCTCTTACTCATAGGTAGTGATCTGACTCAGTGCTACCACTTGCCAGTTCCTTGACTCCAGTGATCACAGATATCTGACTGCAGATCCATTGCTCCATCACAGAGCAGCTGAATAGCCATGGCAAGATGCTGTGGTGGGGCCCATGTCACATCATTGGGCTCTGCACTGAAAAGGAGACCTCCAGGAGGGGACCTACCCAAAAACAGGCTGTTCCTTCCTCATCACACACACTTTTGCAGGAGCTGGCACTATGCTAAGACTTACACAAGGAGATAAGGAATCTGCATGGGTCATAGATTTCTTTAAAAAAACCTCTGCAGCCTTCTATTAGTACTACTTGAAGCAAGTCAGTCTGTTAAGCTCTAAGTAACCCTTGTTCATTGCTTCAGTCTGGAAAACAGATGCTGTGTCACACCATCTGAGTCATTGAGCTGAAACACTGAGCAGAAACACTACTATCAACTTTTGAAACTGGCTGGGTGCTACATAAGTTTTAACAGCACATTTACAGAGAAAACAGTGAAGTTGGCAACAATAAATCACAGCTTTTTTTTTTTTTTTTTTTTTTTATTTTGGTTCCCC
>VXBX01007692.1:633178-691786 GCA_013400415.1 Scytalopus superciliaris | reverse complement strand
TTTTTTTTTTTTTTAACTTAGGCTCCCCCTTCAGAAATTGTGTGCTGGTTGGTTCAAACTAGTCTTACGATCAAGCTTTTGGCATTTCACCATTTTTGCTTTTCATCTGTTCACAAATTTATGACTTCAACTCACCAAGTCAGATTGTAAAGTCAGAAAGCTGCTGCATGGACTGTTTTTGTCTTCTCCACTCCAGTTGCCATTATTGATTTTGAAATCTGCCTGTCTACAGCCAACTCAGGGTTTATTTTTAACAATAGCCAGACACATTCTGATGTTACTTGATGGTACTTGATGCTGAAGATAGTTTTGGATAAATTGAAGGAAGATTGCTGTAATAAAAGAGGGCAAGAGGAACAGTTTTGTCTCTGAGTCTGGAGTATGAAAAGTTTATTGCCATGTTTAATTTCTCTTTTCTAGAAGACACATGAACTCCAAGAGATAAATTTGTCCCAAATGTGCAGAAAACAGTGAATCTCTTAAAAACTCTGGTCATTTAGTCAATTGCCATAAATCAACCCCCCAAATTGTGATTTATTAATATCCTATTATATAATGGAAGTTGCAGACTGTCAATCTGTTCCCTTTGAAATTCCATTCCCTATGCTGCACACTTTTGATAGAGGATGTCTTTACCCACGCTAAAGCAAGATTACCAAAAGGCCTGCATAGGTGACCGAGGAGCTCCTGTCAAAACTCAGATATAAAAAGAAAGCTCACATGATGTTCAATGGGGTCAGAAAACCCAGGAGGAATACGGAGCAATCTGAGACAGGGTTAGGCAAGTCAAAGCCACTCTGGAGCTGAATCTGGTGAGGAATTGCAAGAACTTCTATAGGTCCATGGACCTGCATTCCACAGCAGCCTGGAGTCATTGATGAAAGGGGAGCAGCAACTAAGGGCAAAGGGTATAGCAAAGGTACTTACTGTCTTTTTCTCCTCCATCTTTACTGATAAAACCAGACTTCAGAAATCCCAGACCTCTGAGACCAGTAGGAAAGTCTGGAGCAAGGAAAACTTACTCTGAGGGGACAAGAGTTAAGTAAGGAACACTTAGACAATCTGGACCTGCTTAGGTTTATGCAGTCTGAAGAGTTTCACTTGTGAGTGCTGAAGGTTGATGTCATTGATGTCTCTCAATTGTCTTTGAAAATTCATGGTTATTGCGAGAGATTTCCAAGGACCAGAAGAAAGCAAAAGTCACTCCTATCTTTGAGCAAGGTAAGAAGAATTTGGGTAATTGCATGCTGGTCAATGTCACCTCCATTACCCTGAGCGAGTCATCCTGAAAACGATTTCCAAACATATAAAGGAAAAGTAGCTGATTGGGTCTGGTTGGATTTATGAAGAGAGAAATCAAGTTTAGCCAACCTGAATGACTTCTACAACCAAATAATGAGAACAATAGGTGAGAGGAGAGCAGTGGATGCTGTATCTCTCAGCTTCAAAAAGGCTTTCAACGCTGTTTCCCATAATATCATCAAACTGAAACACAGCCTAGAGAAATGAACAATGAGATAGATTGAAAACTGGATAAAATACCAGGCTCAAAAGATTGTGATCAGCAGAATGAAGTCCAGCTGGAGGCTGATCACTAGTGTTGTACCACAAGGGTTGATACTGGGGCCAACAGTTGTGGTCTGTTGTACAAGGCCTGTACCTGGAGAGGGGTAACCCCAGGCACAAGTACACAGCCCAAGAGTCCAGAAAGAAGCTTTGCAGAAGAGGACCTGGAAGTCCTTATGGATAGTAAATTAACCACGAACCAACAATGTGTCCTTGTGGTGAAACAGTAACTGTGGGCTACATTAGATAGTGCCACCAACAGCTCAAGGGAAGTGATCCTTCCCTTGTGCTTCCCCGATTCACTGTTACTGTGAGGGTGGTCAGACACTGGAGCAGGTTGACCAGGGAGTTTTCATCTTTGTGGATATTTGAAATGCAACTGGCCAAGGTCCTGAGAAACCTGCTTTAACAGATTCTGCTTTGAGCATGTGGGTTGAACTAGACTTTCTCCAAATGTGAACCTTCCATCATCTTGCAATTATATCCATGTGTTTTTGCAGGTACATGTTCCTGTTGAGTAACTCTAAGGAATATAGGTTAGTGCAGCTCTACTGAAGGTATCTGAAAGATTTATTTGGTTCTCAGCAGAGAAAGGACTCAATTAAAAGGTAGTCTATAAAACAGATTCCACCACTGCAGTTTTTATTCTTGAAACTTTTCCCAAAACAATATTAGTTTCTCTGACAGAAGGATTAAATATAGACTTGGTCAGAAGAATAGTTTCTGTGGTAAGGAGGTCCAATCTATTTAAACAGCTCATATGGGATTTTCTATTCACAAGAGCTCTTTGTTAACTTTTGCACTTGCAAATAGTTTTCTCTTAAGTTCAGTTTGGAATAGCAGAAACAGTTGCTTCTGTCATAGAAGGGAGGAGAGGGGGAAAAGCTGAATAATGTCTTTATTTGGAGGGATAGTAATTTTCTTTGAGAAAGGAAAAACAAACTTTAAGAACCCAATTACTCTTCAAGGGCACAGAGCTGAGCAGCACTTGACAGTATGGAACAGGCCGTACTCTGGCCCTCATTCCATGAGTTACTGCCTTCTCATGCTTGATTGCTTCTTTTTCCCTTCTGTTCTGTGGCCACACAGTCAATGTTAGGAATATTCCTCTAGGGAAGACACACTATTTCCTTTTGTCTCCTTTTTTAATTAAATTCCTAATTGAGTCTCTACAAAGAAGAGATTTAAGATATTAAAAGTAGAACCATCACCACCTCTTGGCAGTGTGGGATGGAGTGATGCTAAAATCCTTCTGATGGTCCTAAAAGCTCACATTGTATCTTTCCCTCAATAAAAGGAACGGTTTGTTGACGTGTAAGCATTCCCTGGCTTCATAGGGAATACAAGGGATGGATGTCCACCAAACAAACTTGTCACCTATTACTACCTGTTACCACTTTGTTTAATGACTGTAGGCTCAGCTCAGTGGATTAGATAGATAGCATTCTTTAAGTCTATGTTTAAATGTTATGCTGCACAGGAATGGATTTAACCACACAGCATAGAATGAGCTCCTAACTGGATCTTCCAGAACAGTTTTGTAGGCAAATGTGTTCCCAGTAAATGCAGCCAAGTAAGGTGGGCCTTTTTTACTTAATACCCTTATTAAAAATTAATGCATCATGCTGTTCCAATAAGAGAAAAACAACAGAAAGGTTACATAAGGTGTTCTCATTAAGGATATGAATCTCTTTGCATCTAAGGACATTAAAGTCTCATTTCTCCAAGTACATAAATACTGAGATCATACAGGGACATATTAATAAGTCAAATTTTATGAGTACTAGCAATACCTTGTAGACCAATACACTGGTGGAACCATACCCTGAACCATACCTTGCGTATATGTAGGTATGAAAAACATTCTATTACTTCCTTTGAATTGAAGAGATTATTCTGAAGAGAAAAGTTACCCAGTACACCTAAGCACCAAACTCTCCAAAGGTTAAACACACCAATACCTGGGTACAAGCATCTCAAAAATTGTATCAAAGTAATAGAAACTGTCAGGAAAGCATGAATAAAATCCATACTCACTGTAATAGAATGGAAAGAGTTTAAAAGGATTTAGATACTACTATATGTCCTAGCATTGAAAAAAAAAAAGGTTAGGAAATAAATAGAGCATTTGAAAAACTGTTACTCCATCAGATGGCTTGTACAATCACAATAGAGACTAGAGTCCCACTTTGTCTATCAAATTAATTTGTGGTCTCAAAGGCATATCTAATAAAAAACTAATGGATGGATTGGCTTCCATTTTGGACCTCTCTAGACAGTTTTGATTTCTGAAAGGTAGAAATTCTAGCTTTAAATGGTCACATCCAGAAGAACAGGATACTGCAGTGCTGTTGCAACACAAGTGCAACAGCTTTCCCACCCTCTTCTACTGTCCCCCACCTCAGACACTCCTCTCAGTCTATTGGTGCTGATAAATGCCCAACTTCTGTAAGGAACATATGTACATACATACATATGTGTATATCCTTTATTATTTTTTTCCAAACTTACTGTTTGTTACTTTAACCATAAACACAACATCCAGTCACCTGAATGAGCCAGGCATCCCATGGAAGTTTGCTCTGTGGTAGACACCACAGAGAAATATAAAGCCATATCACAGCAGAGAAAACAAAGCACAAATGTGCTTTATTCAGCATTGCAGGAGGCAAGAGCCACTCAGGCAAAACTATGAAAAATCACAGCCAGGAGGCCACCCCATCATTATTTCTTTTTAGAGCTATCACTTTTTGGGCCTCATGTTTATGCCCCAAAACCTGGAGTGTTCCCGTTTGCTTTGTGTCTGGTCTATGTTCAAAGCTCCAAAGGAAGACCAGGTCAAAGTTTAAATGAGCCTGGTAATGGGGAGAATGAAAACCTCTATTTAAAAAAAAAAACAAACCAAACCAAACCAAACCAACAAGAAAAAAACCCCACAACAACAACAACAAAAAACCCAAACCCAAACAAAAACAAACAAAAAAAGACCCTACTAAAAAAAAACCAAACAACCCAAACCAAACAGCAAAAGCCAGGCAAGCAAACAAATAAACAAACAAAAAAACCTTGAGCGTTAATCCAGCAGACTGATCCACATAAAACTGAGTAACTTGAAGTTCTGTCAAATTTAATAATTAAAAATAAACTTCCCAAACTTTAAGTTGCAACAACTGAAGTGAGAACAGTTCACAGATTCCTGTGAACCACACAAGTCCTCTGTTAAACTATTACTCGTCTCCACTAATTGGTATTGGCTTGAGATAAGGATGAAATGAATTCTGCTTTGCAGACAGCACACTTGTGGCAAGATGGAGAACCCTATTCTAGGAAAGAGGGTGATTATGGAATTACTGTAGCTCTGCCACTTAAAGCTTCCTTTTTCCTTTTTTTCTGATGCAAAAGTATGACTTGAAGTAGTTGTATTCTGATTATTGGACTCATGAAATCATACCCTCACTGAAGACTTGACTTGCTGTATGTCTTTATTTATGAAATGAATACTTAGGCAATTCAGAAAAAATTTCTCAGGATTTACAGACCCATACACTGATCTGACAGAAAAAGGAAAATATGTATAATTTATGGCTAGCTCAGAGTGCCAAATGCCGGGCAAAGCAAAGAAGAGCAGGTTGTGTTAGAAATACCCTTGTGCAATGGATGACAGAGATAAAAAAAGATAAAAACAGATATTGAGAAAGGGTAAGGCCTATCAAAAAATAAAGATTAGGAAATATGAAAGCCAATTCCAACAATTATCTGTCCAACAAAAGCAGTTTAAACTCAGAAAACTGCCAGGATCTAGTGGGAATCGGTCTGCACATCTTCTCTGCCTGCTTTGTAGAGAAACCAGAAGGGAAGATGCTCTTACTGGCACTTGCAGTCACATATGGGACCAGCACTCCCTTCCTCATGTGCCTGATGATGATTCAGGATAGCAAGATCTGTGGAGAAACTTTCCTGTGGACATCAGTTAGATCCTGAATAGTCTTTGAGGATCCAGTCCTGCTTGGACTGGGCAAATGTCCTCCTACCTCCAAATGCCACTCCATTCCCCTTCCATACCTCTTCACTCTCTCACTATACCAGCTTTGCTCCTGGTTGCTGTGAAGACCTTTATGGTACTTCTTCCTTGTCTCAAGCACCTGGCACAGATATAGGCAAAACCACATGCTTTGCAGTAACAGATGCAAACATTTCTGTTCTTTAGTCACTTAGAACTGTGATGACTCCAGTTCCATAGTTCCATGAAGTATTGTTTTTTAAGTTGTGTTTTTTAAATGAAATCTTAACATAAAAAAAAAAAAAATCACACAGAAATGCAACTCTCAGCAGTATTTCCCCTCCAGGTTTCCTTGGAGCTAATTTTAGATCCAGCCACAAATTTCTGCTAGTTCACATCCGTCGGCAACAGGAGGGGGGGTTAAATCCTCCATCTGTTCCCTGACTTTCTTAGTCATCCCTTTTCTGCCAAGGAAATAAAGTGCTGTTGGTAGAGAGAACCAAAATTCCTCATTACCCCTATAGAGAGGAGAGGTAGGACACATATTTGTAAGTGTTCAGGGCACTCAGCTGTCACTCAGCTCTTGTAGGGTCTGAAGCAAGCTATTTTGCTTTGCTGTCCCATCCAGACTGTCTCTCGGTGACTTGTCCAAGTCAAAGGTCTTCTCTCTTCTTCTGCAAGCAGTGTCAAACTGAAGCCCTCTACAAAAGTATTACATAGACCCCTTTCATTACTCATCCTCCATTCAGTTTCAAGGCTCCATCACATGTAATGGTGACTTGGGAAGACAAAACCCACCACTCTGATCATCCCCCCCTTCCTCCTTCTTCCCCTGCTTTATTGCTGACCACAACACCACATGGTGTGGAATTTCCTTTGGTCAGTTGGGGTCAGCTGTCCTGGCTCTGTCCCCTCTGAGATCCTTCTGCACCCTCAGCTTCTTTGCTGATGAGGGGCAGGAAGGGCCTTGGCTCTGTGCAAGCATTGTCCAGCAATAACTAAAACATCCCTGTGTTACCAGCACTCTTTCCGTCACAAATCCCAAACACAGCTCCATAGTAACTGCTATGAAGAAAATGAACTCTATCCCAACCAAAACCAACACGCACATACTTTTCTAAAAAGAGTATTCTCCACAGGAATATCCTGTGCAGACAGAAACACATTCAAGTTGCAAGAAGGATAATTTACAAAAAAAAAAAAAAAAAAAAAAAAAAAAAAAAAGAAAAAAAAAAAAAGAAGTGAATAAATCAGATCTGGGCACAGTCACTCTTGGCCATGGCCACATCCCTTCCTCATTAATGCAGTTTTGAGCCTGGAGAAATTCTAGCCTGAAAGACATTGTCAACATTCCCACCACACCAAATTACCTAACACCTTGGGTAGCTTTCACAGTGATTTTTATCTGGAATATTTATCAGGTATATTACTAACCATAGATGTCTAAATAAGCTGTGCTTCTATTCCTGCTCAGATAGACTTCTATGGAAACTGAAATTTCTTATTATTCCCCTTACAATGCAGAATCTGAGAAACATGTAATTATTTACCATACAGCCATGCTGTGTTCAAATATTACTACTTACTTGTATGTAAAACTGTAAAAATCTTTTTCTCTTGTCAGTGTAACGTTCTTCCTCCAGTCTCTGATAAGACATCATAGCACCTGCTCCACAATACCCTAGATTTGTCATTCAAAATCTGGTCAGCTTATTTTCAGTGCAAGAGAATAGTTTATTGTCTTGCTTTAGGGGATTGTGATTCTATTTTTAATTAAAATAGATTTATATCCTTCTCTTATCACTAGGTTCAGACTGCATTTTCTGAAAATGGATTCAGGCCAGAAAGAAATGTGGAAACATGCAATGAATCTTATTAAACCTGAAATAGGTGTTTCAGCTGTATTCACAAGCTGGTCTGGTTTTGAAGTTTAATGCAGCTCTTGCAAAGAACATCCAGTTCTTTCTGCATTATACAATTCATACTATGTCTTCAGATTATTTTGTTTTAAAAAGGCAAATTCTATTTCATTCTCAGTCATAAGAGTGTTTATTTTTTCCTTGTGATGAATACATCCTGTGGAACTGATCTTTGAAGATGCTCAGAGTTCCCTGTTCTTACTACTTCTCCCACACTCTTAAAGCTTAGCTTTTAAATCCATGAAGAATTTTGGTTTTTTTTAAATTGTAAGGATTTGAGCTTTCCCTGAACTTCTTTATTTGGAACAGAATTCAAGGGAGACCAGTGATATCCAGACCTTTAGCATCGAGGAAAACCCCCCATCTGCTCTATTTGAAATGTATTGAAAGAGAGCAGTTGTTGCAATAAAGTAGATCTCCATTTTTTGTGGATGTTGGAATGACATTTAGGCAACGGTGAGGTAAGAAAGGTCACTTATTTCTCCTCCCTTGGAATTAGGATTTCAGCCCTTCACATTAACCAATAGCACACACCATTGAAAACTTCATATTCTTAAATAAAATCTCCAGCCTTTCATTTTCCTTCAAATCCAGTGACTCATTCCATCTTGTCACAGCATAGGCAGCCAGACACAAGTGAAGCTACTATTATTTGGTTTTCTGCTGTCTCCTTTCCCTCCCTCAAGGGTCTTTGCTGAGTTTTGCCCCAGCAAGCAAATTAGAGCAGGTTATTGGAGCCTTTGTGTGGTGACTCCAGAATTGCCGTCTTTTCTTACTAGGTCTGCTTGTTAAAGCTTTAGCAACTGAAAATTTCTTTATTCCTCCTTTTGTGGGGAAAAAAAGGAGATTAAATGTCTTCAGAAAGGATGGATACATCCTTTCAGGTGGAAGATTATAATCTTTTTGGCAGGATTTAATCCCCCTTTGATGCTCACGTGGACAGCTGTCTTTTCAGTTTTGGAAAGCTCAGGTATCTGCTCTGTTGAATAAGCAACTCAGGAATGAGGATTTCCTAGTTTGGATGGAGGCAGGCACTGCTTCAAGTCCACACTGCCCCAGTTTGTGAAGTATGGCAAATTGCACTCCTGAAAACATGCATAGAGATGCAAGGTAACTGTCAGAGGGTCACTGGTTACTTACCCAGAGGAAGCATAGACTGATTCACAGCTGAGAAAAGCTTTCCAGAAGCATTGATGGAGCGTTTCATCAATGTTCCCCCCAGGAATGTGAGTCTACCCTGAGACCTTAAAGCAAGACTGCCATATAAACTTCAGACATGATGCCTTGCCTCATTTTATGATATGTAGTAGTTTAACTCCTTGTCAGGCCATGGGGAATAAGGTGGCAGCACAGATGCTGGGCAATTAAAATGGAAGTGTATATGAGGTGAATATGACTAGTGGCTGGTTACTTGCTGGTACCAGGTGGAGCACATCATTTCACTCTTGGTTCATTGGTAGCAGCACTGTGGGTGCTGACACAGCCAAGAGTTTGTTCTCTGCCTCCTATGTTTCCCATCAGTTCAGGAGCTGAGCACCTCAGGACTTGTAAATTCCCCCCTTTCACAAACAAGTATTCCCATTAGCAGTGGATTTTGTTGTGGGAAGGGGTTTATAGGCCAGCACTTGGAACCCTCTGGTCAGTGTTTAACAAGAAACTGAAGCTATAGAGCAAGCATATTTTATTCATTCAGGGGCTCTCCTCCTGGCTAGCAGCCAGCTCCCAGGCTCCCTAAGTAATTTTCCCCTCCCCATCACATACTTTAGAGTGATGCAGTAAGTTAAGCATTGAAAAAGCAATGTCTCAGATAAGTCATCTGTCTCACCTTACATATCTGTCTTAGAGACTTAATCCTTACCTTCCTTGCCCCAGGGCTGGGTACTGGGGTTTCAGACATGTCGATGTGCAAAACTCCACCTTCATCCTTGCCAGAGCAGCCAGAAATACACTGCAGCCACTTCCTCCACCTATTTCAGGCAAGTGAGAAATTTCAAATCTCTTGCCTAATCTAGTGGGGCTGCTGCACTCCTGCTTTCCACCCAGGCAGACATGCCCACTCATCTTTAGCAAAAGGTTGATTTTCAGACAACTCCTTTCCTGCACTACCTCACCCCATAACTGCCTCTGTCCTAGTGGCAGAGTAGGAGGCAGAATCACACAGCAGTGGGAGGAGTGGAGTCCAACTTCGATTGGGATGAGCTGCTGGGGAATCAAGATCGTGCCTCTGTAACAAGCTGCCTTGACCCAGAAAATGTGGAGCTGCACTTAGGAGGAAACAGCCAGCCCCAGTGAGAGGTAGAATAGACTGGGACTTGACTGAGGTCAAACTAATGGGGATGCATGACATATATGCAGGGCAAATGTGTCCACTCTGGCAGGGCACTCTGAGGCTTCTTACCAAAGCTGGTGTAGACATACCCATAGAGTGTCTTCCTTCTGCAGCATATCTTGTGCTTTTCAAGCACTTTCATGCCTCAGCTTTATGTGTCCAAACCCCACCCATTCAGCAGGTCAGTCTGACAGACAAGCCATTACCATGACTTCATCCTGCCCCAGCTGAGGGATACTATACCTCTGAGTAAAATAGACCTGAACACCAACACTATCAAGTTGTACTGAGTGATCCATGAGATGGAGGAATAAGTAATAAACCACTCATCTTTCTCTGCCTCTACAGGAACAGAAAGCATCTTCCAAGAGGATAGGGGTTGCTCTTCTTTGTATATGCAGCAGACAGTTCAACTTTTTGGAACTTCTTCTTGAGCACAGCCTAGAAGACTGAAAAGCCATTGATAATAACAGGAAACTCCCTTAAGAAAGAAATCTATCAATGTTTTTGTGACTAATTTCAAAGTAATTCTGCATTTGGAAACCTATTTCTTCTCCTTTGAAATGGGCCCAATGGCTGGAAAAGAGCGTCTGTAATTTAAGTCACTGAGTCATTAACTGCTCAACATTGTAGGTGTCTGACACCTCTTGTTTAGCAAGAATTCTGCATGTTGGCCTTCTTGTCTATTAATGAGGTTTGGTTTAGTTTTGAGAGTGATTTTCTCCATGAAAGAGGCTTTCCAGAGAGTAGCTAATGCAACCAGGCCAGGAAGGTATGAATTTAGATACTTTTGCAGTTCTGCAATCCCTGATAGTAGGCAGAAGATGTGAACAAAGCCCACCTAAATTCCCAAGAGCAATGATTATATTTTTCCCCGAGGATTTCCTCTCTTCCATACCAGTTGAACTGTGATGAACTCATCTTAATATTCTATCTGAAAGCTAGTAAACAGTCAAACAAATTGCTGTTTTGTCTGCCCATGTTTTTCACTTCCTTTCTCCTCAATAGATCATTCATCAATCCAAGTAAGAGAAAAATTCCACAGAACTACTTAAAATAGTAGTCCAGCCAGCATATTGGCTTTGCTACCACGTCTACTGTATGCAGACTGTCAGTAATGAAAAGCAGAATTCACCTCATTAAACAAAGTTTATGAATTTTTTGGAGGATAATATGTCATTAGAAAAGCAGATATGCATTTGTGGCCTGAATTAAACACCAATTTATGATTCTTAAGTAACAAAGTCACTCTTAGAGTTACTGTTTATTAGTAATCCTAGAAAACCTCAACTAAAATATTTTAAACACTGGATCTAACTTTTAGTCCATCTGATTTAACCTCTAGTGTTTGGTGATAATTCTTATCTTGTGCTTCAGAGGAACGGGCATCCACAATGCTGTAAATAGAAGGTACCTCCAGATATTTAAAACCCAGAAACAATCAACTGGTGCTCAAATACTCTTGTATTGATCCTATTGACACTTAAATGCCTGTTGATTTCAGTGTGGCAGACACTTTGACATAAAATGGCTTTTGTTGCTTTAGAGCCAGTGTCTATGATTCCTTATTTCCTTTGGCATTAATAACATTGCGCTTGGTAATACAAACTACTCCCATCTGAGGAGTATACAGAGTCAGGTCTTAATGTACCAGATGTCAGGGCCCAGGCAGGCAGTTGGAGACAGAGTCCATTCATTTGCCTATAGAAGAAAAGGTCTGGCTCAAGAGGTTTTCCCTCTATACCTGTGTCCAAGCATTCAAGGCTCAATTTGAATATCACAGTTGTCTGTACAAGCATAAGGGAAGTGAACTCCATGACTGAAAATTTATGGAAGCAGGTACTTAATTCCTCCCTTTTTACCATGTTGGACAGCATTGACAGGACTGCCTGTACCCTCAGGACATAACCAGAGAGGCTGGATAACCTGGCCCTGTCTGGAGAGGTAGCAGGGTACATTAACACCTTGTACTTCTGTCAAGCTCTAGAGCCAGTACTACAGCAAATCCCTTGCAATCCATAGGGATAATTCAGGAACGAGAAGGAGAAAGAAAGAGGAAATAAGACATAAATTAAAACCTGTAGGATTTTTCTGCTGCTTTCAAGCAGAGGAGTTAGAGAAAAGTCATAACTGCACACTTCCCTGCCCCCAGAGCTGACAGGAGCCCAAAGCAGGGCTGAGAGCAGCGAGTGTTCTCCATGAAGCAGTGACACACTTTTGCTTCAGTTATTAAGGAAATTTCTCTTTCTTGATGCATTGTGGCAGCTGCAGTCTAAGAAGACAGATGTTCCTGAGAAGAGGCAACCTAAATTCACGATGTTGTACTACTCTGTCCATACACAAGTATATCTCATGTCTTTGATATTAAATGACCTTAGGAACAGCACTTCAGATTTATCCCAAATTGCCCATAACTGAGAGGCATAAACTACATAAGACTAAAAAATGTATCTCATGCAGGAACGTAAAGTGAAATAAATAAGTTCTTCTTATTAAGAACTGGGCCATGCTAAGCAGAAGGTCTGTACCACATCTTTCGCACCAAAGCTTTTTCATTCTGAGGGGACATAAAAGAAGAAAATGCTTCTTATAACCATGATTAAAAATATTATTAAAAAGAATGGAATAATGGATTTATTAGCAAAGGGCTACAGTATCCACACAGTCTCAGTGTGATGGACATAATGATGTCATTGTGGCAAGAGAAAAATACCACCTGTGTACTCATGTGTGCTGTGAGTGAGCAGGGTCATTCACTCTGGCATCTTACAGAGATAAGTATCTCAAGACACACTGACAGACAAGCAGGAGATGTAAAACTGTGACACAAGATCTGTGTCACATCCAGCCTTGCTGCTTCATGGGCTGCCAGGAATAGCTGCAATGACAGGGAGGAACAGAAACCTGCTGTAATCACTGGGATGTCTGGAAGGACACGGGAAGCACACAGGGAGTGTCCCAGGGGAGGTAGTAAGGTGAAAAGGCCCCTTTCCAGGAAATTTGGGTATGTTCATTGCAATGTCACTACACATCCAAAGCAGTGCTGTAATTCAACTTATTCCCACTTCTTACATAGTTTTTGCAACTTCCTAATTTCAACACCTCTCTGGAAACATGACCTGTGGGGCAGAGAACTCTGTAGAAACACAAAATTTCTAAAAAGAAAAGGGCATTTAAGAAAAAGTATGTCAACAACTTTTTTTTTTTTTTTTTAAGTTGACATCTAGAGACCAAATGTCAGGTATGGTATGTGCTTATCCTCAGGGAGAGGACTTAAAAAACTTGTACAGTTCTGAATTATTTCCTGCAATCATAACACAGAAGAGTTTTTTGCTCTATAAAAGAGACATACAATCAGCTTACAGGTTTTCTCTCCTTCTCCTTAGATTTAAGACATGCTTTTCAACTCACCAGTTCTGATATTTACCAGTTGTTGTCCTCTCTGGCAGCTGTTGCTGAACTGACTTAGTCTTGAATTCAAATTGTTGCTCAATTTTCACTACACAAATAAATTTCACTAACGGAGAAGCAGGACCACAGCAGATATCAGGACATGACAGGGTAAGTCGGTGGCAATGTTGGCAATGACCACAGCCTGCAGGGCCAACACCACCAGCAGCAGCCTTTGCCATTTCTCCCATTTTCAGCATCAACATCTTCTTTCACTAAACTGTTGTAGGAATCAATGTTAACTCTCCTGTGTCCTTTGAGATGAGTAGTGCAGTACCCTGAGAAGCCTTTCTATGCATCTGTGCATACTCTTGTACCAAAGAACAAAGGACACTTTGTTTTACCTTTATGTAGTGAGTTGATTTTGAAAACAGTGGTTTTCAGCAAGTGCAAGGAATTCAACATTTATGAAATAAAAACAGAAACAGGAGAGAAGAGTCCGAGGTTTAAAAGTAATGAGGTGTTTTTTCCACTTTCTCCTGAAATTTCTCCCCTGTCTGTGCTCAGTCTGGGTACATGAGATGAGTTTGGTTACCCAGCTATTTCAAGCCGCCTTTGGAACCAGCATTCATTGCTGCACACTGCTATCTAGTGGTAACACTGCAGATGTTCGGTGACAGGAAGGGTTACTAGATATCCTCCCAGGTGCAACTTCTTTTATACACTAAACATCTCTGCTATTACAAGAGAACCTGTGAGTCTATAAATATTTATTTCACTTAAATAGCCAGCACAAGGCAAAACCGTGTATTTAGTAAAATAGACCCATTTAAAAGCGTACTGAAAATGTGCATCTGAAGATGAGCTGCTGTGTAATACCAGATCTGCCATGAGATATAATTAAGCAGAAGAAAGACATTTGAGGTCTAGGATGAACATCTGTTGTGATAATGAGCAGCAGAGTGATTGCTTTGGAGGCAAATAAATTACAATCCCTTCATTTTACATCACAGCCATGTCAAATGGAAATGGGTAAGGAGGTCAGAGCCGATCCAAGATTGGAGAGGACAGAATGAGTGGAAAGTAGCTCTGGCACGGGAAAGCTCAGCTCCTTGAAGCTTGAAAAAAGGTGGCAGAAAAGGTCAGACAGGAGTTGATGGAAAAGCATTTGCTACAGTGGATGATAGTGTAGTCCTAGCAAATGCAAAAGACCCCTTATACTTTACTCCTTCAGCCTGCACTTTTCCAATCCCTACCGCAGTGGTACTGTACGATCCCTTTGGTCAGACACTCTTTAACCAAGGGCAGAGACAACCTAGTCCATGAGCTTTTATCAGGTAAAACTGCTGTTGACCATATGACAATAACACGTTCCTTACCATATGATTTTACCACAGCACTTACAGTACATCTGGACTGAACAGAGTCCCATTTCTTCCTAAGACTCAGTACAAATCCCAGGGATGTGGAAAGCATGTTACACACACACTTGAAACGCCACCAATCTCAGGTCTGAGTTTTTGTCACAAAAATATTTTCCTGAAAGAGTTAAAGGATCTTGGATCAAGTCTAGTGTCCTGCCTTTGGATGCAGCATTGTACATGGGAGCACAGATGAGGCAGGAACTTGAATGATTCATTTTCTTTCCTCTGCTTTCCCAAGACTTTTATGTTGTTCTCCCTTCATGATTTTGAGACTAAAAAAAAAAATCAATAGTGCTGTTAATTGCACTTCTTACATTGAACATCTTGCTCAAAACACTGGTGCAGAATGGTTCCTATTGATAAACTTTAAATGTCATGGTCATTAATGTTATGTTGTTGAGTTCCCTTTCCCAGTCACTGATTCAGAATCCCAGGCCTCTTAAAGAAGTTTTGATTAGGGTAAGAAATTAGGGACTATAAATAACGGGCTTATTATAGTAATTTAATCTAAAATAATATGCGTAGTCCTGCTTCACTGAACAAGGGCAGGTGAAAGTTTGCTTTGCTCCAAAATCTCAGGTCACAGAATCACAGAATTGTTAAGCTTTGTATCAGGCATCTGATCCAAACTCCCTGCTCAAACAGGATTTTAAAGCACATTGCATTTAAACACCTCTGTGGCTTGAGGGAGAAGATGAAAGATACAGTGTCAACATTAAGGATCTCCCCAGTTTACTCCAAATCTTCATTTACTTCCAACTAATGAAACAGACCCTTCTCAGCATTTTCCTTTAATTACAAAGGAAATTTTTGTTCACAGTAGCAGGTTGCAAACCTCTCTTAGAGGCTTTAACTACTAGTCAATGAGATACCCTGTCAGTTGTCTCTTCTCAAGGCCAAACAGGCCTAGCTCCCTCAGCCTTTCCTCATAAGAGAGATGCTTCAGTCCCCCAGTCATCTTTGCTGCCCTCCACTGCACCTGCTCCAGGAGCAAAATGTCTCTCTTGCACTGAGGAGCCCAGTACTGGGCACAGCACTCCAGACGTGCCTCACCACAGCTGAGTAGAGGGGTAGGATCACCTTCCTAATGCAGCCCAGGATAACATTGTCATCTTGGCCACAAGGGCACACTGCCACCTCTTGTTGTCCACCAGGATCTTGAGGTACCTCTCTGCAGAGCTGCTTTTCAGCAGCGGTAGGACCCTGCATTTGCCCGTGTTGAATTTCAGATGGTTTGCCTCTGCCCATCTTTCCAACCTGACACAGTTCTTCTGAAAGGCTGCACAGCACTCTGGGGTATCAGACCAAAGCTCCTGCCAAATTTGTGTCATCCGAATTTGCTGAGGAGGCATCTGCCCCTTCATCCCAGTGATCGATGAATAAGTTGAACACCACTAGTGACAAGTCTCCAACTGACCCTGTGCCACTAATTATGACCCTCTGGGATCTGCCACTGCCAGTTCTCAATCCACATCACTGTCCACTCATCCAGTCTACACTTCCTGAGTTTACCTATGAGGATGTGAGGGACAATGCTGAAAGCCTTGCTGAAGTCAAGGAAGACAATATCCACTGCTGTCCCCTCATCCATCCAGGTAGTTGTTTCATCCTAGCAGGCAATCAGTTTGGTCAAACATGATTTACATGCTGACTAATGGTGACCACCTTCTCGTCATGTATGTGGACAGAGATGTCATGGATTGAGGTAGGTCAGTTGCTCTGCCCTGGTTATTCTGGGGAGTTGACTCGGGCTCCTCAGCTGGCCAGCCCTGCCACCACACACAGCTGGTAAGAGCAGAAGAGGAGCACACTCTCCCACTCCCCTCTCCATCCCCAGTTCAAGAAAACCCTCTTCAAGTGGGCTTTGCCCGTGCTCAGAGCTAGTGCCTCATAAATGCATGCTGCACGTTCTTGGGCCTCCAGCCCAGCCAGGGATTGGTACTGAAAGTAGAAGAGATGCAGAAACATTAGACAGAGTCTGAAGCAAAGCTGCAAACAGTACTGGCCTACTGGCACAGTAGAAGGGATTAAAAATCTGCATCAGTCAAATGCCAATAGTACAAGCTGAGAGGACTAAAATCTCCATCACAGCATTCACAGCAGAATGGAAAGTCTGTATGGTGCCATTGCTCTGTTTGCTGAGGTATTACAGATATTTGTCCTGGTGGACACTTATCCTTCCGAGCCATTAAATTACATGGGTACATCATGAACATGGATCTTTCAACAAGTGCAGGAAAGCAGAGTGTGAAGGCAGCAATGGCAGGTAATCCTCTGGCTGAAGCAGGCAGGAGAGCACATACCCTGATTACTGCCGTGCCCAATTCACCAAGGAAACTGCCAGGGAGCAGATTCAGAGTAATGCATCTGAGCAATGAATAAATGACATAAACCATCTTAAGTACAGTAATTCATCTGAGTTTTGTTTGCAAGATGTTACACAGCAGTGTCCAATATAAATGAATCAGTATCAGCCTTCATGCCTTTCTCAGGGGGCCAGTCATTAAATCCTCACTGAGTCATTGCCTTCCTGTGGTTAAGACTAAAAGATTTGGGATTAAAGTATTCTACAGTAAAAAAATATTTTACAGGGTTTGGTCAAAATACTATTGTCAGCTACAGTAATGTCACATCGTACAGTATGTGGTCACCCTGATACTGCTCTGAAGTAAAAATCCACATTTACAGCTAGAGAGGAGCCAGTACTTTCATCCTTTGAAAAACATGCCAGCTCATTAGAAACTCTTGACTTGCTTCCCTTCCATGAACACACTCAAAAGAGATTTCATAGTGGACAGTTAAAAAGATAAATCTTTTGAAGCAATAATGGAGAGAATGACCTAGATAGCACTTCAGCATCCCAATACTGGCCTGATTTCCCTGCTCAGGAAGAAAGGAATCTGTAAGTCTTTTTGAATGCAAGGGAGACTTTGTGGAGGGGGGAAGAAAGACGGGCAGTTTGTGGGTTCATGTGGAACAGCTGAACTTTGAAATGCAGGAGAGAGGTTTAATTTATCTCATTTGAACAGAAAGCCCTAAAAACCTTCAAAAAGCTCAAATATGCCTGGTCATGCAAAACATCAAATCTAAAACAAAACAAAATTAAAGGAAGAATGTAAAAATTGGAAATTTGAAAATTTGTCACAGATCCAGGTCACTTTCAAAGAGTGTTAAATTCTTGGCAGAGAGTAAATTAGCGTTGCATGTTATAAACTACTGTCATTTATTTGAAGTGAATGGACCTATGCTGATATCTGCCAGCTGATCAATAGTTACATCAGTGTGTCATACTCTGCAGGTTTTTCACTATAATATTGAAAACTCCCTCTGTAGAAGCACCTTGTTTGACTGCTAGAGTTTTCTGCTGACTCTCATTTCCGTCACAGGAATAGACTCTTGGATTTAATTCCAAGATCAGAGGCCAGAAATTATTTTAATTCTGAGTTTAATTTTGACCAAAAAAAAAAAAAAAGGACACAAAACCACAAAAAGAGGATAAAATGGAATGTAACATAGAAATAATTTCTTTAAAATAAAAACACAGCTGACCTCTAGTGGCTGCCTGTCAAAATTAAAGATGTTGAAATACTCCAGGAATAAAAAAAAAAAAAAGAAAACACCACATTTTTCTGATTGAAGTCTTCAGTCTGTATACAAAGGTTCTTTTTTTCCTCTCTTTCTCTAGGAAGAATCTCTTTTCCTTTTCCTGATGCATTTCTCTGCCAACTCCAGGCCTTCTCCAGAGAGCATCCAAGAGTTTTACAATGAAGTTAAAAAAGATAGACTCAAATGTTTCAGTTACCTTGAAGCAAATTTTAAAAGCAAGTTTCCAGTTTTAGAAAACTGTACTTCCAAAATATCCACATTACTCAGAACAAGTTAAATTTTCAATGGAAATTTGTCTCACACAGTTTTAGCATACCAAATGTTGCACAAAAGTGGTTAGCCAGAAAGGAGTTTTCAATAAAAAGCCAGATGTTTGCTGCTAGACCTAATATTATCTCTTTGTCTAAAGGATTTTTAAAGGGAGGTTTAGTTTTTCTTCCATTTAAACTTTGAAAATTTAGTGTATATCTCTGAAAGTGAAAAAATATTTATATATACACACATATACATATATAAATAGATATATATACAAATGGATATACATAAAAATGTTTGTATATAGTTATAGGATTTCCTCTCTTCCCCAAATCTTGAAGGATGGGAAAAGACCTATATCAAATCTTATACAGACCCTGTGGCAAGAAATCCAGATATCCTCAAGGATTTCCACAAACTGCTCTCAACAGATCCTTGGTGCCTGGCTCACCCTTCCTCCACCTAACCTGTACTAACATCACAATTGCTTATGTAGCAGCATATCACTTTGTCAGGTCTGCTGTTGAAGTAGTATTTTTCTGAAAGCTCGACATGTAAACCACACTGAAATTTTATAATTTAACTAGGTAATGCACTGGCACTATTCAGTACCTGTGCTGAATAATTAATACCATAATTAATTTGGCAACACACTGATACCTCTACATCATTTGTTAGCCTGGGTCTATTGCATCAGGCGGGTACAGTTCAGTTTTTTAACACACAATGAGATGGTGTGATGCATTTTCAAGCAGCTGTCCCAAATCCCAGCCTGTTAACTCCTTACCTGTCTTCTGGATAGGGCTGAAAGGACACGTTGTGAGCCTCAACTCACAGCTGCTTTGTTTAAGGAGGAATCTCAATTGCCTTATTGCCTTGGGAACAGCTCAGACTCTTGGCCAAGTGAGGCCACAAGTGGTTCTTGTGCCTCCTCCTTTCTTGCTCCCCTCCACCTGTCTTCTGGGCAGCATTGGGTGTGATGCCCACAGTGTGAGAGCCTCTGAGATCCCTCCTCCATAACTTTATTCCTCTTCACATCATGTCCTGGCAGAAGAGACTGCCATGAACAGATTAGCGTGGCATTTGGTGTAGGGGTGTCTGAGATGTCTCAAGTGCTTCAAGGTGTTGGTTTTCCCATTCTTCCTGCAGATGGGATTGGTTCCCTCATAAAAACTTCCTTTGCTCCTTGGAAAATATTTTTGTGGAGAGCTTTAGGTCAGTCTGTCTTTTTTAATGCAACAGGCCTATGGCTACCACCATCACTTCATCAGCGTGTCAGAGAGATGACTGAGTGCTGGGCACAAGAGAGGAGCAAGCCTAGCCATGGAGATCCCTTCCACATGCACGTTATCCAGCATGTTGTGGGCAGGAAATCAAAGGCTGGCTTAGCTTGGAGAAACACTTCAAACCACAGGACCTGCCTGCTTTCAGCCAATTCTGATACCCAGGGGAGCACAGAGCAGTTGAAGCAGAGGGTGATAGCTCAACTCTGTGTCCACTTCTGGGGTGGCACCTCTCCAGGTAAAGGCTGACCTTAGAGATTCTGTAATTTTACCCTGTATTCTTCCCAAAAAAATCATACCAACAATCAGAACAGTGATGCAGCTATGATGCTCTACACAATGCCCTTGGGGGAAAGGTAATAACTATTAGTCAAGCAGCTGAGAAGCTAGTGCACTCGAGTGTCTTGCTTCTTCCAGCTGTACCACTTGGCGTTGTAACATAATTTCCCTGCTTGGTTTATGTTTTCTGTTGGTGCAGTTAAAGCATGTGGGCATTGACAGGGAGCTGTGAGAGTGTGTATGATTCTTATCTTGAGATCTCCAGAGGTATTGCTGATTTCTCTGGGTGAAGCCACCAATGTTGTTGTCACTTGCTTTTACTAGAATGAAGATTACACATGTTGGGACATCTGTGCTACAACCAACCTCCCCCACAGCTGGGTAAAGGTCAGTCTCCAGCTCGCAGGTGGCTCAGATGGGGGTGTTCCTGCTGCCACTGACAGTCATCTGCCCCAATGACAAAGCAGCTCAGGGCAAAGACTGTGAATGACCTGGGTGGGCTTCACATTGAGCTTTAACTGAGAGGCTTGCAGACTGTCAGCTGGCACCCTTTTATGCATAATGACATTCTTAAAAAGCCAAGACAACAGAAGTTTTTGAAATGGAGCCTAGATGCATAATATTTTTCTTGTAACTTGGTCTCAGAAAGTGCACTGGGCCTGTACAAACTTGCAAAATGCTGAAAACTTGTACTGACGTGTGTTTGAGAAGTTCCAAATCAAGTCACTGTAATGCCGTATAAAAATAGCTAAAATGGAAAATTGTCAACAGAAAAACTAGAGCACTAAATGATCTATGTTATTATTCCCATAGTGATTAACATACTGCATTTTCCCAGCCTGTTGCAATTTATTAGCCCATGTTCTTCTGTATCAGTATCAAATATTATTTCATTATAAAAACTTGTGTGCCTGTTAACAAAAAAAAATCCAAATTAACTGTCAACATATGTTACTTTCACTTTTTCATATTAGAGTAAGCAAACTGGCTCTAATTAGTTTCCTGATTAATGAGTGTATGGTAAGCAAGAGAATTACATTAAGAACAATTTCCAGTTTACACTGGTTAGGAGGAGGTAAAAAAATAATTTTTCAACAGGGATCAAATAAATCTACAGAACCTCAATTTTTTACAATGCTGTGAAAATATGCAAGGCATCACATTGTAAATTGCTGGTTAGGTCAGTGGAGCAGGATGAATAAATACTGTTTGCCATATGAAACTGGCTAGTTAAATGAAGATCACAAAATTGTTTGTTGCTATATAAGGCTCATTTTTGCTATAAAAAGAGCAATTTTAATTTACAGGGGCTTAAGGCAATTTTCCATCTAATTTTATGTTTTATAATGTCTGCTAAAACACTGGTGCCTTATTAGTTTGTGTGGTCGAATATATATTGTTTCCAACTTTCAAGGCTATTGATTTATCTTGACCGAAGCAAAACAGCATTATTTTTTCTTCCTAAATGCTAAGAAAAATCCATGCAGGTCACATTAGACAACTAAATTAACTGTATCATATCTCTTTTTGTGACCAATAGAAAACATTATGGTTTATTTGGGAATGAATAGGTTAACTTCAGGTTAACTTCACTGGTCAGAACTATAATTCTTCCTATCCTGCTCTTTGCTGTGCAATTTCACTACTAAAAACCTTAAAACTGAAGTGAATTAAATGGCTGTTTTAACACAGAAACAGCTGGATAGACACACAGCATGATTTCTTGAACACCTGAGCTCTCCAGCAAAGGTCTTGGCTGCCAGGTCAGAGGAAACTTAAGGCTCTTCATCATCATGGGGTTCACAAGTTTCAGTTTCCTAGCACCTCCCCTCCCAGACATCCACATAGGAAGGATAATAACATTGTCCTGTATTTGTCAGCCCAGCCCTGGACAGTGTTGGCCTCACTGCTCAGAAAAATCAAGCATCTCGCTTCTTGGCCATGACACAGCCAAGGATGACCATAAGCAAAGCATTAGCCCTCCACCCACAGGCTGAATTGCTCTGAAATTCCTCAGAATCTCTGGCCAGTTATAGAACTCATCTAGTCCAAAAGGCAGTGTTGTTTGCAAGCTTCCAGCCAGATGTATTTTTTTTAGTTTCTTAACTAATGCCCCTTTCCCTGTCCTTTTTTCACTAACCGAGGGATTGCAAAAGCCTAGAAAGTACTTAGCTCATCATGTATCATGTGAAAGTATCATGGCTCACCACGAGATATGAAGGACAAGGAGTGATGGATTTGTGGTTGGCTGGGACCTTGTTGGTAGACCTACTCTGACAATACAGTCCCAGTTTATAGCCTTTTCCTTCTCTGAGTCCTTCTGTAGAACTGCAATACCACAACCTAGCTGTAGCTCTCTAACCCCACTGTAGACACTGTATGAACTCAAAGCAAGGCTGATCTCAAAGATATTCCCTCCAAAGACTTTCACAGCTTGTGTTTCTCAGCTGTTTGTACTGTATCTTTTCTGGTCCAGAATTTCTCCAGCTACATAAGCTTCTGTTCTTCCTTTCTGCATTCACATAAATTTTTAATTCCTGTCATCAGCTGTTCTCTTTGCCTTCTCTCTCTTAGGTCTGCCATAACCTTTTATCCCAAGCATGTACTAAGCTCTTTTAGCTCAACAGTTTTATTTTCACATCACGTTATTGTGTATGCTGAAGAATTAATTTTTTCTACTGTCAGTGAAATGGGCAAGGCAAAAGTTTGAAAGCAGTCAGTGTAGCAGATCTATGTGCCATTATTAATGCTGTAATAAGCTTGCCTGGATTTATCAGTGAGAGATGTGTGTTCTCAGCACTTTGTAAAATCAAAGCATGGTTTATTTTCCATCTGAGTAGAGAGACCCTTATGTGAGGAAACTTGGTAGCAGCTGTGGGAGGGGATGATACCATGCCCATTAGAAGAACTACTAAGTCTTCCACCCTTTCAACTTCTGAACAAATGTTGATGTGGAGGGGAAAACAAAAAATTGTTTCCTGACCCAGCAGCCCTGCTTTGTTGTACATTTCTGTGTACTGGTTCTGCACAAGAGGGAGGACTCCTACTAGAAGTTTTGCAGATAACTCTGTCTTGCTTTCGCATTAATCTGAACTTCTGTGTTGCTGAAGAGATGGAATTGGAAACTATCTTAGTGCAGAAAATCCCTGTGTCTGGCTTGGTACAAGCTGGCAGTGGTAGGGTGAGTGCTGCCCTCTGACAGCTGGGTCTGGCTGAAGACCTGAATTCCATTGAGGAAAACTGGATCTGGGACAAAGATGCAAAACAGGGACTGTCTGAGGTGGAACAAGGATTGTCAGATGCATAGCCTTTGCACAGGGAAAGGCTTCTGTGGAAATACAAGTTCATGCACTACACTTAAAGTGAAAGTGAAGGAACTGGGGCTGCTGGAAACCCAAAGAAATTACTTTATCAGTCTTAGAGGTTCTTGTATGGCAGTATAGACTGTTTCTGGCTAGTCAGGGACAAATGCTAGGTTTTGTGTCCAAACAGGAGACATCCCCACTTCTTTTCTGCTGAGAGAAGCCCAACAACTGCACTGTGAGTGTGGTAATGTGATAAGCACTGTTCCACCACTGAGAATGAACTCAGGTAAGATGTACTTTATAGACAAAAATAGTAATGTGATTATCAAATAAGCAGCTTTATGTGTTCCAAGTAATTATCTTTTCTTTCCGTGATTAAAAAAATAGAATCCTATAAATATGGGGGGAAAAAAAGCTTTTTTTTTTTAAGCTAACCAGGATTTGTGGTCATAAAATAAAGAATAATGGCAAAGGCAAGAGTTTTTTCCTTTGCATGAAAATTCTTGGAGCAGCATGTAAACAGACCTTCTTGTGGTATTAATATTGCCCCATTTATGCTAAAGCTATGCAAACAGAGACATATAAAATCATGCTCCTAAAAACTTAGGTTGCCAATAAATATTTTTACCGCTTTCAATTTATACTGTTTGCAACTTTGCCCCCTTGCAGAAAAGTGATCCCAGAATGCAGGCTAAGTTATTCTGAGGTTACTGAAGCGATCAGACATTTAAAGTAATGATAATTTGTGTTCCGCTGAACTTAACCTGTTGCTCATTTGAAAAGATTTGACTTAGCAGTTTGCAAAGCTTTGTCTCATGGACTAGTGATAAAAACAGAATTTTTAGCTTGAATTGATAGCAAGCAGCCTTGTTTACTGCCTCAGGGAATTGGAGTTACCATCTTGACCTTACTGTATACGGCCTTGCTGCAAATACTGGGTGTGTTTTCATGAGGTTACTGATCTCCAGTTAGCTATCTTGATAACCCAGTGTTTAAAAACCTTGCTATTAAATAGATTTAATGTGCCTTGCTACTTTGAGATACTAACCTGTATTCCATTAAAACAAAAACATAGCTTCAGGGTTTCTTTATAGGCCTACTGAGATAATGGAAGTTACAAATTCTCATCACACTGAAAAATCAGTGTGAAAATTAGCACTTTTATTCTGGTGCCTACATAGTGCCTGCTGGATTTATTATCAAATTGTCATAGTGTTTAAGATGATATTCATCTTAAAAAGGTATAAGCTGTGCCTTAAGAAGCTGTCTTATAAGTAAGAAGATGGTTTGAAGTAATGAACTTGGGCATTTTAAAGTTTTTCTTGAGACTTTCAGGTTTAAACTCCAAAAATTTTATCCATATTCAACAGGAGGAGAAAAAGGACAGCTGAAGTTCTCCCACAGTACTTGAATATGTGAGCTGTGGTATTCAAAGAAAAAATAGAAGATTGTGACAAAAGCAGGAGAGCTTGTAGCTCAGTCTGCCTCAGGGTCTGCTGAAATTACTTCTGAGCTATTATATTTATAGTTAATTGTATAGAAAAAGTTAGAGAATATTTAGAATATCATGGGCAACCTGACTTTCTTAATTTTTGAGTGTTTGACTTGAATTTTTTACTGTTCTTTTAGACACATATACAGATGCTCACACTTCTACTAAGGTTAGATATCATACCATTTTCATTTCTGTCAGTTATTCATTTTACAAAGATGTGAATCACAGCAAAGTTGATATTATCTATTCTAGTTCTAGTTATTTACTAAGGAAGTCAATTATTTTTATTTGGAATTGGCATTGGTTTTAAGCAACACTTAAAGCATGGATGTAGCTCCTAACTGACTTAGCCTTAGAAGCTATATTTTTGGGACGTAAGCCCATAAAACTTCACACATTGGCAAGCCTCTGCTCTCTTTTCATTCCAAACCTCTCCTCCTTGAGAGGAAAACAAAGAAGAAATATTTGCAATTATAATGTCGTAAACTACTATTTGCTTGTTATATATTTTCAGCGTTCAGCCTGGAACTGAGGATGATGGATTGAAACCTGCCAGTTTGCTAATGAGGCAGCTTAGCCTTGGGGAGTGAAGAAATCTGCACAAACAGGTACAACTGCAAAAGGAGACAGCTGCAATCAAAGCATCTTCTCCAAAGACTTGGTAGTCCTGGGGGTGGAAGTACCCAGCTGTGGGCACTTTTCAGCTTGGGTACCCAGTATAGGGCAGCTATGGGGTCCAGTGAGTTATCTGTGCATCTCCTGGTGCACTAGGCATGGGTACCATGAACAGATCCTGCACACCAGTTAAAATGTGCCATGGTGCTGGAGGTTTGCATTTATCTGCAAGCTTTCCCTCAAACCAGGAAGAGTTTTGTGCATATACATGGGACAAAACAAAGCAAAAGTTTATAAGAGAGAAAGCAAGTGAACATGAGAAAAACCAGCAAAAAGAGGAAGACACTGGCAAATGTCACTGTTAACAAAGATCAGTGTTGATGAAGGTCAATGAAGCTGGTTGGCAATTAGCCTTTGACTGTAAAGAAAGCACTTTCGACTAGTTACTGCATTATTCTGCAGAGGTTAGTGTTACATACACTCACAAAATCCTCCTATGCCACCCAGCTTGCAAGCACAAAGCCAGGAAAAAATGATACTTTTTGCCAGTTGGCTATATAATTTTCAATGGCTAAAAGCCAACTAGTTGCTAATTGTTATTGCAGTGAAACTGAAAACAAAGCTCTTGGTATGAATACTTGGACTGTTTGTTATATTCCCCCTTGAAATTCTTCAGGAAATGCCATGAACTGCAGCTCACACCCACAGCTCCCAGAAAAGATGAACTGGGTGCCTGGATCTGCATGCAGCACTGGGTCTACAGTCTTGGAGAACACTTTCAAAAGGCTTTCTGCAGTTGAGATTAGAAAAGAAATTCGGTTTATATAGATACTGTGTATGCTTAGACCATTTTCCAAAAGTCTAATGTATGTAGGTCTATGGAGGGCCTGGCAAATGTGTGAAGGAAAAAGCTGGTGAAAGGTGGAATTGTTTTCAATCATAATGGAGATAAACTCAGATCTATGTTACTATTTGTGAGAGAAGCTCCTGAGGCAAGGAACAACTTTGTTTGGCATTTGTGTGACAGCCAGCACAGTGAAGTGCTACCCCATGACAGGGAAGGCAAGGCACTTCCACCATTCAAGTAAATAGTAATGGTTATTGCCAGAGCTGACTGAACCGACACTAACTGCATCACTTGTGTTCACCCTCTGAGTCACAGCCACCCAAAATAAACATGAGGGAAATGTTTCTAGGATCATTTTTACCCCTCCCTCATACAACCCACTCCACAGGATGACAACAATGAAAAATATTTTTTTTCTTAGTAAATTCAAACATATTGATAGCCACATCCATGATTGCTTGGTTTCCATTTAATTACAGAAGTTAAGGTAGATCTGAGCACCAATGTTTTGTTGCTGTTAGTTTTATTTTTCCAAATATGAATTAGTTGTGACCCCACTAGCTACTTCTACTCTGCCCACAAAACCTCTAGCATGAGTACAAAGCAGCGGAGCAGACTTATGAGCTGAGACATCCCCATATTCTACATGGGATGTTTACCTAGGCTGAAAAAAAAAAGTAATTTGATGACACACACACTATTTCTGGATGTAATGAGCCCTGTCAAATCAGAATATTTGATGGGGTTGCCAGATGTTTAGGTAGGTGGCCACTATCCACTGCCTGATTGACCATATGGCAGATGTGGCTTCAAGCAGGACAGGATGCACACAGCACACAGTACATATACAAAGACTTTCTGGGTGGAAATATAGAAGGCTGCATGCAGAAAACCTTTGTTTCCGTTGGTTTTATAATTCTCAGGGGTGTGCTATAAGTGAACTCACAAATAACACCCCCAGTTGGCATGGGCTGCATTAACTGTTCTGCCAAACTACCAGCACCAAAGCAAAGTTGTGTTGTACATGGCATGTATGGGGACAACACAGATGTGCACAGACAGTTCCTTCTTCAAAGTACACACGTGTGTAGTTTCAAGTAGCAGAAGGAGCACCTTTGTTGCTTCAGAGCTGTGGAAAAGATAAGGCATCAAAGGGCACGCGTAATTTCAGCTAGTCTGTTAGCCAGCATAAAGACACCAGGCAAATACACATAATTCTCAGACTTCTACTTGCTAATGGTCTTCCCTTGGGGGTGTCACCAGTTGCAATGAAAAGAGAAAAAAACCATAAGGGGCCTTGTGTACTAGAGTAGAGGGGACAGTATGTCAGAGGTGAGCAATCAACAGTGGAAATGGTGAACTTCGGAAAAGAGGCAAAGAAAACCTTCTGTATTTGACAGAAAAGGAAAGTTGTGGTGAAAACCAGCTGTGGGTTCTTACTCACAATGCATCAGACCCTATCTAAAGTCCCTCCGAATACATACCTTTGATTTTAATGGCCAGTTTAACTATTTATTTGATATATGCTTATGCTTAATATTGTTTATGCAAAGATCAAGCATGTTCCATGATTAAATAAAACATTTCTTAAATTTAAAGAAAAAAATGTACTTCAGAATATCTATCTACCAAGTGGATGGGTAAATATCATTATGAGTTCAGCTACACAGAAGCAGAAACTGGAACCAACTCCACTGGTTGGTTTATAAACACATAGTGAGACATTGTAATTTCCCCAGTGCAAATCTAAAACGCTAATCAGCAAATACTTAGGCAAGAATTTCTGCAAGGAGTAGCCTAATTGGATGTAAGAGGATGGTTCATGTTAGGTAAATAGTTTGCACACATTTGAAAGATCAAAGCCTTCCTTCGGGCAATTCACACATTGTGAAAAACACTGAGAGATAAAGTGAAAGAAAGGCTGAGCACAACAGTGAAAGAAACGACATGGCACTTAACATAATAAACTACTTTGAATGCAAAAATGTTGTTGTAAAAACTATTAATGATGTTTTTAATATCCATGGTAGATGTGTCTACCACCGTTTGTCACTCGTTATTCAAAAGAATAAGAGGAATACATTAGAAATTTACAAAAAAATTATCACTGTACTTAAGCAAAAGGGGAAAATGTCTTTCCTTCTCCCGAAATGACTAAAGGGACAATTTCTGTCATTGCTGTTACTGTTATTATAGAGAACTAAGGAATGCTCCAGACACTGACCAAGTTTAAATCACACAGGAGAGAAAGGTGTAAAACACTGTGCTGCTTTCCCCAGTTCTCCGCCCCCGTCTTCAAGGGCTCCGAGAGCCACGTTCCCTCCGGGAAAACCTGCGAGAGGTTCCTTCTCGGGGAGAAAAAGATGCTTCCCTAGCTTAGCAGCTTCTTTATGCAGAACCCTTGGTGTAATTGTATCTTAAATCACGGTTTGTTTCCAAACTATTGTTAGCTTAGTTTGTACCCCCAGCTACTTCCTCTTCAGTCCCTGTGGTGAGTAATTTAGGTTGTACGGTCAGCCTCAGGCACTCAAATATTCATAGGACAAGAAAAATCAGATTAATCTGTGAATCAGGGATTTATTTAGTTTTTACCTGTCTCTTGGATTTCTCTAAGTTCAAGAAACACGTTTTGTCTTGGTGAATAGTAGAACCATGAGTTAACCACCTAGTTTAGAGTGACGAACCTGCAGATTTTTTGTAGCATTTCTTCAGTTTTTATGAACTTAGAAAAAATACCCAATACCATGAGCTTCAGAAACAGTGCTCAAGTCGTTTGGCAAAATTACCTCTCCTAAATCAGATGTCTGAACACCCGTACACAGGAACAGAGAATTCAGAGATTTCACCATGGCCACAGAAATGTGTCCACTGCAGATCTTGTTAGAAACATCCACTCATATGGGAATTTTCAAAAATTGTTTGACTTCTGCCAATATTGCTAGAAGCCAGAATTCTTAACACGAGTGAAAAACAAACAGCAAGAAGCAGCAGAACAGGCTAACCCAATGTGGTATTACAAATTCAAATAATTACAACTTCTCTGCAAGATTAATTCAGCTGTGGATTTGATAATATTCCTCAACTGAAAATGCCTAACACTTACGTTGTATCGTATTTTTTCTGAATGGCTTTACAAAGGCTGCTGCATATTAGATATGCAAATATATTTCTAGTTTGTATTTTGCATACATGATCATTCAAATAAAGATCACGGTAAAGTGGGGTACTTGAAAGGAAGCATTTCTACAGCAGAATTTTAATTGCCTAGAAAGAAATGTATTCAGGTCAGCACATAATGAAGCAGCTTGAACAGTTTCTGAATTCTGCTAGTATCTCCCATTGCTAATGCAGGCTTAAAATCATCCACTATTATTCCCATAGTAGTGGATGTTCAGAGGGAATTTACCAGTAATAATACATGTTTTTATTATGCACTTTTAGGACACACCCCAAAACAGACTTCAGCAGGGGAAGAGGCAGAAGAGGGCTCCCAGGGTGGAAACAGCCCTCAGGAGGAAAAAGTCAACTCTAGAGAAACCACTAAGAATTGTATTTTCTCTAAGTTATAATGCATTTATTTACTTTTACCCAGTGATGTCCTGTTTAATGACTGTAAGGTAGCACAGGACAGGGGAGCCATTGACCTTATAAATTTAGAAAAGAAGAAATTCAACTTTTAGGCAACCAGAAAATTGAAGGGTCACTTTGTGGAGAGATTGCCACGTGCAGGGGTGCACCGGTAATTCCTGCAGTGTTACAGGGATGCCTCAGCTAGGCTTCTTGAAAGACCCATCTGGGTCTTACAGAGGGCACATTACACTAGAGCCACCTTAGGGATGTATTTTAAAACACACGGGCATGGCCCCCTGTGCTCTGAACGCCTGGGGATCTGACATGTAACCACTCCTTGTTGTAAAAATGTGTTCTTCAGTTTCAGCTTCCTTTTCTTAAAAATGGGTATGGCTGTCCCTCATGGCTGAAACAGCTGGAAAGCATCTGAGCAATCACAGTGCTCCCGAGCCCTGATTCAGCAGCCTCAAAATCTGTGGGTTCTTATGATGAACCAAAACTCAGCTGTTTTGGACATAAAAGTGGCTAGTTTGCTCCAGGCAGACATCACACATTTTGATTTTTGTCCCCTTCTCAGGGAGGACCTGCCTCTTGCTGTTCCACTTTACTCACAGAGAGAAGTCAGCTGGACAACAGTGTTTGTATTTTCTGCTCTGTGTTATGGAGATGGGCAGCTGGTGAACAGAGAGCCAGTTGCTATTGCTTTGTGAGAGACCTTTCCTCTCATGTAATTATAATTACCTTGCATAGCTAAGTTATAATTATAGTCTGTATAATGCCAAAGTGATTAATGATTGCTCTTTCCTTGTGAAATAGCATTTTTACAATTGCTTTTAGTATCTGAAAAGGAAAAATTAGATCTATATTTCACTGTTGTCCAATCTTGTATGTGTTTTTCTCAGACTTCTGATCTTAAGAGTACTTTAACACGAGTGTCTGGGTTTTCAGCTTCTATAGCAGCGACATCTTACTATTTCCAGCCACAGCACACCATTTTCAAATGTAGACTTTTTTACACATCTCCTCTCTGCTACAGAAAGGCTGTCTTGCGTCTTCAACCTTGTTGCAGGTAATGACAGTAGCTCCTGCAGAAATCTCTCAAAACAACTCTTTATGAGACTCTGTTTTGTACCAAAACTTCTTGGTGTACAGACTTTCCTGCAGTGGGTAGTGCAGAACGTGTGGAAGGGAAAGCCAGAATGGAAATGTCAATGGACTTTTTCCCCATATAGCAAGACAAGGAATAGAGAAAATGAGCTATGACTTATGAGGGTACCCGAGATGCAGTGATCACTTATCTGCCTGATCGTGTGTCTCTGGTGTGACTCATAGGACCAGGTATTTAAAACCTTTCATCGTCAGTATTTAATACTTTTTCAGAGTCTTTTGATCTCTCTGTTTCTTTTTATCTCTATCTTTTTTCATGGAGATGGAGGGGGGGACATGAGGAAATTAGTTTTTAACTCTCTTTCCTTGGTGGGAATAAGTGTGAGGGGATTATAGAGGTTTTTCACCTCTTCATCCAGTTTGGCTAACAGAATTGTTCCACTTGTAAACTCAAGTGATTACTACCACACCCACTAGTTCTCAGATCATCTGACACATTCATTAAGGAATCAAAGGTCTTTTCTAGCTGGGAAGAGAAGTCTTTACGTACTAAAATAGAAGCACTATGGCATTCTTCAATCCTCTATAACAGATCATTATGCAAAGACAGACAGGGTTCCAAGTTTTCTACAGGGTAAGGCTTAACAACGTTTTACTGAAGAAAAGATGAAACACAAAGTTCCTGAAACATCAAAATAGGTGCTGTCTTTTCCACAATAAAACATTTCACACATTTTGAAGTTATTTCAAGTTTTGTGACTTACTTTTGTGTCTAATGTGAACAAAGTGCCAGATAGTTTCTTTTTTTTCCAGATCAGTCAGATTTTTTTTTTCTTCCTCACAAGAGTCCAAGTCACTGTAGGTCCACGAATTGGTCCCGCTCAGCTAAAGATATTTGGATTTCTTCTTTTAGTTTTGAATTATAATGATGCTTTGGTTTTAGGTATCAACCCCACTAAGTTTGTCTTGGACTACCTTGAATTTAAACACATGCTGTAGGAATGGGTTAAGCAGTACAGTCAAAGGAAAAAATGTTGACAGTATCCATCAGGGTACAATGCCTGACTGAACACCCCTGAGCCACAGCAGCTCCCATGGTGAACTTCCATTTGTTAACCTGTTTTTTACCGTATGACATTGAATTACAATTCTGTGTCCACAGACTTTAACCTGTTCTGGTCTCACTGAGTGACTTAAAGTAGGACTAGATAACATGATTTTAGTATTGTTAGCACTTAATGTGCCAACTGGTCTCTCAGCTACTGAGATGTATCCAGCCAGCAGGTTTTTTTTGCTGATACACCCCTTTGTTCAGTGTCCTAATTCACAGATAGATGTCTTATCTACACTGTAATACAAACGCACCCAAATAGAAGCAACCCTACAAGGCAATAGACACGGTAATAATGATCCATATGACCACACAAGGTTGTGTAATTTAATACATGATACATTTTTCACATAAAACTATATTTTCTTTTGCTATGGAAATATGAGGGGCAATTTATACCATTTCCTATCAGCACCTGGCTTAACATAGGCATGATCTCACATTGATTTTCCTTCTGCTTGCTCTCCTGTTCATTAGCTACAACATAGGGAAAGTGTCTTAAACCCTATGAATATGGATTTCTGCCTCCACAACTTCTTGGTTCCATATGAAATGTCTGACCTCTAAGGCTTCTGAGGTTTCAGTCTTGTAAGTATCTCACTTTAGCAGCTGCACCCATAAAATTGCATATACAAGCAAATTAGTAGAGACCTGAATCTTTCCCTCCTTCCTCATGAAAATTCTGGAGCAAAGCCAGTCAGATTGACGTATTGCCATCTTCCCAGCTGTTTCTTACCACCACCATAACAGTGAAAGAAATCATGCATAAAGGTCGCTGTGGGCATTGTAGGGCAAATCTAGTAGGGTGAACTAGTTCCATGGTTGCTAGACTTTGTGTTGAAGTGGATTTGTGAGTGGATTTGTGCTTCTTCTGTGCTACTGATCCTCTTTTTGATGTCCTATTGCAGAGCTTTGGCCTGAGCAGCACTTCAGATGCCCAGGGATTCTCATAGCTCTCCAAAAGGCTACTGTAGGAAAAACAAGCAGCAGACACAGGCTCGTTAATCTTGATATGCTCATATAAGCCTTGCTGTGTGAGCAGTGGCTGCAGTGAGCCTCTTTTTCCCTCCTGGTCTGAGATTCAGAACCTAATTCACCAGGGACAGAGAAGTGAGACTTCACAGTGACAATTAATAGAGTCAAACACAAACACCCTTGCACAATAACCTAAGGAGCAGGAGAGCAAGCAAAGTGCCTTGGCTCATATTTAACTAGAAATGGTTAAGGAACCATTTAAAAATACCCCTTTGAAGTCCATAGCAAGGACATAGCTAGAAAGTGTTAGCAGAGAATGGCTGCCCATGGCCCCAGACTCTGACAGTTAATGGCTTTTTTTTTTNTTGTCATTTAAGGTTTTTTTTTTTTTTTTTTTTTTTTTGCTAGATAGCAGCTCTGTTCTGCCAGCTTCCCTCTCATTTGCTTCCAGGTTTTGACAAAAGATCTTTCCTTATAGGTCAAGCTACAATTTTCCCAGCAAGTCAGTGTTGGTAGGAAGGTGTCTGACTTCAATATTTCTTAACAGAAACAGCACTTCGAGATTTACAAGACCCAAGTGAAAATCTGCATTTAACCAGGGCAGTCTCTCTTGTAGACAGAGTCTATAATCAGAGCTGTGAAGTCTCAAAGGCTGAGCATGGGACTTATCCCACTGGCTTCTCCCTGAGGTCCCTTGGGTTAAGGTTCTATCCATGCAGTGCACTGTCCCCACTATTTCCCCCTTAAACAGAGCAAAGTATAATCTGTTAAAGAGCAGTAATTGATTCAGGGTGATGGATTTAGAAGGCTGGGACCAGCAGAGCTGCCAAGGGTCCCACATTCAAAGACGCCATGGAGGAGACACGTTCCTCAGCTCCAGCCATGCACTATATCCTTTCCTCCAGACTTGTGCAAATAAAATCCCTTTCCATGACACTATTCATAGGTCTATCCTAACACACAATCTAGTGCCCCAGACAGGTATCGCCCCTCATAATTTGATTGAAAATAGAGGATTAACCCATGTGACTCATATAAGTGTTGAACCATGGCAGGGGCTACCTAGAGCTGTTTGAATCACAGAAACCATTCTGATGTGAAAACCATTTACACCCAAGAGCACTGTGATACACAAAATAACTGTTTTGAGGTTATTTGAGCACCAAAACCTCAGGTCACTATTTCTGATACCAAAATACTGGCTGAGACCAAAATACTGGCCCTCACATAGCAACCATGTCCATCAACAAGGCAAGACATGGTTTTGCTTTCCATCCCTTGCATCATGACTTCTCTTTAGATCAGTCCATGGAATGAAGGCTTCAAAACTTTTACAGTTCATAAGCATGAGTACTTTTTTACATTAAAATTAGGAAGACCTCTATTTTTAATGAGTTATATGTTGTGGCAGCAACGTGAAGCTAATGAATTACAGAATAGAGACCTTCCAAAAGTTGCGGTGTGCCCAATTATACTAACAGTCTGGGTAGAAACAAGTGAATCATTCCAATGGAACATAAACCAGCATAATTGTTTTCCTGCAATTTTTATATAAAATATCACTTGATTTTAAAAAATACATTTATTCTTTCCTTTACCATAGTCTCCTGTTGAGGAGAAGCTTGATCTGTGCCTAATCAATTTGTTGCACCCACTGGAAAAGAGAAAACACATTGCTTACAGGTGGCTTAAGCTGCGTGTTTCCTCACAGGTTTTCTCCTCTGTCCTACCTTTAGGAAAGAAACTTCCACAAGGGTTTTCTCACAGACACAGTTGGTAGTGTTAACTTTCAGGGTGGGCAGGTTGCTACAAACCCTGAGCTGATACAGCTTGGACTGGCTGCCATCTTTTTGCTCATCTGCATTCTAAAATCCATAGTGGAAACACAGCACATCACAGGAGAAGAAAGGGTTCCCTGACAGCACAGCTCCAGAGCTCCCTCACATAGGTAAGATGCAGTGACACCTGTGTTTGTGTCAAACATTTTGTTGCACATCTCCTTCAGTGAGTGAATACTGCTTCTTTTTTTTTTTTTTATGGCTGATGGGGATTTTTTCCATGCTGTTAATCTATACTACATAGCTTTTAAAAAGAATAAATTCATCACTGGGACCTGGCCTTTCACTGAGATTCTTTGCTTCAGTTCTGAGCAAGGCTAAGCAATCACAATATACAAAACACAGTTTAAAGCAGTTCTGGCTTTTTAGAGTAAGGTTTTGAACTAGAGTACTTTTATGATGCTGATTTCTAATGATGGAGGTCCCTAACAGAGACAGTTAAGGAAAAATATAATTCACTAGCACTAATTTGTACTTGGATAATATTTGGGGTGAAATTTTAAATAGGAGTCAACAAGGAGCACAAGAGTAAAAGGAGTCTTTCAGTCTTTCAATTTACCCTCTTCCAGGGTCAGGGACTAAAAAGGTATGACTGTTGTAGTGGAAAGACTTCCCACGTTTCTCACTGCAGCAGCTTGTAAAAATAGTGGACTGGGGTTTATTTTATTTCATTTTATTTCATTTATTGCCTTATTTTCACAGACTTTGCTGAGCACAGAGCCTTCAAGTATTCCAGCAGCAAGTGGTCACTCAAGGAGGCCAACGACTCAGTCCTTTAGGAGTCCCAGTACTGCACTTTGGCATCCCCAAACTGCCCCAAACCATGACATCTGGCCATGCACCCCTCTAAGCAGCAAGGCCTGATGTGAGCAGCACCTTCAGCGCCAGGAACACGCGGACTGTGCTCAACTCCAGCTTGGGACCATGCAGAACCCTGACCTGAGAAGAATGCTGCAACACCCTGGGTTTCAGGCAGCATTTTCACCCCAGATCTAGCTACACACTTCCCCACCACCACCATGATCACCACCACCCCTGTGAGCAACCCCCTGCCCTCGTGTAGTGTGAGTTCACTCCAGCAAAGAATGTGCAATTGAGACCTGCAGTTCAGATCCAGGAGCAGGATGCTGTCTTTAATTTGTGAAGCATATGTACCAAATGAACCCTCAATGTGATTTGTATTGTTTGTGCATATACTATTTTCCTAGTATCAACATAGGTTTATGCACATAATTTCATTTGTTTTGGTTGGGTTTTTTCATTTGAAAAATTCTGTTCAGCTCCTACGCCACAATACTCTTCCAGTCTCTTTCTTTCCCTTGGTAAATTCAAATATGTGTACGTATGATTGTGCATATAAATGTGCACACTCAGAGCCTCCATTCAGCCTTGATGTGTTTCACTGAGGTTCCCAAGCAGTGTATTTCATATAGCCCAGATCTAATATCTCGGGAGCTGAAGCTCTCTCTGTTTACATGAAAGTTATTTCTACATAAGATTTCCTCTATCATATGAGAAATACTTCTGGTATTTTTCCTGCAGCATTACAAATGTCAGGTGAGAAGGGACTTCAGGAATGGTGTCAGTAATTATTACCACTACTTCCATGACATAACAACTGTAAGAAACTCATGATATCCCATCCTGAGGCGCTACTGGTTACCAGAGAACTTCAAACATCGTAATCAGCCAAATAATTTTTGCGAGGCAAAACCACTTCATACTAGCATCAAATTCAAGCAATATGCCTTTTAAAGATCCTTATTAGTAAGGAAAAAATATTTTTGATTTTCAGTGCATTTTTTCATGTTGTACCATGTCCAGAATCCAGGAGATACTGGATCTACCTGACAGATATTCAAACATGGGGTTAGGCAAGTCAACTAGGTTACTAAGGAATTTTTGTACACAATATTATAAATACTAGTGAAAAATGTTATCGTGGCTAGCAAACAAAATAGAAACAGAAACAAAATAGTTACACTTTACAAAATATGGTAAATTGTGGGTTATGACATTTCCTCTTTTCATCCAATGAATTGGCTAAGAAGTAAAATCTGGATACTTTTATTACTGCTGTTTCAGTACATGGTATATTGTTAAATGTGATCCCAGTGTGACTGAACTGTGCCCTGCAACAAATCTAGTGATAGGGAGTTTGATCAATGCCATCTGCTTCCAGGACTGGAGAACTCCTGGTCTGAGAATGCAACACAGCCACAAAGAAATGTCGTTCATCTACAGGACTGAGCGGTCCATGGTGTAGGGACAATTTAGGAAAGTCTTCAAGGGACAGAGATTCAAAGGTGGAACTTGGCAGGTAGGAGCTCCAAGGCTAGGAATGAGTAAGAAAAAAACTAAATGCTGGTCATGGGAAACTGAGACACAGGAACCAATAACAAAGTACAATCAGAAGTGTATGGCACTAGAGACCTCAAAAAGAGGCAGAGAGGCTTCACCAACTTCGTTGTGCAAAAGTTGGAAGAAATGTCACTTTCCATCTGTTGTGTATTCTGGATGGTTGAAAAACCCCTTGAAGTCTTCCAGCGTTTCACAGGAAAAGATTCTGGGATTTTCCTTGGGGGTGTCAGAGGGGGGAGGAGTCCTTTTTCATTTAGCATTTTTAGTATTCAAATTAGAAGACTTTCGGCATCCTGGAGTGAGACTCAAAAGCCTTTCCCTAGGAAGCCTGGGAGCATATCAAAAATCAATGGCATGGAAGATGGAAAAAGTTTCAAAAATGTGAGACTGGCAGGAAATACTGGCACATTTCTGTTTGATATTTACTTTCTTGGCATGCAGTGGTTCTTTTAGCGCCAATGGAAAATCCTTTAGTGCCAAGCCACTCTCAGATAAATCTGCACACAAAATACACTTTGAATTGGCATGTTGCTTTTGAGATTAAGGTTTAACCCTTGCCAAAATACGTATTTTTGGATTCTGGCATCTCTCTTAAGTAAATTAGGCAACTTCATAACACTAAAATGCTACACATGACTGATTTGAATTTGATGCATCTGAGCTCAGCAAAACCAAATGCATTGGGAAGAGAGAAGACACCTGATATGGAAGGAAAAACAACCAATTAAGGCTCTGAATTATGTACAGACATCAAGGAAATCACAACCTACGACCTACACAACCTAAATCTAATCTCTGGAGATGACTGAGTCCCATTAGAAGAGCAGAGATGATCTTCATGTAAGTGGGGAATGTGGAGAGGTTGAGGAAACACAAACAGATCTTGCATCTATTCCTGCTAAGCCCCTTAGCCATCCTTATTAAATCCATGCTTGCACTATAACCTGCTCAAAACCATAGACTTTAAAGTTCAGTCTTCAACTGAACAGTCTGTACAATCCTCAAAGTAAAAACAAACCCTTATATTATTCCAGAGGTTATGGATTTCAGCTCAGCCCATTCACAGTCGTGTCCTTAGGGTGGCCCATTACTGCATGGAAGTTTATTGCTGTCTCTCTCACTAATAAAGCACTGATGAGGGAACATCTCATATTAGCAGTGCTCCCTGCAGCAGTCTGGGAGCAAGTACTGGAGCTCCAGGTCATGTAGGGATTGAATGTAATTGTACTCAATATAATAAAAAGGTGCTCATCTATATGGCACATAAAGGTGTCATGGACAGAGACGTGGTATGTACATCACTATAAGGTAGTGCCATGGTCACAGAATCAGGAGATATAGTGAAGATCAGGGGCCAAAGTCAGGTAACACAAAAAAAGATCTACTGAACAGTTATGGATGTTAATCAAATCCTTGAACTGGATCTTTTGCCCATTTCTCACTAATTTCTGTTTTCTTATTCATCAGCATTACATGGAATGTTTCTCAGGAATGAAAGATTACATTACCTGAATCCTCTTCCTCACAGCTTTCCAAAACAGCACACTTTCTGACGGAATGCCTTTCTGCTGTCAGCGGTATGACGAGAACCCACTGGCACCTTTGGGAAGCTGGAGAATATTACTGGACCACTAGGTCAGTTGGGCTTCTTGAAATTGCAGTCTTTTTCCTTTCAGTATAGATCATATAGTCAATTGCAAAGAAATAAAAGGTATGAGAGCAGAGATTAACTAAAGTAATTCTGCTGTTCTTTTTTTTTCTTTTTCTTTTCTTTTTTTTTTAATAGAGTTTAATCAGGTTGTTTTTAAAGGGCTAGGACAAATGAACTCAGCATGAATTCAAATTACCTATATTCCATAATCCCATTACTATAACTCATGACAAAGCAATTACTTAAAATAGAGCTTGCTCTAAAACAGTCCCTTTTGGGCAGCAGTAGAACAGAAATCTTAAACTTCAGCTGTAAGACAAAACCTAGTGCTGTTAAAAACTGTAGGTATGCAAAGTTTTCCAGTGTAAGGTCACAGAGTAATATTAACTTTTAACAAAATATAATGGATGGTCTATTCAATACGGTGCAACAGACCTTGTTTGTGCAATTTATCTCTCCTACTGTTATTTTCCTTTGGCTTCAAAGCAGTTAAGTCAGATTTGTACAGAGAACCCTAATACAAAGTCTCTAGCCCAGTGTTTCTAGGTCTATCCAACTCACGGACAATGTCAGAATCTTGATTATTCTGACTGTCCAAATGTATAATGACTTGAAATCATGGATTTATGAAAAGAGGAGTATCAGCTGTCATCCCAGTTCTCCAGCATTTGGCAAACTTGCTTTTACCCTGTCAATAAAAATAGATTGTTATTAGCAGAGGAAGAGCTCAAAGGAATTGCTTGAAGCCTGTTTCTTAGATACATGATTTATGGTATTCAGACAAATTCACCAAAAATGTGTTGGGGAAAAAAAGGTTGCTTCATATATTTTCAGATCAAAGAGCTCATTATTTAAAACACTGTCAGGTTGTCTTTCATCTTCAGAGCTGGCAAGCATAGGAAAACATGTTGCAAATAAAAGCAGCCTTCCAAAATGTCATACTGATTATGCATTCACAAGTCAGCTATTTGGGGTTCAGCTAGACAACAAATATCTCAGGAGTCCACTACATGTTTTAGCTGTTGTGGCTTAAGAGTCTGGACAACAGCCTTGTCTACACATATGGCCAAAACAGCCATACCACAATAGGCATAACCAGTGACAGTATTTCTTAACTTATAAATTTATGTAAATTTCTTTTGGTGGTTGATAAAATATGGTAAAGACTGGTAATAAGTTCCCAGCTTTTTATCACACCACATATTTCATAGGACATATGCTGACATGTTGTGTAATTTTGTCCACTACTTTTCCCACTATTTCCCCATACTTTGACAGCAACAGCAATATATGACCATCTGGCTCTAGGAACCTAGAAAAACTATTGTAATAGATGGTCAGACACTTTTTGTGCATGCAAGATCTTCTTCAAAGTTATGAGATGTTCCCCAGTGTGTACCTTTCCAACATTAATGAGGTGTTGAGTAATAAAAGGAATGCATGTCAAATTGTAACTGTTAACAGGCAATGATTTGCTTCCACTGACTTTACCAGTTTTTCTTTCTCAGAAAAATATTTAGTGTATATTTTCATTAGTATGGTATCCTCAGAAGAACAGGGAAATTGAGACTATTTAATGTCTCTTGGAGGAATGCTTTCAACTGCTGAGAATGGAGGGGAAAAGCCATGGAAGTAATTTGCTACTGAATTTCTTCATAATTATAGGGTTACGACACATGCAATAACAATGAGCCTCCTTTTGAAATTTTACGTGGGTGAAAGGTGAAAACCAAGCTGAATTGGGTCACTTGTTTATTCTGACAATGATGACAAGCTTGAATATATAATAATCAAGGGAAGCCAAGAGCCACATTGACATAAATGAAAATTAACACACCCTAAATTGCTGAAAGAGCCTAAAATTATTCAGTCTTTATTTTTCCAAAATAGCTTCCACAGAGTCTCGTAGCACCAGTAAAAATTGATAAAAAATCAATACAGCTTTAATTATCCCCATGTTTATTCATGCCTGTATAGACCGTGTCTACATTAATGAACATAATGATAGCATATTATCTGTTTTGGAAAGCTGACAATAAGTCAATATTTGATAATACACAAAAAATTCAGCTGAATAAATATTTGCTGGTATAGGAATAAGGTTTTTGAAAAAGGCATTACAGGGTGTACACCTGACATCCTAATCCACCAATGTTATTTACCACACACAGATAGGAAATTCTTCATTGCAAGGTTAGTGAGGCACTGGAACAGAGAACTTGTGGATACCCCATTCCTGGAAGTGTTCAAGGCCAGGTTGGATGAGGCCCTGAGCAATCTGAGTGAAAGGTGTGCCTCCCCATGGACCCTCTATGAGGGGTTGGAACTAGATGATCTTGAAGGCCCCTTCCAACCCAAACTATTCCATGATTCTATGAATTTCAACTGAAATTAGAATCTCTTTGTCAAAGAAATGGTGAATGGACCATCATGACCAGTCCAAAATCCTGCACAGATCAAAAAGTGTCACTGAAGATGTTTACATACATGTTTCTTTACAAATGTACTGATAGGATGGTACTGATACCATTGTTTCATAATAACTTTTTTTCTAGGTTTTTAGAAACAAAATATTAGCTTCAACCTACCTGATTTGCATAATTTCCATCACTTCATTTCCTGTTTTATCATTCTAGTGCTCCATATTGTGAATCAGAAAACTCTCATGGTTTCTTTGGGTAGGAAAGGAGCCTCTTTGTGCTTCGATATACTTAATTTTCAGAGTCATCCTCTTGGGGATGAAGAAGCAAGTTTTACCAGCTTTTATGTAGCAAAGAATGAGAGTCTCCATGTAACCAACAGAGGTATCTGAAGGCCTCCATGGCACCTTAGGCAATCCTGTTGACTCTTCCTGACACTAGAAACAGGGAAATGCAATGAGCTCTTCAGAGCTACACTGAAAGCTTTTAGCCAAACCTGGTAGTAAATCCAGACCTTTGTAAGCAAATTGCTTCTGTACAAATAATCATCCTTATTCATCACCTTGAAGACCAGAATCTTGGCTAAAAGGTAATCTAGGTAGATCTATAATTATGGGTAAGAATATGTTCTGGGAACACCTTCCAGGTGATCAAATCAGTCTGAGATCTAATCAGAATTACTGAATAGAAAAAAAGGCTGAAAAAGTGTACCTGTTATGAACCAGTGAGTTAACATTTTCTTCTAGATAAAGTATAATGGCAGAATGCCCAGTTCGTCATGGTGTACTAAATTATTTAATAGGCTTCTTTCACCTCTAATTTTAAAAAGTCACTTATCTACTTTAACAAGATGCTTTTTTTTTGACAAGGGCCAACACTAATGATGATGGACATACCCTTTTCACTTTAAGATTTTTTTTTTAATTTACATATATGACATTTTTCATAGCATTAACAGTATTCAAAAATATGCAGAAAAGGTAATTGAAGCAAGTCTAGATCTGTCTCTCATATAAACATGGAGAGTGCAAGTATACATAGGATGATTATCAGTAGCTTAAGTGACTTTTATCATAATGGCATTTAAGCCTTATTTCTTGTGCTCTGAGGTTATTTAAAAAAATCTGTAGTCTAAGAAGGCAAATCGCTTCTTGGGAGTTTTACAGCCATTTGACTAAGAATTACCCATTACCCTCAAAAGTCCTGAAGCAGAAAAAATTATATGCCAACATATTATAAATATCAGGTATAATATTGCAATGATTTGATTTTGTGTGTTTGTTTACTTGTTAAGGTTCACTACATTCCTAAAATACAGCTCTTAAAAGCTATAATAGGAACTCATTTAAGTAGCAGCTCAAAAAGGCAAAGAACAACTCTTTTTCATTCTATGTTTGGTTTTCATTTTATAAAATGAAGTATGAAATGAAGCCTGGAGCACAAAGATTAAAAAATACAACTATAACAAAAAGTCACCTTTCTCAGTTACTGTTTCCTGTTTCTTCTGATCTCAGCATTCATTTCCCACAGCAGTATGTCTGTTTCTGTGCACAGACATATGGGCCAGAGGTTGATTTCACAGCTATGAAAAAAATAGTGGTATAGAATCTAAGAACATTCTTTTTGCCACTTGCCTTACTTACCTACGTATAACTACACCCACCAGTCCTGCAATAGGATGGTCAGACAGCACTCAGAGAGATCCTTTTTTCCGGAAAACTCAGCCTAGCAGTAATTGTGGGTTTGCGGGAATAACTCTGTCACAAGAATTGACTTAATCAGAGCCTAAAGCAAACATTCCTTTTGCCTGCATGGCTCCCTCTCATCCAGCTATCTTCCACACACCCTTGCACAAGTCAGAAGCAATAATGTGTCCTCCCAAAGGCAACTGCAACTCTTGTCTTAAAAAAAAAAGGACCGGGAGGCGATGGCTGTCCTGATCCACAGTGCTAAGTGTTGGTTCATCACACAGTCAGATAAAGACAGAAAGTGGAACCAGGAGAAGGGAGGAGATCCTGAGAAGAAGGTTTCTTGAACTGGGAAAAATCTCACCATTATATTGAAGTTATTGAATACAAAAAGTAAAGATGGTTCCTAAGCTGGTGATGCCACAAAGCAATTTTGATGGCAATTTTTGCATTATGATATCAGCTATTTAGAACTAGATATGTGCCCTTCTCAAGATGAAAATTGTATGATGAAAATAGAAGATAAAATTATTTTCTTTTCTATCTGTCTGTTTGTGATTTTTGAGACAGACTTTCTACTGAGTCTGCCATTTGTCTCACTAGATGTGAATAACAAGACTGAAAGGTTAAGGACTCTATCTTCAGCCAGTTTACCATTTGACTACAAGAGCTGAGGTTTTGGCCTAAACTATTCAAAAGCCCAATTGTGTTTTAAAAATTCAAACAATCTTAATATTTTAATATTCCCCCTCGGGTTATTGAGAAAAATCAGATTTAATACTCACCAACCATCTGATTTATATAAATATCTTATAAACTTTAATACTGGTGCCTTTGCACACTTAAGAGCCACATGGGATATGAGAACAGGGAAAAGTTGCAGAGAAAGTCAGTGGGAAAAGGTCTGGTTTCTTAGTTATAAAGCAATAAAGGGCATGCATTTAAAATTACATATTTTAATATTTCACATAACCTCTACTGGATGCTGTGGAGAATGAATATGTGGGTTCTGGGCTTTCCATGTGCTTGTTGATGGTAACAAGCCCAGGTGGGAGGCCTTCGCTGCGTGCTCAGGCACTGTGTGGTCAAGTGTTCATGCTGAGGACCAAGGAAAAATCATCCTTCTGAACTCAAACTCCATGATCACTCCTGCTTTTTGTTCATCTCCCTCCTCTGTGAGATTTGCCATCAAGGAAGGTACCTGGGCTGCTGCTCACATTGACAGCAGTGAAGTAATTTGCTCTGTGGCACTGGACAGACAGAATTCATTTGAATTCATCATCTTACTTGGACAAAACTCCTGCCTGCACAGAGGGCTAATATGAAGTGAATGTACTGCAGAACTTCCAGTTAAATCTTCAAAATAAGCTGCAGTTTGGGTAACACAGGAGGGAAGCTATGAGGATGAAGGCAAGAGGGAGCACAGAGTGGGGCAAGGTAAACCTGTCAGGCAGGGCACAATGGTGGCTATCCTGCATGAATCCTAGGTGGTGCAATCACTCCTTGTGCTCCCCTGGACTTCGAGAGAAACCTGGGAGGTGTCTGGGGAGCTTTTGGCCAAGTCCTGGAATAGCCCTGCAACGGCCTGGGTGTGCAGAGAGAGAACAATGACAAGCTGGCACAAGGGCTTGCTGCCAAGGAGAGAGACATAACGGGACTTAGGAAGGAACTCAAACCTTATCTGATGTCATCTATTACTGTATTACTTCATTGTATTGTAGAAGGATTGACCCTGTCACCTTATGCTGTGAGAGCTGAGGAGCCAAAGCAGGACCCTGTGCTGAAAGCTGCCATTGACCCAAGAGTGAAAAGGCAAATAGCTGCAAAATGCCAACAGTCACAAGATGTGAGAGGAGCCAAATCCCATAGCCGTTCGACCTGTGCAAATCCCTGGCTCTGTTCATAACAGCACTGCGCCCTGATGTCTCTTTGGAAACTAAATGTATTTAAAGCCAAAAGAAACTGACTTATCACAGAGCAAGCATATCCCCAGACAGCACTGTCATGATACAGCTACACTGGAGCCATGATACAGGAATAACTGGCAAAGCTTTCCTGTGATGACAAGCCCTCAGCCTAAATCTCCCTCTGGAGCTCTTATGGCTGGAGAAGCAGGGTGACCCAGGGAAGAGAGGCCCATGGAAAGGCAGGAGCAAGGGACAGCCCCTGCACTGTGTCCACTTTCTCCTTCCACTCATCTCAAGCCTTGTTGCCATAGAGAGAGAGAATCACAGAATCACCAAAAATGAAAAGGAACTTAAAAATTTACTTAATTCAACTTCTTCTCACCCTTTCAAAGGCAGGATCATATTTAAATCAGCCTATGATAGATGCTTGCTTCCCTGTCCTTGGGGAATTTCTAGCTGTGGACAGCACACAATTTTCCTTAGTAATTTGTTTCTGACTTGCTTCAGTCTTTACGCAATATTCCACCTAAACTGGGCTCATCATTTATTTTAGCAGACAGAGAAGAACGTTTTTCCTTGCTGAGGAACGTTTGACATGTCTGAGTCCTCTAGGATATCTTCCAGAAGCCTCCTCTCCTTGATGTTGGGAATGGCAGGCAGATGGCAAACTACTTACACAGAAAGCTTATGCTTTGGTCCATTGCATCCAAGTCTGTTAATGCAACACAGATATAACCAGATAATCCGTCAGGCAGAAGCCATCTACTCATACTTGGCTACTAGGAACACTGGTTTTATTGATGAAATTGAGCAAATGGTAAAAATTAGAAGAATATAATCATTTTATTGATCTCTGTGCTACAGAATTGACCTTAATCTACTTTATGGAATTTCTGTATTTGTTGTCAGTGAAATAGTGGTGTGTGATCTGTAACTTCAGATTAACAGCACAAGGGACCAGGGGTGACAGTGCTTAGTTCTGATAAACTATTGCTCCATGACCTGTTTGTATATGCCACTCTTGCTGGAGCCAGGCATGAAGATCAACACATTGGCCAAGCCTTTTGTCCCATAAGAGTGTTTTATCAATAAAAAATGTCTAGATGATTCTCAAACCGACAAATCATTAATTTGGTATCGCTTCTCAGAGTCTCAGATGTGTTTATGTCTCACTGCACAGGAGACCTAAATTCATCCCTGCTAACTGAATCATCAAACTGAGGTTTCCTAAAAAGGCAATACAGAAATATAGGACCCTCCAGAGAGCAGGAGGAAAATCATTCACTAATTGCCCATTGCCTTAATTGAGGAATTAAAGGCAGTTTTATTCCTAACTTTGTCACTTCAGCTAACCCAAAGCTCTAATTATGTAGACCTAAGAGAGGAATTTAAGGAATATGATCTCCTACAGACACTCTTGAGGCCCCCAGTCTACATATAGTGATATCAATAACCTTTTCCTGCATAGCTTGTTCTGATTCCTGGCCACGGCTTTTCTGTACTGACTCAAACTGCAACTTACAGTTGCACTGGTATCTCTACTACATTGTATTTATGATACAATACATAGTAGTGTTGGCATTTTGAGAAACATGAGCAGAAAAACAATTCTGATAAGGAAAACAGAAATAATTTGAAAGAAAATTTCCCTCTTTCTGGAAGGAAATGTAGAGAAGAAATGGAGATATTCAATTAGGTAAGCAACAAAACAATTTTTATAGATTGTCAACAGATATAACTGGGCCTAAAAATCCACCTTCAAAATGTGAGATTAATCTACTATAAGCAGGAGACCTGTAAGGGAATATGGAATTCCTCACAGAGAGGTCACCTCAGAAGTGTTCCATGTTGACAGTAACCCAAAGTTTTTATCATCTGACAATCAGTTCGATGACCTGTGCAAAATGCAGATGGTCTCAGCTCAGTTTCCAGCTGTAAGGTGGCCACAGTGAGGAAATCTCCCTTAGCAGCTACACCAGAGAGGCCTCAGATGCTCCCCTGAGAGGAAGATGGGAATGGGAAAAGCACCTTCAGTGGACAGTCGCAGATAAATACCTTGCACCCAGCTTGCTGTACCATGCTAGTCTACCAGCAGGCTAACCAGTGAGGCCTACACAATTTATTTACAAATGCAAGATTTGAAGTGTTATTATTTATTTCCATTTACAGCATTTATTTCTCAACACCTCGAGTACCTGCACAATATTTTTACCAAAAATGGAAAACATAAACTTCATTAAAAAATCCTCATGTTATGTATTCCCATCACACAAGAGCAAAAAAGACCAAATTCAACAGCTGTCCTAAAGAAAATACAAGACAGACTCACAAATCTGATGGGACTTTGGTTAGTAAAAGCATTACTAAGATAATACAGGGCACACTGTTTTTATAGCTGGGATATGGTATGCTGCTGTTGAGGCAGTGCAGTCAGACCCTGCTTGGACAGCAGATGGTGTCCTACTGTAACACTAAGCTCCAGTGCTCAAAGAGGAATCTTAAACCAGCCTTTAAAATACTCTCCAATTTCCATTTAATTAGTTTAATTGGCTTTATAGACTATGTAATAAAAATGATGGATCTGTTTAAGCACTAGGCTGAATTAAAAAGTTTAGTGTGTCAAAACCAGTGACTTTGAAATATACATCCCATTTCTATGAGCATTTTCCAATATTTAAAAGAACTTCAGAAAAATGTGATCATGCTGCTTAGGTGTCTGAGCCATCCTTTTCAAAGGCAACACAGGTAAAAAAGCATTAAGAATCCCTCTGAGGGTCAAGGGGTTCAGATGCCTCACACTTCAATGTGCCTTTGCAAATGTTCTCTTTACTATTTCAGTTATCTGCATATAATAATGAAAAATCTAAACTCACATGTTCTAGTAAAGGCAAGGCAAAGACTTATGAGTCTACATGGGAAAGAACCTTTTATTTTCTTCTGTGCTATATAAAATCTTGTGTGATGGACATCTGATTCCCATTGGAGCTTTCAGATACCAACAGTACAACTAAAAATCCATAGGAATTAAATTTATTCCTGATAAGGGACATATTGTTGCTGTAAAACTAAATCTAAAGGAGAAAATTTAATGCTTTCAGTCTGCATTCAAAGGCATTTTTCCTTGGGGTTTTTTTGTTTGTTTGTTTGTTTTCTTAATCCTGATATTTGGGATCTGCAGAAGCTCACAGAGCTTTGTGCCTGATGAGGTGAACTGGGTGGTGGAAAGAAACCTGTTAGATTAAGAAGCTACATGTCTGCTGAAGCCTCCGGACTTCAGGAGGCAGGTAAGTAAAAGTGTGAGATCCTTACAGGCTTTCTGCTTGGAGGAGTCTCTCAAAGTGCTGCACAGAACCTGACTCATTACTAAGTCTGGTCTAAAAACACTTCTCCAGTGATTCCCCTTTCACGTCACTTACCGAATCCCAGCTGTGGTCACTGCGGGGTCTGATGCACTGCCCAGCAGACCGGTGTGATTCAGCTCAGGGTTAGCTGGAGTTTGCAAGCCTAGATTGGATTTACTGTCACTGGGAGGGCAAAATTTGTTAGGAACAGTTTTGTAATTCATATAGGGAGGTAATGAAGTCTTTGCCTGTTGGACCAGATAATCATCATATTGTACAGCTAAACCCCGGCTGGGGCAGCAGAGTCATAAATGGAGTTATTCGCACAGTCATCACTGAATCACATATTTTTTTACACAGAAACCCTTGTAAAATTCTCTTCTCTTTTTGTTGCTTTCAGAAGAAAATTATTATTCATCTAGCTGCAAATTATGGGAGTAGTCTCACTGATTTTGGTGACATTTTTCATATGAGAAAGTACTCTTGACTTGATCCCTAAGAGAAATAGGTTTTTAGCAGTTGCACGGCTGAGATACTTGGTTTTCAGAAAATGCTTTTATTTTCTTCCTCATTGCAGATATGACAGAGGATGCAGAGGTCAATACTCTCAAAAAACATTTACATAACTACTCCAAAAGCAATAAAATGATGAAACCCAAAATCTGCAAATTGTGGTGATTTGTAGTGCTTTGATTTATAGCCCTGTTGGGTTTGGAGTGAATGATTTCTACAGAGACCAGTCCCTCTAATCGGAATTTTACAAGAAACGGATGTGCTAAAAGAAACAGAAAACTAACAGGGCTTCTGGTTACATTTTCAGCCTGATTTATAGAGCTGTAAAACTCTCTGTATCAGGGAGTTGACACCAATTTCTAGAAAGCTGTGAACATTTGTTTCCATCTGATTTTCCTGCTGGGCTTCTAGGCCCACTTCATTCACAAAAGACCCCAGTGAAATCCGTGTCAGGTGTTAGAGAGTGTGGGACACGGGTGACACAAGTGAGCTGGTGGCAAAGAAGAACCAGTTTTGTAGCTCAGCTAAAATAAACTAGTCCTGGGAATGTCTGTTCCGGAGACAGAAGTGTATTTTTAAGGATTCAGGAATGGAAAGTGAGCTGAGGTGGGAGCAGGCATTGCTAGGGCTGAAATGGCTAAGGTCTGGACTGACACAGCAAGAGATGCTGTAAAACTGAGTGATCCCTAGCTGAGGATAAGTAGATGGGGGAGACAGACAGCCAAGCCTGGAGCTGCAGCAGCCATGCCACTCCAGGATGACCACAGGCCTTGCACTCATTGGCAGATGCAAATGCCACCTGCACGTGGATGCATTAGACAGCAGAAGAGCAAGGCTGTGAGAAGAAATGGACAGAAAACAGGCAGCAAACCAGGGACAGGAGATGCATTCTGATCAAGGCTGCAGACTTGGTTAGTGGCCACAACATAGCACGGGGACCTGGTAAAAACTGGCCAGACAGGCAGAGAAGTGCCTGGGAGCCGTGAGCAGGGAGGGGTTGGCAGGAAAAGTGCCATGGCCAAGCTCTTCTGGAAACCCCACTGGAGCTGGGCTGCAGACAGACAAGCACTTAGAGGCAGTGTCCACCGCCATTTATGACAGTAAAATTCCCCAAGGACAACCAAACCAGCATGTCCATCCAGGCAAGTACAATGACCAAGATGAGGAAGCAACAGTGGAGAGAAGCAAGACAAGGCATGGGTCAGGACAAGGATTGGGAGAAGATAAAGATGATTGAACTCTTGGGTCAAGAGTGGGTACATCACCCAGAACCATCTTCCTGGAGGTGGGCTATGATTCACAGTAAAACATCCATCTGCTTCTGTGATGATGCTGAACTATTTGACCCACATCAGGGAAAAGCTCCACAGCTTGGATCTTTCCAGTTTTGCTCCTTCAGATAGCTAGAATTGTATAGAAATGTTTGGCTGGTAATTTCCCTGACAAGAAGGTGATGCAGAAGTTCAAACAAAATAGTCTGAGGTCTCTTTTGAGAAGGTAAGCTGTTCCCTTCCAGAAAACAAATCATGTGTCAGTCACAGGTTCTTAGAGGTACTTGAACTAGTACCCCGGCCAGTGAGAGTTACAGAAGTTTCTAGAAAAAGAAAATAGAAAATTACTTTAAACCAGCACTTCAAGCCTAGTGGATCTTCAGATCCAAGGCCCTGATGGTTATATGTTCTAAGGCCCTCTGTGTTTGAGGGCATTTGGCAGGGTTGTGGGCAGGCACTACCAGGCCAAATTGGCAGAGGTTTTAGTATCAAAGTCTGAGGTATTTGTGTGTTGGCTGACAGGCAGCATATAATGGCAGCTTCTGCTGACATAGCATTTAAGAAAATGTTCTTATCTTGTTATGCTGTTTAAAGAAACCCTATCAGTTGCTTTCTTGCATAAAATTAGTAAATATTAAATACATTATTTTATAAAATGGTTTAGCAGTACGGGTGTGTTATTTTGGTTTTAGAGTGTCAAATAATAAAAAAAAAAAGTTATTAATTAATAAACCAGGATGTATTTCATTGCACTAATAAGTGCAGCTCAAAAAAATTTATTACCACTTTCTGAAGATTTACTTCCTTTATTTAAAAAAAACCCTGTACAGGTGTCTTAAATTAATTTTAAAGATCAATCTTACACAGAGAAGCCCTGGTCCAGCAAACACATATGCTCACGAGTAATTTAACTGTGTGAGTGATTTCATATAATTCAGTGGGTGAGAGGGAAGCTGTGATCCATGGAGCTCCTAGTGTGGGTAAAGTTATTCGTGGGCACAACTGTTTGCAGGACCGGAGCCAAATATAACACATACACAAATTCCCATCTAGAAGAAAAGACAAATTAATACATAGTAAAGAGCAATTACATGTTATTGAATGTTCTAACAACTATGTATTCAATAATAAGCACATGAACAAAAATACGGCTTCAAAGATGCTCAGGACTTACCCATAATTGATGGATAATAAACTGAGAGGTAGAATGAAATGGAAAAATGAAATGAACACAGTGTAACTCTCTTCATGTTTGAGTTTCTCTCAAATTGAGAAGTTTCTTAGATGCAGTAAGTATACACAGGAAATATGCAAACAAAAAAAAAAGGGGGTTGCAGTCAACTTCCATCTTTGGACATTGAATGCAGGCATTGTGCTGTCTAAAGAGCACTTGTTTTGGTCTTTCAGGATGTTTTAGAGAACCTAGGGCAGATGCTTCTTAGATGCTCAGTGTGATCTATAAGTGAGAAATAGGCGTCTTTGAAGATTAAAGTCAAAAAGGCCTTCTGCCACACTTGGGACCCTACCACAGAAATTACCTATGCATTTTCTATCATGTAACCACTAGATAGAACATTAAAACAAAGGTATGTTCCTCTGTTGCTTGTTCTCTCTGTGATCCTCTTGGGTGTGCACTGTGTACTGCAGAGGGACATGCCTTCCACCAGGAGAAGGGAGGTAATGCTTCAGTGGGGGAAGAAAACACTGCCCTGGAAGGTGGGTATCTTGGCTTTGAGCTCTTCGTGGAGGGGAACCCTGCTTGCCCTGAGCTGCGCTGCTGTGTTCTGTTCCAGCTGTATTTTTTTAAGAGAGTGATGCTGACTGATCTGCCTGATGTGGAATTCAGCAGTTCCCAGCAACTAAGTGCAGGTTGAGTGCCTTTGCAAACTCACTTTGAGCTGAGCTTCTTGCAGAGAGAGTCATGTAGTTGCTTAGTTTTTGGCTGTTAGGAAGTGGTGTTATGCCTTTTGAAAGTTGTGCAGTCCAACACAGGAGTACCAACTGTTCAAGATGGCAAAGAGCTTGCCAAATTGCTCTCCAAGATGTGGACACCTCGAGTTTACTTGTGTTCCAGGACAAGCAGAATCTAAACGGCCATCAGCTCTCCCACAATGCTGAAACTCTGCAACTGGGAGAGACTGGATAATTCCATTTTTGGCCTGTCCTCCTTATTAAAATGTGCATGAATACCTCAGTCTCCCTGGGCCTGGCTGTGGAAGCATTAAACACTTTGCAAGTTCTTCTTATGAATTGCCAGTAAAATAGATGGTTTGCAAATGTTTATATTCCTGCACTTATTTTGCCCCTATGAAATAAATGCCGCTGCTGGGCACAGTACAATGCACCCAGTGTCTTCTGCAGTATTCTTGCTGCTGTTCACTGTAAACTGCATCTTTAGGGATGTGTTTATACCTCTTCAGCTCTCTGTCCTCCAGCTGTACTTTGGCAACCTCTACATGGAAGACATTGTATTTTCTCTGTTTACACACTAGATATTCACTTCAGTTTCACTGCATGCTAACTGTCCCTTTTTCATGGGCATTGTTTTTCCTGCGCTTGTTTCTGAGTTCACTTTCCCCTCTGACTGTGCTTGGCTGTTCTACACCCTGCACATCTCCTGGAAGTACTTTACTCTGGATGCTACCTATTATGGTAGGAATACTGTAAAAGGCACAATTATTTTGCCAGTCTTTCTTCCTGGTGCATGCTCGAGATGTACACAGCTGATGACTGAGTTTTTTTGTTCATATATATAATATGTAAAATATACAAATGCTTCCTTTCTCTTTACACAGAAGGAAAAGAATATGAACAAACCTTAGCAATCTTTTCTTTCTCACAGGTAATTAGAATTTAAAATAAAAGATCTTACTCCTATCAACACAGGGTTTTGTGAAGGGGTAAGTGCCACTCTTTCCCTGGTGGCAATGTCACCTTACAGTGTTTGGTGTGCTACAGCTTTCTAAATGCTCCTTCCTTGCAACTTCCATTTTGCCACTGCAACCATCAGCAAAGGCCGTAACTCTAAATTTCATCAGGCAACTGATCCATTTAAAAATGCCATAAAACATTTTGTGACACATAGCCAGGAGGGTTCCCATTCACACAAGGGAAGAAATGAGGAATGGGGATAATGAGCAGCAACTGAAGTAGTACCACGTCTAAAAACCTCAAAATGTGAAGCCACATCTTCAGGCACAGTACAGCCACTTCACAGGTTAATTCAGTGCTCATTACAGGTCTGAATGTGTGCATACCTGTGCAAGCAGTGCTGCCATTGTCACTGAGTTTATATTAGGGCTAAAAATTCATGCAGGATGCAGGAAGATTCCTCTGAGGAGACAAGCCTATAGAGATAAGGGTTAATCAAAGCTGCAACAAAGAAGAGTTGTATTGCTTTCCACTGGATCATCCAAAGTAGTGTCCCTTCTGGGTTTTTTCCCCCCCTTATGCAAGGACTGCATTACTGTTTTTTGAATCTGAGCTAACTTTGCTTATCAGTACCCAAAAAGCAAGTCCCTTCAGAGTCCCCACTGACAAATGCTGCCAGGCAGTCATGTCCTTTCTCTGCTCTGAGTGCAGTAATTAGAGAGATGTAATTTTCCAGTAGTGCTTGACAGTCTACATCAAAGGCACAGAAACTGTTTCTGGACATTGAAAAGATAAAATTCTAATACTAACCGATGCCTTCTTCAGTTTTTATTGCAGTTCAGTGTAAACAGATGCTGCTGGTTTTGAAAGTATATGTTCAGATCTGTCAAAGTATCTGTATGGCAGTGATGATATTTACTGTAGTAAAGGCTGATATTTACCATCATGTGTATATGCTTGATTCAATCATCTCTATGGCATTAGCTGTATGTATGCTTACATGTTCACAGATGTCTGTCTTTACATGTGCTTGCATACAAATACAAACATATGCATATGAATTAAATGGAAACTGTAACCCAAACCTAACCAGAGGTTTAAATTAATCATAATATATACACACACTTACAAACATTGGGCTATATTTAACTTTCACATAAGCAATGTAGAACTATTATCTTCTGTGGAGCTCTGCAGTTTATGAGTCAGCCCCAAAGCCTGTTAGTTAGCCCGTGGAAAGACGCCACTGACTTTATTGGGCTTTGGACTAGACTGAAGGCAATGGTTAATTGTCTCATATAACATAACTTTCCCTTCCAGCAAACTTAGGATAAACTCAGATTCTAATTCCAACAACTCTATAATTTTTTCCAAACAAATTCCTTATGGAATGGAAATGCCCATTCTTGTTCTGGGCATTTTTCAATGCTTTCGTGTTTCTTTGTTTTGAAAATTGATTCAGTCATGTTAAACATTATACAAGCTTGAAAAAGATCACAGTCTCCAACTATGCAAAGTGAAATTCTCATGCATACATAGCTCAGAAATGAATGTCATTACTAACTTCAAACTTGGCTAGTATTAAAGCCATCTTTTAGGAAGAGGGGAAAAAAATTACATTTGGAGAAATTCAGCCTGGTGTTTTAGAGAGTAAGAATAATTTAGGATTACATGTCCATCTCAGCTTTCTCATTTTGTTATATGCCCTGTACAACCTTCTATTTGCTTTCCAGGTTTTTTGACATGGATTGAATTTGAGTATGTACTTGAAATATGTAATTATTTAGAGGGAAAATTAACGTGCCTGCACAGAGCTTCTTGAATTAAAGGGAGAGCTATCTAAAGATCTACATTTGAACTCTAAGTTAATAAGGCTGTTAAGTTCTTCCTAATTCAGGTATCATAGTAGACAGAAATGCAGTTAAAGTCACATCATTTTTAAGGAAGAATTCTTGAAGTATCTTTTGACTGCCAATCCTCCTTTGAGTAGTCTCTAAATTAAAATTCAGGGCTAAGCTTCCTGAATGTAGATTTTTGTATATGCAGCTAATATTTAAGCTGTCTATAAAAAGAATATAGCTGAAGTTTTTTAGCTGTGCTAATCACTAAAGAGAGCTCACATTTGGATTACTGTTTATATTGATATTGTGATTATTTGATATAATCTCTGCTGTTGAAACACTGTGTCACTACAGGCTCTAAGATGTTAGGCATCTCGCAGGGTACTCAAGTTTGGGTTTCCTGATAAGAGGCAACAGGGAACATCTTTGTTCTGCAGCCTACAGTCTACATAGTCAGGTAGGTGCCTATAGTCTTAATTCAAGGCAATTAATGCTGAAAATGGTAAATTGTTTTGAAAACCACTGAATCCTATTTCTCTCTGTGTCTGTTCCAGTCTCCCACCATATGTATTACATTTTGCAGCCCTGTACTTTGTTTTACAAACAGAATTTAGTGTGTGTTGTTTATGTAGCCTCCTACCCAAAGAGAAGATTGACAATGTCACAGAAAGCAAACCTTTGGTCAGATTGACAACATCTACGACATCCCACTGTCTCTTCTTGTGGTATACCACAGACGTGGCTTTCACAGTAAGTCCAAAGCTCATTACGAGGTTTTGAAAAGCATTTATGGCTTTTAGTGAGTACAGTGTGAGGAGCAGATGCTCCCCAGGACTAATGCACACAAGCTTGCCATAATGTGAGGGCAAGTCCTGGAGCCTCCAGTCCTTTGCTGATGTAAATGGGAACAGGCCCATTGGCTTATTTCTAAATGCATTTACAGTGTAAGTCAATCACCCCTTGGGTTTTAAAGCATCCCATCCTTACTTCGGTATTTATGTTAGCTGATATTTGCATAATAATGCCAAAGCACACAAAACATTGCATCAAAAGAAAGTTGCTCCTTCCTTCCAGCTTGTCTTTTGGAAATAATTCTCTTTTCCTCCATTCCTGAGAGCTTCCCTGCACCACTTGCAGCTAACATGCTTCTGTCATCCTTTTCTACCAGACCTCTTCCCTCATGCTGCCACTTGCTTTCTCTCTGGCATGAAAAAGAGCCTGAATCATAGTAAAATCTCTAAATATTGCCTCTCCAGAGGGCTCTTTCTGTTTCTACCCCTACACTGGGCAACAACAGTGGTGGTCAGAGGGTCTTGAATATGTTTGTTGTTGTTGTATGGTACCTATTTCTCCAACATATATCAAGTACATATCCCACCCTGCCTATTGTGTGCCCGATACAAAACACAACAAAAGCATTGCTCAATTAGGCTGAAATGAATATTTAGTTTGGGCTGCATCTTTTTGTGCCTGGATCTCAGCCCTGCCCAATGCTGCTCACCGTGGCCCCACTGCCTTGTATGCCCCAGCTTCAATGAGAATGGACCATACGTATAGAGTAAAACTCACGTTTTAAACACGGCTCCTACAAAACTCCCTTCCAAGGGCTGTCTCACAAGGAAGGCCTGTACTATTTAACCACATGGCTTTGATTGTTGTATGACCATATGCAAGAGGTTTGTTTCTCCTCCACTGGGCTAAGCAAGAAGAACTACTACAGTACTAAAAGTGTTCACACCACCGTGAGAATTGGTTGTTGACCGAGGGGACTCCATACCACAACGGGCAGCAGCACACAGTGAGCTGGTTGCACACACTCACCTTCTGGGAGTAGTTTAGCTCCATACGCAGTGGGATCCTCAGCTGTGCCACTTCCCCACATGAAAAGGACAGCTTTTCACTGGGGAATTTTTGCACATTCCTGGTCACACGAGGGAGACTGCATCCAGGTAGCTGCCTCTCTTGCTTTCCCTTTAATCACTGCAGGGTGGGAACCGGAGCCAGCCTGTAGGGATAAAAGATCTCTGAGATGAAGTACAATGGAGCAGAGTTAATGTCAATCGGTTTACTGCTGTAAGCAAATCACTACCACATCTCTGTGTGCAGCATGTTACAATTTACAGCTCATAGTTAAATGAGTCAGAGCTGTTGCTTCTGGTTCTGCCTCCAGCTTCTCCTGCCACAGAGCTGGACAGACAATGGGTCGGTGTTGCAGAAGGGGCCTCGGGCCAGCCCCAAGGAGCTGTGTGTTGCAATGCCCATTATCGCAATGCCTCATTTTTAGGCTTCCTGCTGTGGAACAGATTGCTAAGGCCAGAGACAGACACCACTGTGCTTCACACAAGGTGTGGAGAGAGTTAAAACCTAATGAAAGGAAATTTCAGGAATCCACATACTCCTTGGGTTGGAATACATATATTCTAAAACAGAGAGAGAGAGAGTGGGGCACAGCATCGTGATAGGCAGGAAGATGTCTCCTTCTGCCACAGACTCCCTTGCAGTTCAGCGACTGTCACATCAGCCTGCTTTTGTGGAGAACTAGAGAGAACCACCTCATTGCATCCAGGAGCTCATTTGGTACAGTATATTATATGACAAGTAGTGGGACACTTACCAGTCACCGCTCTGCTGGATTTAATTTGGCCAGTCCCATAGCTCTGAGGAGTGTCCTGATCTTGAGGCTACTTATGCAGCTGCTTTTTCTTGCTCACTCTGGTCACCTCCGTGTCTAATATAAAATCGAGTGTATCATTAGAAAAGAGGAAGAGCAATTACCTCCGAGTCCCCAAGAAGCTGGTAATTGGTATTTTCACTTTGCATACAGAATACCTCAGTTCAGCTGTTTACTGAAAATCATGTAGTACCGAGGAGTTAGTGCCAAGCATCCCATCTCCTCGTGAAGGTGTCCAGTCAGTATGTTCGACAGACCTTTCACTTCCCAGATTTTTATGAAGAAGGTCTTGCTCAGGAGACTCACACAGATGATGAGCCTGGACTTAAGCATACGAGCACTATTGAGAAGCAGGCTCTCCCCCTCCCCTTCTCCTGGCCTTTACAATGTTATTCAGCTTCCCTGTTTTGCCTCTGATTTCTGAAGGTTGTGTTCTCAGGCACAATCCTGAGCAGCAGGAGACTGCTGCTGCAGCGCCTAAGTCACTTGGTGAATTTAGACTGCCCTAACTTTTGAAAGCAGGCTTTTAAGCTCCCAATTCACAGGAGTACTACGGAAAACGTTCGATAAAGCATTCAACCGGGCACCGATTCGTGTTCCAAGTGAAAGAGAGAATTGAGAAAGAAACCCAGAAAACACCAGAAAGTCAGAGCAGACGACAAACCCACGATTTAACCAAAGATTTGCGCAGCGAGTTTTCCCCGTAGCTACCTTCTCTGTAGCTAAAAAACTGAAGGAAAGCCTTTCCTTGCTTGTTAGCCTTTCAGCCCTCGCTGCGTGCCCCTCTGCCACAGCCGGAGCCGGGCGCGATCCCGCGGCGTTCCCAGCCGGGGCTCCCGAGCCCGCACGGAGCAGATACGCCCGGGGGCTGCCCCTTGTACGGGTAACGGAGCCATTCCTGTCCTTTGTGAGAATAAGACTAGAAAAATGGCTTCTCTATTATTTTATATGTGTTTCTGAGCGTGTTTACTCCCACTCCGTGCTCCGGCTACTGTGAGCTTTATTTCCTACACTCCGTGGGAAGTGTCGCACCAAGGCGCTAGCGCTTTCCCACGGCAGAGTATGCCTCGGCTGAGTCCGTGGTGGGACGTGGATGTGCTCGGGGCCCCTCTGCTTTCTCTCGTCTGTCTGCCGAGGCTCTCTAGGAGTGCGTGTGGAG
>VXBX01007692.1:569842-626354 GCA_013400415.1 Scytalopus superciliaris | reverse complement strand
CCCCAGCCCGGCGCGGCCCTGCTCCCCGCCGGTGCCGGTACCGCTTCCCCCGCGCCCCACCGGGCCGGCGGGCCGGGTCGGGCCGCGTCGGGGAGGGGGTGGGGGGTGCTCGGAGAAGCGGCTGCATTGCTAATTGCGAGAATAAACAATCTGTCACGATTAGTCAGTGCCTCTAATAGGCAGACAAGTGATGTTGTTTTTAGGCGCCAGGAGCGGTCTGATCAAAGGCTTCAGCTGGAGGGGGACTATTGAGGACGTTAACCCGCATCAAGGGAGCAAGGCGCCTTAGCCCTGGGACATCGGCACATTCAGCCTGACAAAATTAGTTTGCTCTACCAATCACAGGACATTTTCCCAAAGCCCGGTGCTCCACACGAAGATGGACCCCCACCCAACCCCCCGACTAAGAAAACACGCACATATATCGATGCATCGTGTTTCACGGTGTCACCGTGTGCCCTCCATCCGATCCTACAGGTAGGATCTTGTTTTGGAGTTTTATTATTTTTTTCCCCTGATTCCAAACTTAACCGTGCAGAAGACTAAGTGATGTGTTTATTAGACCTCGAGGCAGCCCATGGGCTGATTTAGATCTCGTTGTTTGATAGAAATATGAAAATAAAAAACAGAGCTGCTGACTTGTTTGGTTTTCCCCCCTCACTTTTCTTTTGCAGAATGGTTCGAACCTTGGGATTTTGCTGAGATTTGAAGAGATGAGTGTGTGTCCCATACCAAAAGCGCGATCCCGCTCTCATTGAGAGTTGACAGAATGAGATAATTAGCTCTCTATTTATCTCTCAGCAATGAGCGCTTTGTGTTTACATTTCTGTCATACTCCGTGGTATTTCAATCATTGTATGATAGCAAAGATTTGATTCTAACTCACATGCTGGCAAGCTCTTGGGCTGAAAAAAAAGGAAGACAGTGAAGTTCCTTTCGTTTCTTGCTCCTTTCTTTCTTTCCAGTCTTTCTTAATGAAATGTGTAAGTTCTAAGTTAGGAGTGGAGAAACCAAATTTGCAAAACGAAATCTCCCCCAATACTGATTTCTGTGTTTATTGGGAAATTTTTAGTATCCAAACTCTTCCTCCCTTGCTTGTTACACTCTTGGTGACCAAAACACCGCTGGATTTTAGGAACTTTTTTAGTACCTGTTCCGTGGTGTTGATACTCTAGTTTGTTTTTAGGTGCCTTTGTCTTATTTTCCTCCCTGGACTGTAAGAAAAATCGGAGTGAAAGGGGAGGGTGGAATAGGTGACTTTATTGGTGCTTGTTCCAGTCCAATGTTTTTACTGGGAGCCGTGGCGTTTCCCTGAAGGCACTTGTGCTAGATAACAACATTGGGCAATTAGCATCCTAAACAGTCCCGTTTCAATATAATGAATGTGCTAGGCAAAGCCATTACCCATAGCATTTTATTTCGGTGGGAATACAACAACAAGGGTTGGGAGGAGTGCGTGGGGGATGGGGAGAAAGGACAGGAGGCAGCACTAAGCCAATTCAGGGCATTGTCTGCCTTTTGTAAACGTTATCTTTGACTTAAAGGCAGAACTCAGAAAGGAGAGGGGAGGTGTTTTTTCGCTTGTTTCTATTTTATTTCTCCCGAGACAGCAGCTCTCGGGAGACCAGACAGTTCCACAGGACATGAGCTAGCTTTTTGGACGGACGACTCCAGGGTATCTCTGCCGCTCCGGGTACCGCCTGCGCGCTCCCTGAGCGCTCCCTGCGCGCTCCCTGCGAGTTCCTTGGGCGTCCTTCAGCATCCTTGCTTCAGCTCTGAGAGACGCAGCCCTGGGGGCAATGAGCCAGATCTATCGCAAGTGCTAAAAATGTCCCGCGGGCTTTACAAGCCCTCAAAGCCCTCCCTGCTCCTGTCGCTGTTCCTTCTCCCCTGAGTGTCGGAAAAAAATAAGGAAAAACCTCAGCTCTTTTAGTTCTTTTTTTCTTTTTTTTTTATCTCTCTCTTTTCCCTTTCTGCCTTGATTAAACATAATCCAAACTACTTTTAAGCCTTTAGGCACCTGGACTGGTCCACGGGAGGTCACCAGGAGCAGTTTGGATGGCCAAACTCCAGCCGCCGAGGCGTCCCCGGCTCTTTGAGGGTCGGAGGAGCCGGGCTGAAAGGAAGGCACTATTTCAAGTGGCCTAAATTAATTTGATCGCGACATTATGATGCACTTGGAAAAGATGAAAGAAAAGGCTGGCCGTCTCCTCCAAGATCTCTATAATTATAGATAATATATCCTATTTCAAAGCAATTAGCTCAATCAGGCGTAACGAGGCACTTTGCTGCCAGGGAGTAACAATGCCTTACGGTTATTTAAGCTTCAAGATGTCAAGCAGACTTCGAGACTCCCTCTGCCCAAAAGGGAACTTGGCTGCCTTAGTGAAAGCCCCATGGCTAAGGCAGTGGTTTCCCTTTAGTGACAACACGCCTATCTAATTTAATACATTTTTTAAAGCTCTTGCAAATGTGCCGGCTCTGCTGGAGAAGAGCACCGCACCTCCAGGCCCATTTGGGGCCTGTTCCTGTGCGGCATCACCTCTGCCCCTGCCCAGCAGCACCGACCTGCCTCGCCTCGCCTGCTCGCTCCGGAATGCTTGTGCTCTCCGAGCCTTTTCCCCGCCCGGTATTTTTCTTTCGTTCGCTTTTTGGGGTGATTCCGTCTATGTCTCACGGGGTTCTGCAGCAGCTGTTGATGGGGCTCACTGGCCGATGCGAGGCTCCCAGCTCCGGTGCAGACCTCCCTGCCGAGTTAGCGTTTCCTCCCAGCCCCCAGAGCTTTACCCTGCCGTCGTCTCGGCTTTTACCTGGAGGGCTTGCCAAGGTCCCGAGAACATCGAGAGCATCCTCCCGCCGGTCGCGCTAACAGCGAGCCCGCGGCTCTGTGTATGTGCCTGCGGTGTGTGAAGGGGGCTCTGCAGTCACACCTAGAGGTGACCAGGGTTCCAGCTGCCGGAACCCCCTCGTCCTAACCCAAATCTGACCGGTGCGCAGAGCGGGCTTGTCCCCCCATGCCCAGGAACTGTGGTTGCGGGTGCGAGTTTAGGTCAAAATGCCGAAAAGCAACTTCTGCCCCTTTCCCGGTGCCTCTGCAATCCGTCGGCCAGGGCTGCTGTCCGGCTCCCCGGCAGCAGCTGCGCAGTGTCCCGGTCGGCGGGGCTGCCCCGGGCCGGGCGCTCCGAGGAGCTGCCGCCTGCGGGGACCGGGCGGGCAGGGGATCTCCGCCGGAGCGGCACAGCCCAGCCCAGCCCATTCTATCCCGTCCCGGCCCGGCCTGGCCCGGCCCCGAGAGGCCGCGAAAGTAGAGCCGTGCTCGAATGAAACGCTGCCGAAGAAAAATTAATAACCGTACAATTAACCGTGTCAGCGTTTCTTCCAGGGAGTTTTATTGCTGAGGGGTAACAGAAGGGCGGGCGGGGTGCGGGGTGAAATTAAAGGGAAAATTACTTTTAACTGCCCCCCAAAACAGAACTATAAAGCAATTCAAGGGAAAGAGGAGGCTGGGGACGTGAATGCGGACTAAACAAAGTTTAACCACCCCTCCTTCTCCCTATGCGCAAAATGGAAACCTTATTATATGATTCACTGTGAATCACTAGTTTCAATGCCATCATTATGAGTGAATGATAGTCGGGGCTCTGCTGGCCTTTTCTTTCCTAGAGGCAAAAGTATTAAATATGAAGGATATAAACGATCTTCTCTCTTCTCTCTCATAAAGGACATTTATTCAAAACCACACTGTCTCGCTCCCAATTGCTTTGGTCCCCTCAAATTTCACAACGATCAAGGTAGATTATGTCAAGTCCCAGTTTATTTGTCTTCACGTGCTTATTTATTGGCGGAATATCATGAAAAGTAATTTGTCCCAAATTCTTTAACATGAGAAAATACTTTGTGGTTGAAGGAATCCGTGTCAGTAATGCCAAGGCGATCCTCCAATGCTCAGAGCAAGTTCATTATCATGCGATTTTACAGGGTTTCCATGTTTACTTCTCATTTCTCAGGAGTTTTTTACATGTTGCATAAGAAAAAGATTTCGACAGTTCTACTTATGAGATTTCCTAGATTTTTTTAAAGGCAGAGCAGGTTTACAAAAGCTGTATTGTTTGACTGCGGTCTGGGTTTCCATTTGGGGTAATTATTGTATTCCCAGTCTTCTTCTAATCATTTGCTCACAAGGACAGTTTTTTTTTTTCCCATCGCTTTTTGAAGAAGATGAAATACTCCAAACTTGCAAGTCTGTTGGAATAATCCCCCCACTTCTATGCCTATTGCTTAAAAGCTATTCTTTACATATCTCAAAATTGCTGGAAAATATGTGATGCAAAGGATGTTAAAGAAAATGTACAGTGCAGTAGAAATTCATGTCACCACAGTTTGAAAAAAATTCCACAATCTCGATCTAAGCCTGTTCCCACTAGAGAGATCTGTGTGAATGGAGGAGGGGAACCAAACACAAAACAAACCAGCTTTTCAGAAGGAGATATGTTTCAGCTTGATAATAATCAAGTCTTGAGGTAAAAATTAAAAAATAAAGAAGAGTCTGTAGAAGGAAAAATCAAGGGAAAGCAATGCCTGTGTGCGGCAGGGCTGTCTGTGCAGAAGGGTTTCTTCTCCAGCTGCTGCCTCCAGCTGCAGAGCTGGAGGAGGGCCGGGAGCAGCGGCCCCACAGGCAGACAGCAGCTCAACCTGCAGGCACGGCAGTGGAACTTGGCAGGTCTCCTCTTTCCAGCGCCCCTTTTTGGACCTTCCTGCTGGTGTCATACAGCTTCCCAAGGCAAGACTGCTTCCCCTCTGCCTCGTCTTTACTTTGCATCTGTAAAATATAAGTCCCAAAATATGCTGCTAAACTCAGGAGGAACAGGTTTGGGGAAAATACCTCTTTTTTCCCCCTCTTCTAAGATGGTTCAAAAGTAACTGCCTTAAAAAAAATTTGCCAGTTAGAAAAACATATATTCATACAAATACATATAGAAGGATTTTCATTTCCTTGTGTAAAGGAATCTACAGCTGATCAACAGAGTAACGGGTGTCAGGTATCTTCCAGACCGTCAATTGAAAAAAAAAAAACCAAAAAAATCACACTCCTACAACTATCAAAGTCATCCTCAAGTACTTGAAACTGCCCTGATGATATGTAACCTCCTCATTAGCAGCTCCAATGCCTTATTATTTTGGTGATGTGATCTCACCACATCCTTTAGCTGAATGGTAACTGATGGCTAGATATGATAATGGGAGTTACATCATTCTAATAAACCAATGTAACCAAATAATTTCACTGCCAGGGGAGGAGGGGAAAAAATTCCAAATATTTTGTAGGGAAACTGAATTTGTCTTTTAGAAAGCTTATGTTTCTCTCAGATTTTCCATCAACCACAAGCACAGACATAATCTAAAATGTTCCTGGCTTGCCTGTTGCTGGGCTGATTAGCCTTTGGAACAGAAGAGATAACATTTCTAGACATCGGTCTGCCTTGCACTGCCTTCATGTTATTCTCAGTGTATGTGGTTTTGACATTATTTATATAGCAAGTGTGGGCTCTCTCTTGGTGTTGGATCACTTTGCTTTTCAGCAGTTGGGCTTTTTTCTGTCACTCAAAGCAGAACTTACTTCAGCCTCTCAAACAGCACCAGACTTCTTACAATCCATGGCTCTGAGGTACTGACACCCTCCATACATCTTCCACCCCTCGCAGGGGCAAGCCCATGCTGGACCATGAAGGGTCACAGGTGGCTGTGGGGTGCCCAGACCAGGTGCACAGGATGTTGCCACCTGCCTTCTCCCATGTCAGCGGCACAGACCACACTACAGAACAGGATGACGTCCTGCCATTGGGCCCAGACTCTGCCGGTCTGGAGTTGCACCAGATGCAGTCTGATCCCTGCTCTTAATGGTCCTATTACACCTGGGATAGATTTGGGTCAGTATGATTTTTGCTTCTGAAACAAGCTCAAGAAAAGAGAGAGACAAAAAGAGCAGGCTTTGACAGCAGGCAGAGGGTTCAACACACATACAACTAGTTATCTCCCTAGGGTTTGCTGGTGCTCTGTTACAAGTCTGCAGTAGGTGACATATGAGTACATGTGAACACACACACATGCACACTTCACATCCTGACTCCCTCACTGTGGTTGCTGGGGCTTGGATGTGGGGGCAAATCACACCTCATTTGACCCAGCAATAACTGTTTACAGGGAAAAGTAATGTGCTTCAGCCTCAAAGGTATATTCAGATTCTTCTCTCAAGCCACAAGTAGGTAAATGCCAGTGATGTATAAATCCAGGGATAGAAAAAGAAATGCTCCAGAAGTGTACATGGACCTGACAATGGAGGAGAGCAGTAAGTTCACTGATAGTGACAGGGAACAATTCTGTTCTAGCTGAGAGTTTGAAAAATAAGGGGAGGGAAGTGAAGAAATAAAATGAGAAAGGAGTGCAATGAGCATCATGGAAAGTCACCGGAAACTTTATTCTTAGGAATAAATCTGGCTTCTTGTGATCCCCTTTCAGCAATGCTGGCTGGGAGCCAGCTGGGTCCCCTGGAGTCCCCCTGGCCTTTTTGTCTGGAGCCTGGGAATATGTCTAGAGCACAAGGCTGGGGGGACCAGACTTGTGTTTGCAGGAGGGATAGCCTTAGGCAGTGGCCATGTAGAGAAAAGGGGGTTTGCAGTCCTTGGGCCTTTGGGAAACCTTCCCCAGGGCTGGTGGGTGGACAGGGGAATTTCCCCTTCTCTTGGGGGCAGCCCGGAGGGAGGTGAGTGGACTAGGGGGCAGGAGAAAATGCAGGCTGCGTGTCCCCAGGCTCAAGATGCCAGAGCAGAGCAAATGGGGGGGGATGGAGGGGTGAAGGGGAGTGTGCAATGCTCTCTGGCCCTCACCCAGCTGGCCTGCACAAGTTGTCCCAGGGTGTCTCACCCTCCTGAAGATATTGTTGCAAAGGCAAATGCCAAATAAATGATAAATTACCAACAAACAGAACAAACCCAAAAGCCTTCCTTGGATCCATGGCACATTACACTTCCCTTGCCTGACTAGCCCTTCCTTTCTGCAGACCTCTTTTAGGGTGATGAAAGTGTGGGCTCTCAAAGCTCTCTGTCAGATTCAAAGATGCTGATTGGCATCTTTCCAATACTTATGAGTTTTCACGCATGATTGAGACCTTTCCAAAGATTTTATTCCCTTACTCTTTCTGATTCAGTTATCCTGGTACATTATTCCACCCGGTTCTTTTTTTCTTTTTTTTTCCTTTTTTTTTTTTTTTTTTTTTTTTTTTTTTTTTTTTTTTTTTTTTTTTTTTTTTTTTTTTTTTTTTTTTTTTTTTTTTTTTTTTTTTTTTTTTTTTTATGTTCTCCCACCCCTCATTATGACTTTTAGAAATAAAATTCAATTTCTTTGGCTACTTTGCAGACAAAATCTAAAGCCTGCCTTAATTTGTAGTTTACTAGCCCTCTGATGTGAGACTACATAGAGAGCCCCTATCTGATCAAACGGCCGGTACCTTGACACAGTCCAATTATGTGAAAATATATCCTTGCTTATCATTTCAAACATCGTATAAGTGGAGAAACTGAAGTAGCTCCCTGTCTGTTTGATTTTCCTGTTCAGACACACTTGTTTAAACAGGCACCGTGAGACTTTTCTGTAATCTTGGAGGAGTTCAAAAAGCATTTTTGCCTTGAACCCCCCAAGCTGGATGATGGTGGCCACCCCCAGCCAGCTTCAAGTCAGGCAAGGCAGGGAACAAGCAAAGGAAGAATGCTCCCTGTAGCTGAGCTCTCTGCCATATGGCCATGAAATGCACCTGTGGCCAAATATCTCCTTGCAACATCCTCCACCTCTGCCTACCCAGACTGACCCTGCTGCTGAACTGGTACCTGACTGACCTCAGGATGGTCTCTCTGCATTCCCCTTCCCCACTCAGTGTCACAGCTTTCCCCCTCCCAACATGCTACTGCATCTGCCTTACCAGCCTGAACCCACAGCAACCCTCTTCCTGTGTGAGACCTGCTGCAGTCAGAACTAGTTGGCCAAGAGAAGCCAGTAGATGAGGTAGTTTGGGATGTTAGTGAAGTTTCAATACCATTTCTCACAGTACTTTTCTGGATAAACTGTCCAACACATATGGACAAGTCCTTAATACATTGGGTGAGCAACTGGGTGACAATCTGGGTTCAAACTGTTATAGTAAAAACCCCAAACTATTGGGGTTCCCTAGCTTAATTGTAGGGCCAGTGCTCTTAAATGTTGCTATAAATGATCTGGACATAAAAATTGAATGTACATGAAGTAGGTTTGCTGATGACATAAAGCAGAAGTGGCTGTTAAAGTATATACAGAACTGTTAAGACATTGAAAAAAACCCAAACTAAGTACCGTAAGCAGTAACTCTTTTTGAAAAATAATATATTCTCCTAATTTCCTTCTTTTACCTTTTTTACTCCCTTTTTACCATGAATTGTAAAGAGACAATAAAACTTTTCTTTTTCTGAATTAAAATTATAGCTAATAATTGTGTTTTATAGAGAAGTTTTCCTCCCTTTCCTTTGATCTAGTTTTGTTTACATTTGTGTTGTGCTTGGGAAGACTGATATAAAGTGCTGACTAAATCTTTCATTGTGCTTCTCTGTGATTCTTTAAATCAAACCATTCCTGAAAGGAACTGATATATAAGCATTTGAAGTGTTCAGTCTTTTAGTTAGTAGTGCTATTAATTTGCAGGACTCAGAAAAACAAATTACTTACAGATAAAGGAAGAAACTTGTGAAGATTTTGAAGCAGACTGCACAGACAGAGATGTTAATAGCCAGTCAGAGGTCTCCTCAGACAGGAGAATGTCAAACCAGGTGGGAGGTATTCCCTGGCTCAGCACTGTAAGGGCAGCTTGCTATTTAAACATTAGCTTGTAAAGACATTTTTTGGGTAACGTTATGGGGAGTGTTGAAAACACTCGATTACTGAAGTATGAAATATAATACAAAACAACCCAAAAACTGTCCTGCAGGGTGCAATCCTTAAACGCAGTATGTTCTGAATTCCTGCCTAGATCAGTGGGAACCAAATAACTGAGGTCACTAAACATTCCATAAAGAGCCAAGCACTTATCCCAACCCAGTCAGGCTTCGTTTAAAGGAGGGTTAAGCTGGCAAAGTGCCAGGACTCAAGGGCTGCTCTTAATATGCATATAAGAGACCATCTTGCAGACGATGCTATCTTGTAGAAGGCAGTGAAACCATTCAACTGTCAGGATTGATCACAACATTCTGGTTGTTTTGTTTGAAATGAAGAATTTCACTCTGGGAGTTGCAGTCTTTACATCTATCATCACCCTGAGAAGTTTCTGGGTCCATTTGGAATGTTTCAGGACAGATGGGAACATCAGATTGTTTAATATGATTTGCTATATATTACAGGCCATTTCATTTCATTCAGTTACACCCCCACTGAGTTCAAAAAAGTGTGTGCTTGGATAAAAGATAGCTTCCAAAAAGGTAGCTCTTCTTAAGCTGGAAATACTATAAATGAAGAAGTCATCACTGAAATTCAGAGACTGTTTTAGTAATTACATGAGCAGTAGAAAGACTGTTTTAATTCCAGCACAGCTCTCTGTCCTCAGCTTTTGTGTGTTGTTTCATATGACTAAATTAAATGAGGTACCATCTTTCCTCCTGTAAGGAGATGAAACCCTCTTTCATGCTCCTGTAGCTGTTTCTCCATCTGTCTGCTCTTATCCTCAGTCTCTAGACCCATATATGTAGGTCTTGTTGACCCTCACTCCAACATCAGCAGGATGGGCAAAGTACCAGGAATATGCTAGTAGCAGTTGTGAAGGGCAGCAGGAAAGGCATGAAGCCCATGAGCCTAAAGTTTGGCTTCACTGAGGTTTTACTCTAGTGGACAGGTCCATTGTGCTTATTCACACCTCTGAAAGAATAGGCAGAATCAGGGAAAGGCAGTGTCTTTCACTCTGGACCGTGCGGTGGGAGGTAAACTCAGAGTTTAGCTGCTTTCTCCTGGAACACAGATGGTTTCTTTTTGTTTGATTTGGTTTATTGTATTTCATTTCCTATTGTAACTATCCCTGCCATTCCTAGATAGAAAGGAACAAATGGACCTTAACCTGGGACTCAGTTCTGAATTACAAAATTCCTTTTTCTAAATACTGAAGTCCATTGACTCCTACAAGAGGCTTGTTTTGGTCCTGTTCATGGTGATAGCAAAACCTCCCTGAAATTAGTAAATGCCAGTCTGGAGCAAAAATCAACTCAGCACAGAGGAAATCGTTTTATCTGAGAGGTACCTCTTATGGGCTGAAGTAACAGTTACGGGAAAGAAATGGTGACACAGAAGAGTTCAACAACAAACAAGAGCAAGTCATAGACTTGTTGCTGTAGTGTAACCCCCTTGAAGTCTACAAGACGAATTCATGAGAGCTAAAGATCTGGCCCTCTATCCTATGGGAAATCTTGGATCAGATAACATAGATGTGTCACACTGGGGACAGAACCTTATAAAATAAAGCACCGACTGCACTGGAAAAAATTTTTTTTTTTTTTTCCCTTTTTTTCTTTTTTTTTAATTCTTCCGTTGGAATATTCAAAATAACAGCAAAGAATGGCATAAGGCAGAGCAGAGAAGTAAATTAAAAGTTGACATACTCCTCCAGATTCACACTCTTTAGACTTCCTTCTTTTTTTCTTTTACTTTTTTTTTGTCTCATGCACCCAACTGGTTTAAGGGTCTATTCTCTTTGTGGTACATGCATGCACATAACTACCATTGATGTGGAGTCTCCAGGTGATTTGATGTGCATTCCACATAAGGCATGGTGTCAAGTATATGATACCCACACAAAAGAACTGCCTGAGAATCACTCTTTGGAATATTTTTTTTTAAGATTCCTTTGCTCTACATCTAGAATTTAGCAGATCAGAGTGCCTAACCAAGCAGTGGAACTACCACTGCTACTTTTTCATCAGCTTTGATCTGTGTCGATCTGGGGAGGGGTGGGAGCTCATGGGAAGAAAATTTTCAAGTATGGATGCAGTCTTGTAAAGTGTTGAATATTTTGTAGAAAAATCATAGAAAAGAAGTAAAGGCACTTTAGAATTTTTAACAAATCAAAAGAGGGAAACAGGAGGGAAAATGCATGTTTTTGGAACACATGAGTTGAAGAAATTATTTCACACGTGACTGTATTATGTCTAATTAAGTGGACTTAGGTCTATAGTGTGACTTATTCTGACTGCCAAGTCTAGAGCAAGTCTGCTTTCCCCTCCTTGATACAGCAAAACCAGCTATACAGGCAATTACAATTATTGTGAGAGACAGTGGCTTAGCAAAACCAGCAGGTGGATATAACCGTGCCCAGCAGCTGATTTTATGCAGGTGTCAGTCACAACACCGTAAGTCAGAATGCACCAAGACTTGCTTTAAGGGTGGACTAAAATGATATACTAGACCTGGAACTTTCTACTCTTATTTGATATATTATCTCTCCATGGCAAATACAATTATTTGGAGGGCAGGATTTTAGTACAGTAAATAAATTGGTGGCTTTTTCAGATGAACCCTAAACCCCGTGTTCCACATTGGCTATGTTAGACTTTCCTATGTTTCAGAGAGAAACACCAACAACTGGGTTTCAGGTTTTGGTTTTCTCTCCCTTGCACACACACGTGCAGTCCACATCTCAAGTAGGAGGCAGTTTGAATTGTGATAGGAAACTTCTAAATTAGTGATAATTTTATTGTGTCAGCAGAATTTTCCCGTTTTAAACCAAATGAAAATTTGTCCCTTTTGGAGAAGCTACTATGTGTAGAAGATTTCAAGTTTTCCAAGCCTGCCTTGCTCTTTTCTGTTTTTCTGCTCTCCCAAATATCTTGTTTGAATGGAGAAGCAGAATGGCTAGAAGGAGAGATGAAGGGCTTGGAGAAAATTGGGGTGCAGGGTTTGAGGGAATGAAGAAAGGACATAGATACAAAGAGAGTTTATGACAGGGCTAGGATGGGTGGAGGGGAACATTGAAAACTCAAAATGAGGAGTTTTGTATGTATATGCTGTAGGTTTGCTTTCACGGGGGAAGAAAAGGGAAATGTAGAGTGTACTGATTTATTTTTTATAAGGAAATTGAGCTGGAAAGGACCACAGATGGTAATAGCCCTCTGAGCCCCCTGATCTAGCTGCTGTCTGAAAGATTTTTTCACAGAATAGTATACACTTGGATAAGGCAAAATCAAATGTTATCAAATTTGATAATTTTTCTCAGTCAAACTGCTCTCTAATTTGAAAGACATCAGACTCTATTTTTATATTTATACACTTTTTAAATGCAGGAGTAACTAAAAAGCTAGACTCAATTTTATATTTGAACAGATTGCAGATTTTAGTATTTTTCCATATGACAAGGGAAATTCTAAATTAAAATTGCTCCTTCTCATCTGATTAAATTCACAACAACCTAGACCCTTCCTCCTGCAGTATAATTTCCATTTCTGTGTGTATCTTTCACCATTGAAATAATTAAGGAGCAACATGTTTAGGTTTCAGTGTCATTGCTGCAACAAGACCCCAAACACACGCTGTTGGGACGGTCTCTGTATCAGAGATCACACAGACACTGATGTTTACAGGTGCTGAAACAGAAAACATGTTTCAAAGCCACTGTTTGCCATCTGACCCTGCACGTCCTGGACTGTTAGCCAGACATAACTGCAAGAAGAGCTACCTGCAGCATGATTCACGACAGCCACAACATGCCCTACCAGTTGCCAGAACACTTGGCTTATCAATAAACACTGGCAGAGGCTGAGGGGCTTCTCTGCTGTGGGGTTGAGAATCCTGAGGTGTGCCCGGGGATCAGGATCAGACAGCGGCAGAGACTGGGGAGGGGAGCAGAAAAGTGGGAAGTAGGGATAGCAGAACTATCAAAATGCTTGTCACCTGCTGCTCCATATCCTTTTGTAGGACTGCTATGCAGTGGGATGAGCTTAATGAAAACGAATAAAGAAGTAAAGAGTAAAACATATTTGCAGTTTCTGACCTAGCTAAGTCATGATTTCAGGAATGCATGTAAACATGAATGACAACATTTCCATAAATGTATTTCAAGTTGCAACTTTCTTATTTAAAGTACTAGTGCAGTGTCTCCTCAAACTGACGACTGAAATACTTTCACATAGGCTATTGTAATGTCTTTAATAATATAAATGCAGGTGCAGCTTATTGTATACTGTGGTCTTGAGAATCTTGTTTTACAATACAAATCCCTATCACACACCTGCAGAAGGACCAGTAAAAGATATTGGTTTGTAGATGCAAGTGCAGTGTAGAAGGATTTATATTTAGATATGCCTAAAAATATATTTTGCTTTTCGTGCTTTGATTTAGTGAATACAGAAAATATGCAGAAATGAAACTTTACTTAGCAGGAAAATTATTCCTTAGCTAGTCTCAATTACACATTGAGGTAATGTTTGCCATTTTTAAAGAAAACACTTAATTATAAAAAAGGTTTTGAGGGAACATGGCAGAAAAACTCATAAGTATCTCAATACTGTCAAAAGTATCTTGACGTGATTTCTTTTTTTTTTTTTTTTTTTTTTTTTTTGTAATGTCTTTCTTTAGTTTGAATACTCAGAGCACCATTCATGAAAAGACATGATCAATCTTTGTCTTGGAATTCATATGCTTCACTCAATTATTGTGTATTTGAAGATATCTTGTCATTTATGACAACAGAGTTATTTTTTTTTTCTTAGCAATGAATAGGATGACAGGAAAATTACTAGTGTGTGGACAAAAGACAAGAGAAAAGTTGAAGTTGTATGCAAACATCTGATCTAGAATTTTGTTCCCTGCCCAGAAGATTATTTTTCAGAGAGTTTTAACAACTTTTCTCATGGCCTATGAAGTTTTTCAGAAAAGAAATGTCAAATTGTTTCTTTTGCTCTTCAGATTTTCCACTTATTCTTACATCTACATGGTGTCAGGAGAGAAGTCTCCATCCTCCTCATCTTTTAACTCTGACAGATTGAGCCCACTAAGATCCACTCACACTGTAGCTGACCAGTAAGCCAATTGCCCACTGCTCAGAGGGAGTGAAAATAAACCCTGTTAAACCACAGTGAACATTTTAGGTGACCACTGTCTTACATCCGTACCAGAAACTTCTTTCTCTGCTTTTCTTATTCAGACAGTGCAGACAGCTGAAGACCTGCAGGTCTGAAGTTTGCAGGTCAGTGGCAGGACCGTGACTGACTGTGCTGGGAAGTGGGTCAAACTCATGAAGCAGTTCAACAAACATTAAGAGATTTGGCCAGAGTATCTCTCACAAAGTGCATCTGGAGTTTCAACAGTTTTGAAACTTATTATTATTATTTTGCTTTTTAATTGCCCAGAAGGTCGAAGGCATTGAACTTTTCTGTGTGTAGATGGGATATACCTATTCTGCTGCAAATTAGCATGGATGGGGAGAATCCAGACACAAATAATCTGTCAGCCCAGCTGCCTGGTATGAATTCAGATAAATATGTTTAACCAAACGTGGATGCTTCAGAGGGTGTTCTTGTGGTTACTCCAACTGCTTTCATTATACTTTTATATTAACAGTGTGTCTGCTCACCATGTGCAATAAAACAATTTCTGAGGCTCAGCCTCAGAACATGGGGCTCATTCACTGTCTTGAATAATAGCGTTGCTTGTTTGCACTGTTCTTATTGAACTTTCTAAATATATGTCATTTTCCTTTTCATTCTAGGAGTGATTGTACATTACAGCAATTACAGACAAACCCTTCCAGACAGTTTGAAGACCAAAACTTTCTTTGTGTGGAAGTCCAAAGGCAATTATTGGCATTACAGTTTAAGAGAAGCATTCCATCTCCCTGATGCAACAGCAGTAGCTTTCTGTGGCATGTTAAATAAAGCAATTTGCCCTGTAGGAGACTAATGCATGCAGAGTCATGATGGGAAAAAAAAAAAAAAAAAGAAAATCAAACAGCTGCCATGAAAGAAAGAGAAATCTCCTCTTCAAAAAGATACAAAACTTATTCTGGCACTGTTTTAACTGAAAGACACCAAGCATCTTTAACCTTTGCCTTTAGCTCCTTGACATTTCATATATTGCTTCAAGACTGAGATTCTGTAAAGACACAGGCGTGCTAATTACCAGTCAAATAGTTGCTTTTTAACCAAAAATAGTTGATAAAAATGGAATATGACAGTGCTTTCATAACACATGCCAGAATATAGAAGTCAGTTCAAGCCAATTTTTTGTTCTCATAGCAGTTCCCATTTGCAGAAAAGAAGGAAATGAATAGACTTGAGGCTAGAAGCATAAAGACTTGACCTCTAAAGGTCTAATAATCATATTTTCCTACTTGGGGAGGTTTGAAATCTTGGGCAAATAATAAAACCCAAATGATTCACTCCCTTCAATTATGTTTTTGACAATATTTAATCAATTAATTAAATAATTCACCTAACATAACTGTAACTTTTTGCCTAGCTCAGTAAGTTGTGTGAAGGGATGATCAAATACTCTCGGACTTGAGCACCTTAGAAAAGGTTAGAATATTTTTTCAGCAACACCAGCAAACACTTGCCCATCATTTTGAGATCCTCAGAAACATGAGGAGTTTGATCCTAAAACATTATTAACTGCTCACCCTAAATGTATTTACACCATCTGAGAATTAGCCTGGAATAACAACCATAAGAAGATGACAAGGACACTATTACTAAAACAATAAATGTATAGCAAGTAATTGACAGAGTAAGACCAAACTGTCTTCAGGATGATGTATGTGATTAAAATAAACATACTGCATATTACAGCAGCTCATTGGCATCTATAAACAGAGTTGTAACAATAATTTTTTCCAGTAAAATTTCTGCTCTAGAGAATAGAAAAAGCTTTGAACAGAAAGGAAAGGAATTACTTTAACAGCTCTATTATAGTAATGAAATGTAAGAGCAGCTGATTTCACCACCCATCACAGACTGCTCTTTTGAATGGTAAATGTGATGAGGTTTGCAAAATAGAGAACATTAATATTTCTGAGAGGGAGGTAGGTTTCCCAAAACAGGTTCAGAGCAAGAGGAAATTCCCCATTTCTAAGAACAAATTAAGGCACTTAACTTTCCCTGCCATCAGAATGAATGCTAGTCTAACAACCTGATAGGAAAGCTGCAAAAATGGGATTCTTAAAGGGAAAGGAAAGGTAGAAAAGATTGGCCTGCAACTGATGCTTCCTTGAAGCATCAAGTGGTAAGTCAAACAGCAGCCTTTCCATAAGCCTTCAGCATGCAAAAGCATTGGTTGCTTATATATGTATTGGTGCTCCCACAAGAGCTTTTCAAGACATGAATTAATTTAAAAGTAGTTAGTTAAAGGTAACCATTAATTTGGGATTTCATGTGCCATAGGTACTTTGGAAGGAATCAGTTTGTATTGACAGTCTGAGCCTTGCATGGAGTATGATTATACATGGGGTCAGCTGACTGGAAACCCTGTCACACCAGTTGCAAGGCCAGATTAAACTGATTAACAGTGAACAGTGATGAAGTAGTCTCCCGTTAGTTGCTGAGAATTGCATCATGAATATCTTTCATCATCTAGCGTAGAGCTTTTTGTATACAGTCTGGGGTTAGATATAATGGTGACTCTTCAGAAGGCAAAAGAGAGTATTCAAAGAAAATATTTTTCTGAAGTTGAAAGAAACAGTCTGGCTATTGTTTATTCTCTGACCACAAAAATACCTTGTGGCAATTAGTCTTTTAAAACTGTAACTCTGTCTCATTCCTTACATCTGAACAGCTCCGTAAAAGCAAATAACAAACAACAAAAAAATCACGACAGATCATCAGCTTTCACTTGGAGTTGAGAGGAATTATAACATTGAGCAAAAAAGTGATAGAGTCAGTGAAAGACAACTCTCGTCATGTGTGTCAGTGCAAGCCATTTGCACCATGGTACTTTGTGTCGGGTAAAGACCTCTCAGAGCACTGCATCACTCTGTAGCACACCCTTGTTCATGGTAGGAGACTGGACTGGAACTAGATATGATCTTTCAAGGTCCCTTTCAGTCCAAGCCAGCCTGTAACTCCACCACTAATAAATAGTTTTTATGTTCAGTGCTGTGCAAATATATCAGATCTCACTCTGAAAAGCAGCTTATTTGAAAGATGTAACAGAAGAGACGGAAAAAAAATCACTATCAGAAAACTTCCACCAAAGAAACCAACCTTGCCTTTTTTCATCCTGAACATTTTCAAAAATGGGATGAACTGAAATATGTGGGGTTTAGGAGCATTTTGGAATGTAATTAAGAATAGGTCAGTAGAAAAATAAAGGCTTAGCCTCTTCAACAAATTATCCCAATTAATCAGCAAAAATGGAACCCGACTCTTCAGTAACTGTGTTGGAATTATCTTCCTTTCTGGGAGCAGACTTGCAGATATTAACAGGACAGCTCATAATGTTTAGGGGTTTGCTGCCATGAGAAACAGTTGCAGGATCCAGTCCTCTGCGGTTTAACATGATCCATCAGCTGATCACTTGTTCCGCTGCAAGGCAGATCATTGACACCATTACGATTTCATCTGCTGCCTCAAAGCCAATTTCCCTGCATATAAGCGCTTCACTCAGAGCACAGAAAAAATACATTAGCGAAACAATATAGCATACTGTACAACAAGGATTTTCCTGCACTGTAACTCTACAGCTCACCAGGCAAAAAACACTTCTTTTTATTCTTGTTCCCCAGGGTGCTACATGGAGACACCAATCCTGAGACGGATTAACTGTGGCGCTTTCATCAAGAGGAACTTGTCTTCACTCTGACTTTGGAATAGAAAGGACGTGCTATTACCCTTCGACTTTGAAAGAGAAAAGCTTTCTACCTACATTCCTCGCTCACTTCCAAAGTTTAGCTCATAGGGATTAGAATTCGCTAGATATAGGATAAGCCCCTTTCAAAATACTCATTTAAGGAAAGACGGAGAGAGCTTTCAGATATCTTTGCTGAATGTTTATTAGTCTTAAAAACAGGTAAATTGGACTTAAAGTATAAGCGCAGTATATTAATTCTTCACATGAAATGAATGAGAGCAGTCAGGGAAAAAAGACAAGTTTTTGGTTTCTCTCTGTTACATTTACGTAAGATTTGCTGTTTGCTGCTCAAAACCAACCTTTTCTTTCCCCTAGTCTGTTGGTAATTTTGTTGGCACTTTGATTTTGAGAACCTGACTTGATCCATACTACAGAGCATAAAGTTTCTGGCAGCAGGTGTTTAATATCTCCTGAGTATTGAGGTCTCTCTAAGGTATTTCAATACCTAGTCTTGACGTTTGCAGAATGCCAGAATCACTGTCCATCTCAAGTCAACATCTCAGCTCTACCCAGGATGTATTTGGGTCACTGGTTTCACAGGAGGCTGAAAACTCTAAGTATTGGGGAAGATCTGGTATCACATGATGACTTTACAATTATTTTATAACTATAATTATCTCAGATCTGAGAAGAGTAGCAAAGCTCTCTCTGGGTTTGATCTGGATTTCATTGAAGCCTATTTTAAACTGTGCACTGATTTTAGCTCATTTCATTGCCACAAAACAAGTCTGCACTACAAAACACCACCCACATCTCCCTGGCCTTGGGCAAGGTCAAACAGAGCCTAGTTATCTCCCTGGGCTTTCAGATCAGTGTAATCAAATGCTAAAACACTCGACTGACAGTGAAATAAATAGCTGGGCTGACTTGGGAGATGATATTCCTTATGACCTGAAACTGGTGACTTGAAGTTTAGACAAAACAGGCAATTTAATAAGACAGCAGTGTGTGGAGGACAGTCCAACACCAGCTTTGCTGTTGCCACTGTATGAGAAAGCCAGGCTGTCCCTCATGATGCTGCTGCCACAAGTGGCAGCTCCTTCCTTATGGGAAGGACAGTCAGGCACTGTGGGAAGGGTTGTCCCACACCATGGTGGTACTGGAACCAATGGTCCATGTTGGCACAGAAGTGCTCTTCACAAATCACCAGCTCTTCTCAGTGTCTGATGGCAGCAGATCAAACACCTCAGACACTGCAAGAGGGCAGAGCTAACATACTTTATCAATGTTGCAAGTCTTTGCAAAAGAAGTTAGCCTGTGACAACAGTGAATGATACTGGTCAGTAGGAATATCTTCACTTTTCTTAGTAATCCCCATTATTTCTAGTTTACACAGTGGAAACACATCTGGTAGGGAACAGCAGGAAGAGACCTTACAATTTCTCACCTTCCTTGTGCTGCCTACCCTACTGCTGGGGAAAGGGCTTGTACAGCTCTGCCAAGGAAGAGGCTTAAGATAGCTGACCTAGCACAGGAAGTTTTCCCATGGGATAAGGGTTTTTTTCATCCCAATATGTTAGCAAGCCTGCTTTCCCCCTCATCTGCTTGGCTGGATGAGTACATCCGTGCATGGGTGGCAGTGGGAGCTGGAAATGCTCATATGGGGAAGAAAGAAAAGTCAAGAGAAGGACTGTTTTTCTGAGAGTCAGTTTAAATGCTTATCAAATGGCAGAGTCAGTCCCATGAGCGTATCTCTACTGGTTCAGAATGCTTAGGGCAACGGCTGTTTGCTCACCCGTTCTGCTGTCCTACGGCTGCCCAAGCACAGCCCTCTGTGCCTGCATGGTGAACTGCATTAGGGAATTGATCTGGCTGGGGAAGAAAAACCATGTTAAAACACCCTCCTAAAAGCAGCATGTTTTTCTTTCCAGCCAGAATCACTTCTCCCATCTGGCCGGTCGCACAGCTGCACAAACAGCTGCGCCAGCGCTGCGGCGGGGCCGGCCGGGAGTCGGGACTGCGTGGGCTGGTGCGGGCGGCACCGCCGATGAAAGCACAGCCCCCGCCGATGAAAACGCAGCCCCTGCTGAGCCGCCACCATGCACAGGTCTCCCCCAAGGGCCCCTCAGCGCAGCCGATCTCACCTCTCCCCCAACCGGTGGGTGTTCGACCGTCCCGCTCTCCTCCCGCACTGAGCAGGGGAGCAATGAGCAAGGACCGCAGCAGCATCCCGGCTGTCCCTGGAAGGCTGCTCTAACGCGGAGGAGAAGGAGGTCCTTTGCATTGGTTTGCTCCCCTGATCCCTCTCCCTGTTCCTGGTCTGCCTTGGAGGACAGACTAAGTGAGAAGAGGATGCTCATACTGGGAAACAGGAGCAGTGAACACTGCTTCAGGTCTGGAATTGAGGGAGAAACCTGCTGAAAGATCCAGTTTAAACTTGAGGTACATTTGAAGGGACAGAGTTGGAATTTGAATAGGTAATCATATCCAAATTTTGTTCCTCCAGGGAAATTAAAAATACTTGGGATCATTAATTACTACATTAATAACTTTCACATCCCAAGGGCTTTTGACCTCTGTGCAAGCCAACCCCACTGGCTGGTGGCTGGGGTGTTTCTTCAGCAAAACCCAGAGAAGAAGATGGTCAAGTACTGAGTCATTTGTACCACTGCACTATGAAAACAGAGCAGTTGCTCAAGTAACTCATCACTAGGTTGGCTCAGTATTTGAAACTGGACTAAACCAAACCAAAGCTGGAGGTATGACTTAGACTGCAATTACCACTGGCAGACTGATATAGTGTTGTTAATCTAAAGCACAGGGAAGTCAGTCAGCAAAGGCTCCTTCATGGAAAGATCACAAGATACTGCCTCTGAAGCGTAAAGCTGCCCTTGCATCATATTCCCTAATATTTCTTGTGAGGACTCAAAATAAATGAAGGCTGATATTCCCATACTGCCCCTCAACAGAAACAGCTAGGTTTAAAAAAGACTCATGGTACAAAGAGCAGACCTGGCAACCCAGGAAAAGAAAATAGTTCTATTCGTTCAGTTTTCATGTACTGAACACCGGAATTTACCTTTGTGACAAACGTTTTCTTTCGTAAATCTTCCTTCACATGTCTAAGGATTAAAGTCTCCCCAGAGTGATATTGTTTTTACTTGAGTGGTACAAATTCCCTCCTCAAAGATGCTCTAAGGTATTGTATGCAAAAGCTACACTCCTACTCCATGAATAATAGGTGACATATGATGTGAATATTGTCAGTAAGATTCCTGATGGCACCCTGTATCAGAATTGCTGGGTAGTTTTGTATCACCATTGTCTCTATAATTATACAGCGCCACAAGAACACAGGGACCAGCTGATGCTATGTAGTGGATTGGAAAAATATTCATAGAGAATGGAACAGAAGGTTCATCCTCATAAAGTTCAACTGATACGTCATCTAAATATTAAGCAAGATGGACTGTTCTGCTGGCATATTATGTGGTGGATGCTCACAATACACAGTCTTAGACTGAACTCTATTAATGCTGGATTTTTTTCCACTACCAGAAAAAATCTTTTTATTTCTGGTCAAGCATATTTTACTGTTAATACAATTACCAAAACTAAAACAAGTGACTCAAGCAGGTTTTGATATAATTTGCATTGATTTGTGCATATGTGTATATATGCATACACTAAAAATAGTAGCTTAATTTTTTTCTGCATCCATAGTTTCTTCACAAGTAATATATAGTGGAAAATATTTTTACAAATTATTCTTAGTATTCAGCTCTGTACAGAAATTATAAATGATAAGAGTATACATTCAAACATGCATGGAGTAAAATGCTACATTTTCGTTGGAATGGAATTTTTCTGCCTTTAGCTGTGTCATTGAGACTCTTCCCAATTTAATGATAAATACATTTGAATAAATGACAAGCTAATTAATATGGAATCAGTTTTTGTTTAACAGAAGCATTTCTTTGCATTGTATTATTACTATTATTAAATATTTACAATGTGGTATCATATACAGAACATGACGAAAAAGAAGCAGCACAGACAGATAACTTTTTCCTTGCATCAGAGCTCTGTGTTTTTATTAGCTGTATCAGTAGAGATAATGTTATATTGTTTCCATTTGCCAAGAGCAGTGTATTAGAGTAAATATACAAGTTATCCCATTGTTTGAATATGCTCCCAAACAGTAATTTCTCTGATGAATAACTCTGGATCATTAACATTTTTCTCCTGTTGATTTGTGGAGGACCATTTTATTTGATCTATGCCGACACAATTATAAGAACAACAAGAAAAGAAAGTTTGCTCTAAAAGCTGAATATTTTTCCTGAAATTCTGCACTTTGTTTAAGTGGGTTGTTTTCAGGGGATGGTAAACAACTTAGATGAACCAATGCTTTTAAAATTCAATCATTTATTCATTCATTTATTCATTCATTTTCTTTCTTCCACTTATGCAAGACAGCAAACTCTAAATTAAACCTTTCCAAAATGAGTATATGAAAAAGTTTCACTCTGATAGCAGACAAAAGACTGTTTGCAACATATCCAAAAAAATCAGTTGTCTAAAATGTGCAACAGAAAGTAAATAAGCATATCTCTACTTTTTCTGTAACTCAAAATACACAGTTTTCTTACTAATTGTATAGGTTTTGCAAGAGTGGGCTTTGGTTATTTTTTGTCTAGGAATTCAGGATGCATAAATATTGCAATAACAAAATGGAAGTTCTTGGACACAAGTTATCAACTGAAAAGAAGTTACACATCTTAAAATATGGAAATGGCAGAGTATCAAGGGGAACTTGTTTACCTTCTCTAATAGAAACTTTATTGAACTATAACTAAAGATTCAAGAATAAACTCAGTCTTCCAAATGCACAGGTGCTTAACTGGAACCTTTCGTTTTACAACAGCAGAACGAAGATGAGAATCTGGCCCTGTAGGCAGCAGGAATGCCATATGATATCTGAATGGTAATTTTCTCTGTATGTGCCACAATAATGCCTCAGACTTGACCTTTGGCTTTGTTGTCACCAAGTATTATCATATGTATAATTTGACCTTTCTCAGTTGTATGAATACTTGGCCTTGAACTCCAGCTAACCTTCTAGGAGCTGTAAAGATAATTTCTATACATTTGCAATAAGGCCTCTGATTTGACCTATGACTCAAATGAACAATAATTTCTTAATATTCCCATTCCTCCTAAGACTATTTCCCGTAATAGTATAATAATAAGGCAATAAAATGTCCTTCAGTGTGAACTCATGTTATTCTAAATTTTGAAGGTTTGTGCTTCAGGGCATTCACAGTTCATTCCATTTCTGTGTTGTCAAAAGATACTATCAAGGCATCAAAAGTTTCTAGAATTTAAATCAAAGTGAATGAAGGGACAAAAGCGACATTATTTAACTGTGTCTATATGAAGACAAAACTAAAGACAATAATAAGCTTTATTTAGGGACAATTAAACAAAAGCATATCTTAGTAATAACAGAAAACCCTTAATAATCCTGCCATTTCTATTTAGCACTTTTAACCACAAAAGGAAGAAGTATACAAAAAACCTTAATTCTGCCCTTAAAAAAAATACTGTGCATTCCATCATTATACAACAAAATAATAAATAACCTAACATCATGGTATTCTTCAACAAAATATGGTAACTGTGATTTTTTCAGGAAAAATAAAAGAGTTGGTACTAATTTTTGTTAATGTTGGAACACGAGAAGTCCAAACTATTAGAAGTCTGCAAAGGAGTTGTAACTGTATCAAAAATGGATTCAGCCTGATAACATACAGTGTGTGACACAGAAGCACCTCTTTGAGCCGTGTAAGACTGCAAGATTACCTTTCCAACTACACAGTTTGCCTGCAGTACCTCAACTGCATTTCACACCACATTTTGCTTGGAGAAGAAATGTTAATGGGTCGTCATCATATTCGATGGTCAGGCCCAGTGCAGAAATTTTCACTTCTGATACAGCTGTATCCAAAACCTGAGTAAAAAGCCCTGATCTGAAAATCAAGAACTCAGGAACTTGGTTCTGTACAAGTAGAACGTAGAACATATATAGCTAGATTGCAGGCTCATGGGTAAGATAAATACAACAGCCAACATGGGGTGATTGAAATCAGGAAACAGCAGCTGAAACACCAGCTGCCAACCATTGCTCAGATTTTGCTGGTATGAAAGCAGAGATGATCTTTGGGGAGCATGAACGGACTTTAGCTAGGCCAGCTACACCTGGAATATTTATGAAAGGGGATGTGCAAAAATACACCTGCACTTGCTTTACTGTTATCACCTGAACCTACAGTCCTAAGAGTGTCTTCTTTTTTAATCATGCAGACACCTCATTCCTATACATGCTTTGTAGAAGATATTCCATGCGTTCTTTCAGATTTTCTTCTCTCTATCTTTTTTTCTTGAAACTGTGCATCTTAGAAATTACTTTGCATGGCTTTTACTCTCTATGGCTATTCAAGTGAAGGCTCTTTTGTGGAAATGAATCTTTCTCACTTGGAGCTGAAATGGCTGTGTAACTAGTAGTAATGCTATGACATGATCAATGTGACTCTCCTCCTTATACAAATTGCTCCTTCCGAGCTATCTGTCTTTCTATCTTAGTTTTCTTCCCCGCTGCAAAGGCTGGTAACACAAGACTAGCTCAGACACATCACTCAAGATTAATCAGAAGCTTCAGAGTACAGAGAACAATGCAAGAGATAAAGGCCAAATTATTAGCAGAATACGCAAACTGAGATTCAATTCTAAAGCTTTATGCTGTTCTATTTTTTTGCTTTCAAGTAGAGGGTTTATACTAGCCAGTCTTCGTGGCAAGGGCCACCCTCTGTGGTCAGTTGGAGGTCAGCTGCCACAGACAGAATGGAGGGTTGAAAACTGAACGATGAAGGTGCCTTTAACTAAAGAGATCTCTCCCAAACATAAAGTGTTTCTTTGGCAACAAGTAAATACTTTGGGTTCTTCAAGATTAGAGAGATATAATATGGGTGGCCAAAAATAACAGAACATTCAGAAAAGTTTGGCTCCAGAGCATATCTCTATCTTGAATAAGCAGATTAAGAATCACTTATTTAAAACTGTTTTCCCAACAAGAGTGAGCTTGAATGTTTGACTTGCTACAGATGCACTGGTCAAGATAAACTAAAACCACAAAACCTCAAGGACTGAAGCTTTTAAATTCATGTTTTGTCAGCTCAGACTTTTCAGAAAAATGCAAATTTGACACTATTCTCTGATCTGAGCTTTGAGACTTTCATTAACATTGTGGGTCTTTCCAGAAATATTCAACAGTCTCTTGTAAAATTCTTAATTTTCTTACTTAAAATCTTCTCATGGTGTCCAAGAGACTGTGCTTTCACCGCATCCAGGAGAAGGGCAGCTGAGGCAGCTCACTGACATGGCAGGATCTGGTGCAATAGGATGCATCATATTGGACCGTGGGACACAATGGGGAACCTGTCTCCTGGGACTCAAGGACAAGCCACTGGTGATCACTTCTTGCCCTCCTCCCATGCATTAGGTCAGTGTGACAAAAGCAGTCTATCCCAAGTGTCCTGCCTCCATAAATTGTTTTCCAGGCAGTAAAACTCCTCTGACTTGTAGCACCAACAGCGCTGAGAAGATGAGTGGCTGTGCTGATGGCATTTGCTCCCCCAATGTACATCCCAACAGCTCCCACTTTAGCAAAAGGGTCAACTACCTTATACTCACCACTGAGTATGGTGGGGCAAAAGCATCTACTGAGGCTCAGATGCGACAGGAAAAGAGTGGTAAAAAGAAAGCTGAACAAGGAGAAGACCGAAGATGGTGAGAACCCGAAGGGATCAGACGAGGCTAGCAGTGTGTATTTCAGGCAACAGGCAGATACCCAGTCAGCTGGCCAAAAAAACTAACATTGTCATGGAAGGTGAAGGAGACACCAAAGCAGGAGCTGTTCTTCAATGGCTTTGGGGCCTCATGCTGAGGGTGAGCAACCCTCTTGGCTGTTTTCCACTCTCCTGTTCAAGAGATGCAATCACAGCTCATGTTCTGCACATGAGAAGTTTCTGTCCCATTTCATCTTCTGGGAAGTCCTTTTTGCTCCAGAAGCTCTTTTTCCCTTTCATAACCAAGCAATGTTAACAGCACTGTCACAGGCAAAAAGGTTCTTCATTCTGCTTTAAGAAAAAGTGAGAGTAAAGGCATTTTTTTACTTCTGATACCAAAAGTAATATTTTTTTACTAATAATTTCTTATTACTTGATGCTGTAAGTGAAAGGCAAGTCGCTTTCAAAGGCAGAGGTTGTACCAGCCCCTAGAGATTTTTATGGGGAGTTTGGCATCTATCTGAACCCTACAGTGTTATAACACTCCACTAATAATAATGAAAACAATACACAGCACTTAGAGCATAAAAAGGTCATTTTTATTTTTATTAGAATTTAAATCAAAGTGAGAAAAACGCAAAGTTAAAAAAGGAAAGGGGAAAGGAAGGGTAAGGGGAGGGGAGGGGAATGAGAAGAAGGGGAATGAAAAAAAAGAAATAAAAAAGAAGGAAAAGGGGAAAAAAAAAGAAAAGGTGGGCTGAGATGTTTCCAAAACACAAACTCAAACTCTTCTCCCACTCCCTGCAAACTTTCTTATGCACTGGATTATGAAGTTTTCAGGGCTGGATTAGAAGCTGCTATAAAACAGTTTGCCTGACACAGAACCACATTTAAATTAGCAGTGCCATAAATGGCACTATGAGGGAGGGCCTGCTCGTGATTCAAGGATATTGTCTTTTGTATAATTTTTCCACTGTCATAAATTCTGCCCAAGTTCCTAGCAGAACAGCAATGCTCCAAAATATATTGAATAGGTGTCTTTCATAAAATGTTATACATGGAACAGAATTAGAGTTTGTGGATCACATTTATTTAAGATTAGCCTAATTCATATATATCTAAACCTCAACAGCATGATTTAAACCCATAGGTTTTTAGATGTAATGTTTTACCTTTCTGGGACCTTTATGCTTAGCTGGAGGGTCTTTACTGTGACTGGAGTATTTTTTCTAAACAGGGAGGTGGATTATTTAAAACCTTTTGGTATGGAAAACCCACAGTTTGTCTACCTCAAACAATCTCTTCTCTCCCCCCCGTTGTCACAGCAACAACTTCAGCATTTGAAAGGAATCTACTTCAATAATCTAAGCCTCTGATCTTTGACAGGCTTATAATGAAGGAACAGTTTGTTAATGCTGACATAAACATTTTGAAAACTTAAAGGTACAATTATTTCATGTTGTTTAGGAAGTCAGCACTACATGGTCAAGAGAACAGCACTCTGCAAAAATATTTACTCATGTAATTTCCTAGTGAGAAAAACAACTGCTGAGTGTACCGCTGAACTGAGATTCCAGCCCTGTGGTTTAAGCAACAAGAAAATTTCTTTGTCTCTTGCCCATTTATTGTTCATTTTTTTCTCCCTCATAATTCCACGATGATCTTTCAAATAATTCCAGGATGTCTCAACCCAACCTCTTTATTTCAAAAAGAGAAAAATTAAAAACCCAGGCTGAATTAGACCCAATTCCAAGTAGATCTCTCAGCTATGCTGCTTGTAATAAAGTCAGGACTGCTTCTCAGCCAGCCAGCTGTGATGGAAGTTGTTTGCCTGTTTAGCAAACAAAACTGTTATTTTTGCTGGGAGGAGGGCAGAAAGTTGACACAATGACAAAGTTCCCCAGGCTGCACTCGGCAAAGTAATCCCCGTGCTTTCCAGGCAAAGCAAAAGCCAGAGCAGGCGATGAACTCCGGGCTGCACTTTGGAGTCAAAGCTACAGTTGCTCTGGGGAGACCATCACTCTTGGAGCAATTTTCTACAGTAGCGCGAGGGCTCCAGTGGTCCTCGGGGGTGAAATCCATCATGCTGCATGCTGCACTCTATCAAGTGGGGCTCCGAGAAAGGGTCAAGTGGTCCGCTGCCATGCTGTTTGAGCTCATCAGAGACATATTTAATTTAATTAAGGTTGTCAGCACTATTGATTTTGGCAGTTTCAATTACCGTGCTGTTATGGCTTCTGGATCTACTGATCTGTGATGAGCCCTATCAGCACTGGCACACATTGAGGAAAAAGCCCTTTGTCTCCTTTAAAACCTGACACATCCTGCCATAGGCCATAACTTATTGCTTTTATCCAGCCCAGCTCCTCTTCTGTTCCTCATAATTAATTTCTCATTAGACAGCTCTTTATTGTTTAATTTGTGCAGTTTATAATCAAATTGGGCACATTAATTGTAGTTGAATTTAAGGCTAATGAAAAATAAAGGTTTTCAATAACTTACTCTTCAATTATTTCAGACAAGATAAAATAAAACACTTTAAGAGTTGTCAGCTTTTTAAATTATAAATTAGGTTGTTTAAAGAGCATGGGCATTTAGGAAGCAGTTATCACACATTTAGTAATTATAAATCCTATGCTCCAATACAATTATTAGGATATATTTACAATTCCTCTTAGTTTTTTTCCACCATGTTGTTAGTTAACTGCATAACATCTAATTGTTGGTGGTTAAAAACAGCATAATCTGAAGTCTCTGGGCCTGATTCCTCTTCTTCCACAGACCGAGCAGTAAATCAGCATGTCTGAGGAAGTCAATATCTGTAATACTGGAACAGGAAAGGTGTCTGAAACAGGAGAGGTGCCTGGGTAAGAGGAAGAGGACCCCATTTGGTAAAGATTTTATAAAATGCTGATCATTCTTCTGGGCAGCATTGTAGGATTTAGCCCCTATCTTTCTATAAAATGGTAATACATGATTTATGTTAGGACCAGGACAGCAGCTAGCAAAAATCAGTAAATTCCTCTGAATATAGACTGCAGTTTCTCCCATAATATGCGTAATCTTCGTTTTAGTAATGGCAAAAGGAAGGCAGAGAAGCAGCTTATTTGAGAGGGCACATGGGAGCTGAGGCCAGCCTGCTGGGATAGGGTTTGCTTGTTTATTTTTGGGGTTTTTTTTTGTTGGGTTGTTTGTTTTTTGGTTTTGGGAGGGGTTTTTTTGGGGGGAGGGGTTGGTTTGGTTTTTTTGTTTTGTTTGTTGTTGTTGGGGTTTTTTTTCAGTGTACAGTGAATAGGGAGGGGAAAGGAGGATGGGAAAGAAGATGGGATGAAAAATTCAGGTGGTACCTACCTTCTTCTTTGTGAAGATGAAACCCAAGAAAACTGAGTTTTCTTCTTTGTTCAATGGCTGCATTCAGTGCACAGTATTTTAGGGGTGAGCAAGAAAGCAAAGGAAGAGAGGCAAGTTTCATATCAGTGCTGAGAGGAAAGTAGGAGTGCTGTAGGCCTGTAGTTTTGCTGTGAGGGGATGATGGGAGAATTTGATTTCTTGTGTATTCTAAGACCTCTCCTTGCCCAGATGTGCTGGAGAGTCCAGCATGATATACTGTGTTAGAGTATGTACTTAGGCTGACATTTTAGGAGGGACTGGCAGCTGGGTATCCTAGTTCCTGGGAAAGCATTCTCATTGCCTTGTTATTTACTTTCTCTTTCTTAAACAGTAGGTAGGATAGTTCCAGTTGGGCAGGGAGAGCTAACCTGTGCTTTGGGTCTGAGAACTTGTTTCAAATATCCACCCTTACTGAGGGCTGGAAGGGAACTAAAGTCAGTACTGCACCTCTTACCTGAAGGTTTTAGCACCACATGCTCCAGGTGATATAAACCAACCACTGAGAGAAATGGAGAGCAGCTCTGCAGACTGCGGGTAGGATGCCCACTAACAGGTTGGGTGGCCAGCATCTGCATGTGCCCAGCCCAGGGCACCCAGGACAGGGATCCCTGGTCACAGTGCGTGTATGGAGGGGAGTGTGTGTCTGTATTTGTGTCTCTGTGTGTCTGTGTGAGCTGTTTCACACTCCCTGCCCAAGCAATCAAATGATCACCCTTGCTCCTGCTCAGCAAGAGCTACTGCTGCACCTCATGGTGCACCTGCATGAAGGAAAGATGGGGCAGAGCCTAAGGCATACCCAGTAGCTACATACCAGAAAAAGCATAAACTGAAATACTGCTTAGAAAACAGTCACACCCACTGCTGCAAAAGTGCAAGGCTGCTGCTTTGTTTGCCAGTCACTTGCTACTTGGTGTTTTTAATTTAATAAGAAAAAAAGAGATGATGCCTGTTTTATTCAAAAAGAATAAAATTCATCCATATCCTCACATGGTCTGTTTACTACCCAAATACTGTATATAAAGAGAAGGAAATGCTAGAGATTTTCTTTGTGTACCCCAGTTCAAATTGAGGTTATTTTTTATTTCAGCAAAGTGTTTTTGTCCAAAATTCCTTGGTGGGGACCCTGCCCTTGTGGACTTGTAGGAATCTTCTAATTTATGTATTGCTTCCTGTCTGGAATGAAGAGCTGGTCACTATTGCTAAATATTTCGGCACCGTGTACATCCTCTAGCTCAGAATTATTTGGAACAGAAGGAGGAGATACTGTTTTCCCAAACACTCCCAAATGCTCTACATCAGTGACCAGCTGAATATGACAATCTTCACCTGCCCAGCTGTTTGGAAAGCAAAGAGAGAATACCTTCCTTTGATAAGGGTATGAGAAATGCTGGATGCAGGAGTGTTGTCACCAGCATGCGCAGCCAGGAGCTGGGGAGTCAGAGAGCTGGGGAGTCCGAGAGCGGGGGAGACAGGGAGCTGGGCTGCATTTCACCAGTGCTGAGTGGCAGAGAGAGGAAAGGAAATCTGTGCACTGGCGGGAGGAGAGGCCTGCTGGAAACTCAGTGTCCGATAAGGATACATGGGAACAGCAGGGGAAAAACAGAGCAGCAAACTTTGTGTAATATGTGATAGGATGGCAGGATGCACTTTGACCTCAGCCGTGCTCAATATTACCCATCCAGTGAAGGCACGGGTGCACCTGGTGGGCACCATATGCAGAGGTTACACTCTTTGGGCTGCTTTAAATTACTTTTCTTGAGAAACTTAGTGTGCATGACTCACTTCTGGGATGGAGAACCTACTGTTGTTGTGCTCCTCCTTCACTTAAATTCCTGGATATACTTATTTCCAAAAACCCTGGCCTAAAGTCTTCACTCTTGCTAGGAACTGGTGTCATCCAAGCAGACAAAAGATCTTCCACATAGTTTGTCATCACTCCTTGACAGCAGTTCAGTTAGTTTTGTGCTGTCTCACCCACAGGACAATCAGATCCCCCTATTTCTTGCTGGCATCTAACTGTGAATAGGACCATCAGACCTGGTTGTATATGCAAGGAGTAGGCAGCTGAACCCTGTAAATATATTTCTCCTTTAATTTAAAAATAGCAGAAAGTTTTAGAAGGAAATTTATATTAAAAATATTAATTGTTCCCAGCCAAAGTAATTTTCAGCCAAGTTTCAGCAGTGAGGAAACTTTTATTACCCAAGAAATGAACTCATGAAAAGAGAAGTTTATAATGGAACCAGAGAGAGACTGCAGCAGCACTGTTAACAGGTGCCACTGCTACAGAAGTGACAGGGTGAGTAAGACTTCGAGATGCAATAGCTAGGGCTGCGCCCACCCATGCAGCTAAAGATCTACCAGGATTTCTCTGTTTGCAGGGGTTTGATACTTTAGCCATAAAAGCATACCTCAGGCTGAGAAAACAGAGACACAGCACTCCAGGGCAGTTGAAACAAAAAATAATAAAATCCATAACAGTTATTTTGAAGGATCTCTTTGGGAATTTGCAATTAAAAAAAAAAAAAAGCACACTTCTTTTGCAATTAAATTTGGCAGATTATCGGTCAATAGCATTAACTGGGGAGGGTTCTTTTTCAGTTTGTTGCATTTTAATTTAGAGCCCTTGAAACGCCTGTGGTGTTTTTTAAGCTTAAAAAAATCTTATAGCTCAATTAAGGGATAACAGAAATAAACCAGGATTACCTGTGTATAATTACACAAAGTTAGATCCAGGAAAACAATACACTACCACAACTCTCTTGGGTAATTTGAGCAGTCTCCGTAAGATCTACAGGGACAAAAAAAAAGAAGGTTGTCTTAGCTTATACCCGAGCATTTACTGCAAGACAGCAAAAGACTCCCAGGTCCAAAAGACCACAGAAGTAGATGGAAAGACACCTCTTTTTTCTTGATCAACCTTTTAATAGCCTTAAAGGACTATTGCTTACAGAACTGAGCAAACCCTGCACCAGGGCACAAATTGGACTCAGTGCTCTGCTCAGTTCTCAAACTATCTTACTGCTCTTGACCGTTCTGCTCCCACTGTCTTCCCCATGCCCACCAATATAATACTGCAGTCCAATCTGAGCTTAACTATGTAAACTTGGCTGAAACTAGCTGAAATCAGATCCATGTACCATATTTGAGGGCAGAAACTATTGTTTAGTACTTTCTCAAAAAGGAGGAGTACTGATTTTCTGTATATGTCAAATTAATCTGTTGCTTTAAGATGTGAAGACATCTTCGTTGCAACAATTTGAAAATATCAAAGCCAACCAGATATCCCATCACATTCCTGAAAGAATAGGAAAGTATGGTAGAAGAGTTAGCTCAGGAGGCAAACAGCTTGCTCTTTCTTCCCATATTGAATGGGACTACCTAAACTCACAGCACTTTTTGACTACAAATACCATCAGCCACAGTGACATGCTAGCTGAATTTAGTTCTCTGTGTTTGTACATTGTATAGCTGGCTGAAATTCAGTCTGTTTCGATTTAGAATTTTTAATCCTGCATAATTTACCCAAGCTTCAGGGTTTACAGCTTGGTATGTATATACTTGAATGGTAGTGGATAAGGGGACCCACACCTTGACTGCTCAAGAAAATTGGCCGTTAACATCAGTGCCAATCACTTTATTCCGTCAAAAACTTCCAAGGGGAAGAGATTGACTCCATCTGCAATTATAACATTAATTTCATTATAACCATCCCAACTTGAATTTAAACATGAGTATGTGAATAGCAGCACAGTATACACAGTATGCATGTAGCACTGGTATATGCCATTTCAGTAACTCAAAACATATGTCATGTGTTTCTCAAAAGCAGACAGGTAGAGTATAGCTATCCCCTTATCACTGTCAGAGTTCCCTACCTGAACCAAGTCTACATATTTATTGGTGTTAGACATGAAGTGGACCTGCCCTCAGCTGTATTTGGTTAAACTCAGTATAAATGGTACCTTTCAATCCTGAGGTCCTTTACCAGCCTGGTGATAAGGCATCCGTTCCTCAGTATATTATAGCAGTATATTATAGCCTCTGAGCTGGGTTAATTTACACCAGCTGAACTAGTGCTGTACAGACTGGGCAGACACAACACCAAGACCCTGGGAGGCTTCTTGTGTGTTACAGAAATCCCTGGTCTCCCCTTCAGAGCAACCTTTTCGCCCTCAGCACTGTGGAGACAGTACAAAGCATCTGAAGCTCAGGCCCTAACCTTTTCTCTTTGAACTTTCCAAATTTATTTTTCTATGCCTGAAATATTTGCTTATAAAACTAATACGATCACCAGAATAAAAATGAGCAGTGACTCTTAGCTTTGTCTTTTGGACTCTGTTCGGCACGACATGTTCTGTACACTCAGGCACAGAATGCACAAGGAGCACCAAAGGTGAGGGCTTGGAAACTGAACACATACACTACCTCTGTTCATCTGGGGCCAGAATCCATTTTCAGACCAGGGAGTGCAAATGCGTATTTATTTTATTTTGCTGCTTAATTTTAAGATACTTATTGTCATTTCCCTGGCAGCAGGGTGTTGGAGAGGATGAGATTGCAAACTCAAAGGAATGACCTTTTCCATTCCATTTGCCCTTATTTAGAAGTGATGGCCTCCATTTCTTTTTTTATTTTTTTAATAGAAAAAAACCCCTCCTTATTCTGTCCTTCAGGCAAGTTCACTGAGTCCACTGTATTTCAACAGGAGCTAAAGACATGGTTTTACTTACCCTCCCCCCAAAGGTCTCTATTAATTGTTTTCAAATGTTGGCAGCCATGTGAAACCCTGCCTAGCAAGTCTGGCTCCTTATATGATTTTTATTAAAATTCACTTTGCACACAAGGCACATGAGATTTATGGCTGAAACTAATAGGTTGGTTCTCACTAAGACATAAATCCATGGGCTGTTTATTGAGGCTCATGGACATTGAGAACGCAGGTAATTGTTACTGTGAGTGTTCTGCTAAAAAATAGTCAGTTATGTCTCCACGGAAATTTGTTTAACTAAACAAACCACATAAGCTTCTGAAAAATTAGTTTACCTGTGATGGTGAATGGAAGAACTTTGCAGGGTAAGTTCTGTATCTCATCTATACAATTTCATTTCACTCATAACACTTTTCAGATTTTCCTTTTACACAGTGTCTCATATTATAAAGAACAAATGTAAAAAATATCCCATTCACCTACTTTCCACATGCCTGTTTTAGCCATTCTCAGTTTATACAGCAGAATTTCTACTTCCTTGCTACCAACCCTTACAAACTCGAGCTGAGGTTTTGCAAGTCCAGTTCCTCCTGGCTTGCTCACAATCACAATCTGCCACATGAACCCAGAGAATGATTCTGATGGCAACATCCAAGGTAGAGCAGAGCCTGGACTGATTTTTTCCTCTCAGGGTCTGACCACATTGCCATGTGCTACTGATCGCCAACTAGACTTGCCAGTGAGCAAGTTGTACTCCAGAAGCCATTTAGATGTGTCAGCTCAGTCCTGTGCCACACCAATAAGTCCTGCTTCTCAACATCGTGTTACCTTTCAGCAAGACCCAAACCTGACTGAATGGCTTCCGCCTCACATGAGGTCTGCAGCATGTCAGTTCACAGGGAAGAGAGATGTAGCTAATGACTCCTGAATGGACCTTCTACTCTCAGTTGTGATGGCAATACAACACTGAAGAGAAAACACAACCTTCTTGCTCCAGTGATTAGATTGCCCAAATCAGCATCTGAGATCACACAGGGCATCTTTTCTGGCCTTCAGCCTCCCTTCCAGAAGCATGAAGGTCTCAGGTCCCATGTCGTATTTGCCATCTTCATGTGTCTGTTTCAAGCACCCTAGGACATCTCACCTAGCCCTTGACACTTTTGTTTACACACAGTATACCTCAGTGCTATGTATTAGATGCTACTAAAACAAAAATAGAAATAATAGAATCATAGAATGGCCTGAGTTGGAAGGGACCTTAAAGATCATATAGGTTAAACTCCCCTGCCATGCGCAGAGACACCTTTCACTAGACCAGGTTTTTCAAAATTCCATCAAACCTGGCCTTAAACACTTCCAAGGATGGTACATCCACAATTTCCCTGGGTAAGTTGTTCCAGTACCTTACCACCCTCATAGTAAAGAATTTCTTCCTAACATGTTCTAAACCTACTCTCTTTTAGTTTAAGGCCACTCCTCCTTGTCCTGTCACTACATGCTCTTGTGAAAAGTCCCTCTCCATCTTTCTTGTAGGCTTCCTTCAAGTACTGAAAGGCTGTAATTAGCTCACCCTGAAGCTTTCTCTTCTCCAGGCTGAACAATCCCAATTGACTCAACCTTTCCTCACAGAGAGGTGTTCTATCCCTATAATAAGCTTGATGGTCCTTCTCTGTACTCACTCCAACAGGTCGATGCCATTCCTTCGTTGAGGACCCTAAAGTTGGATGCAGTTCTCGAGGTCAGTCACCATTGTATTTATTACTGTGGTCATATCAAAAACCAACTGAAACAGGTGAGCATTTTATTGAATGTTGCACGCACACACACGGGAAGGCACACACACCAAGGTTACTTACTGAAGACTCAAGGGTGCTTATGCTATGCATAATGCAATATTTTAGGTTCAAAAATAACTAGCAGTCTGACTGATGAAGCTTAGCAGCTTGGCACAGTGTTATACCATTATGGACACACTGCTTTAACAATCTAAACTAGTATCTCTTGTAACATTTGCTCGAGGTAGACTTTTGTCTCTTTTGTTACATGCTGTGAGAAGCAAAGCAAACCAGCACTAAAGACCAGGAACAAAGGATGGGACAGTGCATACAATGCAGCTGACTATATTTTCAGGTTGATACCTCATTCATTTTAAAATGGTATGTAAATACTGAAACCCCCCCAGACAGCTAAAGAAATACCAAAAATTCCATAAATTCTTTAGCAGATGAAGAATTAACATGAGTACAGCCTTCAACAATTTGCAGGAGTTTAGGTATCTTTATGTCAAGGGTGGCTACTCTGAGTTTCTCATATGTCCTGGTACTGGTGTTTAGACAAAAAAATAGACATTTTCAGAACAATTCTTTCCCTTTTCCCCCCAGTTTTCCCTTCTTGACAAGCTGTTTCTCCTTCACTCATTTTTACAGCATTTGCTTAGCAGTCTATCAGTTATCTTAATCTGTTAGGTTGTTGTTTGCTGATGAAGTCTCAACGCTCTTGTCTGATCTAGTGACTAGGTCAGCAAGGTTGTGTGTCCTGGGGACTTGGGGAACTGTATGGAGATGACCTCTGACACTCATCAAAGGTTCCACAGCACTGTTTGGCTCCTATCAGTTTAATCAGCTGGCTCATTCCTGCTCCTTCACCATTCATGACATGATTCTATCCCTCACTGCCTGCCTTTCAGAACATACAGCCCTGCTTATACGCTGCTCCTTCACACTGAGTTTGGCTCCTGTGAGTGGCCTCATGCAATGTACCATTCATTCTCGGCATGACTCGCATTTTACAGAAAACTTCCTTCATGCTGAAAGGAAGGGCAAAAAATAGGAAGCTTTCTTTTATTTCAGGGAGACAGAGGTCAATATTACTCCTGGATCTTTTCTGGATGTTTAAGGTGATGCTTAAACTGCAAAGTCCGTGTCTCTGTTACATGCTTTCCATGAACTAGAGGTATTTTCAAAAAAAACAAAAAACCCAACAAAATAACATTTCCATGAAAATATGAGATGAAAAACACACAGAAACTGCTACAGAAATCTGTCTGCTCTTATCTAGTGAAAATAAGAGCAAACAAAAAATTATCTCACAGTGTTACTTAATTTTTAAAAGAATTAAGACCCTTTAAATATTTTCCCAATTTTCTTCTGCAGTATATGAGACAGAGATTTATCAAGAAGGCTAAAGAAGCTGTCCCAGGTCCCTCGCTGCTTCCTGGTTAGTTCCACATATGGGGAACACATACTCCGTGTTACTTGATGCAGAGGGTATGAAACCTGGGTTCATGGTTTCTGTGCATATATTGTGGCTGCATCTGGGCTTGCCAGTGGAGGATATCAAACACCGAAGGAATGAAGGCTGCACAAAAACTTAAAATGTGTCAGCAGTGACCCTTAAAGTCTGCTAGGGGCTTTGTACAGGAAAACTCCTCTGTGATTTTTCAGCTAGATTACAACATAAAGACAGTCTCACATGGATTACTTCAGCTGTAAATCTCCTCCCCAAAACTATCAGAATCCCAAGACTGATTGAGAAATGAGGCTATCCATGAACACTTCAGCCCTCTGATGAAGCAGTTTGCTTTCCTGTTAGATAAAGGACAAGTATTGTATTCTTCTGTGTTTCAACCATGCAACTAAAGGACAACTCAGAAGCAGAATGGCGTTCCAAGTGAATTTAAATTAGAAAGTGGCCACTGCAACCACTGCTCCTTCAGAGTCTGAGAGGTATCCCACAGTATATCATAAAAACTATCCACAGCACAATGAACTCCAAACAATGCCAGCAAGGCTCAGACACCTTGTCTGCAATGAAAAGATCATGGTATAATGCTGTGAGGACATCGACACAACAGCATGAATGCTTTTAATTGGTGCAATATCAACTCAGCTAATGCAATGTAAGTTATGCTGACAATACTTCTCTGTGCAAAGAAATGCTTAAACAGTCTTATTGGAATGCTTTTTTTCTTTTTGCAACACAAGAGAGGTAGAAGATTATATAAATTACAGCAGTTAATAGCCTTTTGATTCATCACTGAGTCTCACAAAAAGAGAGAGTCTGAAGTGATTCCTGAGGTGGATAAATTCTGTTGTATAATGTGAGGATCAGTCATGTAATCCTTGCTAAATCAACAATTCTTTGCTCCCATTGAGCTCAAAACCTGTTCTGGGAGAACACGAAGAAAAGTAGTCTTTCACCACAGAAAACAAAAGTATTTCTAAATATTTATTTTTTTCCAGTAAATGTTATTCATCAAGAAACCTTCATTTTCTGTAATATATTTTGGAGCTTTTTTTTTTTTTTCCCCTATTCTTTCCTATTCACTCTATATTCTGAAGTGGGAAGTTAGACTAGCAATCTCATTAGCAATTGAATTTGTCTGTAGTCTGATATGCCTGGCAGTGACCTGTTAGTATTAACTGTTAAGTTTCCTTATGTTTACTGAACATTTTTAGCCTCTCAAGCTTCACAAAATACACTAATTAAAGTGCATAAAGTGTTTAGTTTAATAGCTAAGATACAGTATATAGAAGACATAGGAGGAAGAGTTACTTCACATTTTGATGTCGATGCTTTAGCAAACTTTCAAATTGGAAAATACACACTGTTGTAATGAAGATAACAAGAAGATAAACTTTTATTTCTGAAGTGTCAGCTCGGCAGCTATTGTAGATTGTGAAGCTTCACATCAGAGGAAGCATTACCTCTCTTGGTGTGTAAAATAAGTGAGATTATTTTCTATCTTCTCATTCCTTCTGCTGAATTGGTGAGATTTCTGCAATTAATGCTTATTTAGTGCTATTTGTCAGTATACATCAACATCACTTGTTACACAGGAAGCAAATTTAATTATATATTTAGGAAATTGAAGCATAAAACTGAAGCATCAAGTCAACAGTAGAGCCAAGATATTAATAAACATCTATCATCATCCAGATTTTATCTCTAATCTCTGGCTCACACTATTTTAGGGAAGGAGGGAATGCTTCTTTAATTCTGTCATATATTTTAACTTAATAACAGCGATCGAATCAATTCACTGTGATCATAAGTGAATTCCTTAAACGCTGCCTCAAAGCCACTGTTATTTTCTGTACTACTTTCCCAGCTGGGTGGAGAGTCCCTGGCTTTCTACACATGCCATACCATGGAAATGAGGGGGGTTCGTCTCAAGCACAGCCTTACAGCTGTAAAGGATTGGAAGTCCATTCTATGCCACCTTTTCCACTTTTAGTATGCCTTTGAAAAGGCAGGTGGAAATCAGTAACCTTGTCTGTCTCTTTCATTGAGGAGTAAAAGGCTTCTCCACCTGCACAACAGGCTAGCCTCAGCTTTATCTATTTAGTTAATTACCACGAAAAAGTTACATTCTACAAATATACACACCTCTGTGAGTATGATACATTACACAAAAAGAAATACTATAACTTAATAGCTCAATTACAATAATGAGTAAATATTTTGGATCTAACATCATTACTTTACTTTTCTAATGGATATGCATTTCAATGGATTTTTCTATCAAATTTTAAACTCTTAAAAAAAGTGTGTTTTAAAATTAATATTATTTTGCATTGGGTTTAGGATCTTTTAATTTTTCTGGAAATTTTGGTTTTCTTTCTTTTACTATACTCAGTAGAAACTATTGGAATGCTAAAAATTAAAGACCTTTCAAAAGTCACTTATGCTTTTGTTTTTATTGAGAATTGGTGGTTGCAGTCAGGTTGCAGTAAGGCATAGTGTGTTTTTTTAAAAGGACTTCAAATTAAAGAAATGATTCAGTAATATAATTACTACTTTTCATGTCAACATTATTGCTGCTTCTCTGTTTATTACCAAATTACCTATTTGTCAAAAGGTCATATTTTGTACCAGGGCTACAATGCATAAGACTTAATAGAGAGTGCCCTTTGCTCCAAATTATATGACCTTTGTACATTAAAACAATTAACATTGTGGTATATTTTATGAAGCACACGAGAAGTTATAGCTGGATGGAGCATCAGAAACACTAAGGCACTAAAAGGTGCCATTCAGTCTGCACGGAAGTCAGAAGCAAATTAATAATTTAGAAGATCTCCCAGAATCACAAGTATGAATTTTAAGATTTGGCTACTAGTTCATTCAAAGATAAGGGGATGGTAAATATTACTGTTAATCTCTTTTTACTGTCCAACTAAAGATTCTGGGACTAAAATAAGATGGTATAGACAGGTGATTTTACAAATGTAGTGGTAAGACACTGACGATGGTGACAATAATATGATGCAAGTACGCACATGGGTCAGTGGCACTGAGGCTACAGAGGTAATGCCTTCCTGAAAGCCAATTTGTTTGATGGTAGCATGATGGGGTCAGTTTTAGAGCAACTGTGCTATGCAACAGATCTTCTTTAAGAGCAATGTATAAACAAATGGCATGTTTAACAGGGCGAAACAGATTCATTTGTCACCTTTATTTGGATGCTGCAGTAGCTATTATTTAGCCAAACACTGGCCCCATGTTCAGATGAAAGAAACAAATCTGTGAAAGTAGCTTTAAAGATTGCCTAATAGAAATGATGCAGAGCCACTAATCGTCAAATCCACCTACAGCACTTGCACTCTTGGGCTTTTAAGAGAAATGGGGCAAAACATAGCTATACCTGGAACACTCCTTCAATCAGATACAGCTGGAGTTGGAAAGCTAAGGCAGAGACTCAGCATCCTCCATCACAAGCTTTCCTTCATTCATCACACTGGAGAGCTCCCACTGGGGACCCTTCTTGGTCACCACCTGAAAGCAGTACCAAATAGAACTTGGAGATTCTTTCCCACCTAATCTAATGTATTTTTCACAGGTAGGTATGCAAATAAATTCTGCTGACCAAAGCCTAAAAAGGGAATCAGTTTTGTTTCACAGAGACTCTGTGTAGCATTTGGTATACTGGCACTGTTTCTGAGTAAACATCAGTCATGCCAACCAACAACTGTGACAAATACTGATAATTGAGACATGGGGGAAGAAAGTGGAGAGAGAATAAGAGAATGTTAAAGTCATCTAATTAAATTTCTAATCCAGGTTTACATAATTAAGCAATAATGACTATGGAGAAGGGCATTTCCTGGCAGTTAATGACTGGCTGGAGGATTTGAGGGCTTGAGGTAAAGCCAAGTGTTCTTAACACTGTCAGTCATTAATTGCCAGGAAATGCCCAACTCAGGAGGTTATTACTGCTGTTATAAACCAAGAATAGAAAAATATAAAGAAAAAAGACAGTAATTACCTTTTTAAAGTGTTGAAAGCTGAGCACTGAACTGCCTGTCGCTATGGAGACAGAATTTTATTTATAGCATCAGTCCTTTGCTAGTGTTTAAAGACTGCCTCAGTACCCAGAGGAGGGCAGGAGTTAGTTCTCAGGGCTCCATTAGGTATATAATTGGTAATTCAGAACATCAGCTCTGTGCCACGGGCCACATAACATCTGCAGACATCAAGAGTATCACAAAACTTTACAACACTGATTACAAAATACTGGCAGCCACTCAAAACATTTTATAGTTACACATACCTTTGGAAAGCATTTCCAGTAGTTCCTGCTTTGATCTGCAGAGTGTGTGTCTCTAAATAGGATCCTTGTAATGTCACATTGTGCTGTTTCCTAGAAATTAAGTACTTAGGGACCAGATCTTTAAAACTGATTAATGCCATAGGTCTCTGCAGCCAGACTGTGATCACTAACTGATTTTACAGTTGTGTAACTACTGATTTCATTGGAACAGCTCCTGATTTACACCAGTTAGTATAAAGATTGAATTCAATCCACAGTGGATAACAAATGCGAAGTCCAAAACCTCCTTTTTACCTTCTTTCAAGCCTCTGAAAGAAATTATTCAATAGTTGATTCCTAAGGCAACTAAAAATAAAAGTTTTGTTCCTTTTAATGTTCATTCCCAAAAGATTCTGTTGCTCTTTATAGGTTACAGTATTTGAAATCTGACCAACGCTTCAATGAACACAGTCTTCCAAATGAATTGGTTCAAAACCTTAATTCCTACCTCTTGGTTAATTTGGAACAATAATTTTTTTAAAAAAGGGTCCAATAATGGACTTAGGTATCTAAATCACAATAAAAGCAGGACTGAGGTGCCTGGCAATAAAGTTGCAATCCAAAACAAAACCAATTTGCTTCATTTTGACATCCTACTAAATTCACTGATTGTGTGATTTATAAATTCTCGCTCTATGTACAAAGGGCCTGATCTCTTAGACATTATCCCAGTAGATGAATCAGACATCAACAGTCTAATTTCATTTTAAAACAAAATTAGATGAGGATAGATAGGTGGCTTTCACTCCCGTCTCTCCTCCTCTCAGCTCTGTGTAGCAGACTAGTAGTATGAGTACTCATCCAGGAATACAAGTACTATACAACATCAAACACTGAACTTAAGTCTCTCTAATCCCTGCTGAGTGCCCAAACCATTATTACAGGGTGAGGATTCCTTTTGTCCTTGATTTCCAGCCCCATTAATCTTGCATCCTTTGCTGACTGCAGCAGAGATCAACAGAGGGCTACTTGTGTTTCTTTTTTTGGCCACATTTCAAAACAGAAGCTTGGGCATTCTGAACCAAAACAAACCCTTATCTCAGGACTGATTTTTAAAATGTGGATCTTTAATCACCTCTTTACAAATGTGAGCACAGAAATTTACGCTTAGTAAAATTAATACTCTTAGCACAGTATTTACTCTTCAGAGAAAGGTGAAAATAGCACCTCCCTCTTCTTCCCTTTTCTCTCACCTCATGATTTTACTTTAGTGTACCATCAGTTCAGAGGTTGAGCCACGCAACTGGCTTTAGGCAGATGTGACCTTGCTTTGCCTGTTCTGTGAGATGCTGTCTAGAAGCTTTATCAGCTTTATTGCTGTGCCGTGCTGGTGTGGCTGTGTGGCTCCCAGACTGATGTGACACATATCAGCCTACAGAGAGAACGTATCTTCAGTTTGGTGACTGAAGTAGGAGCAGCCCAGACTCCATCCTTGGCACCAAACACCTAAAATTTAGAGGCTACAGAGCCTTGGTTGGGTTAGGTAATGCTAGATACTAGTAAAACCTCCTATAGTTTTCCCAGCTCTTCTCAACCTACTATTCAAAATAGATGTTGCAGCATCTTCACTGTAAGCTGCAGTCCACAAGGAGCTGGGCAGTTCTTCCCAATTCCTGAATTCAGTGCCTCAGCTTTGCAAAAATTAGTACTTTTATTCAGAACTGACATTTCTTCTATCCTGGTGCATGAGCCAATGATGTACTGGATGATGTACCAGGAGCCATACCTGTCCCAGCCAATGCAAGGGCATAGCAGACGTCTCAGCAAAGTGCAGTGGTGAGGAAAGCTTTGGGATGGGATTCTGTTTTGAATATGATGCTGTGGCTTCTCTGCTGCTCAGTGATCTCATGTGGCAGACACAGCTGGTTGGCAGATGTGGCCAATCAACCCTATCTTGTATAAGAAGTTGTGGAGCAGTGAAGAGGATGTGGTGCTGCCCTGTGAATACATAAGACACAGATCTAGATGGGGAAGAGAGAGAGGTGAAGATAGAGGCATTTGCTTTACCCCTGGAGAATCAGTATTTCTGCACTTGCAGGAGAGGAGAAGAAAGAATGATTTTCTTTTTCCCTTAGGTCAATGTAGACTCTTGGCCTTTGGGTCATAGTGTCAAGTTTTTCTTTTACATTATTAAGTCATGATAACTTCCAGATTTTTTGCTGAAGCATAATCCACATATATTTTTCTCTCTCTTTTTTTTTATTTTTTTCTTTTTTTTTTCTTTTTATCACAGACTGTCTATAACAACACCGCCATTCCATAATGTAGTTTTATCTCTATTGGTTCAATAGTGATGTACTTCCCTCTTGACTAGAAAAGTGTATCCTAGATCTAAATACCAATAATTCTTCAGTACAGACTGTATTCCTGGATGTTGCTTTGTTTTATTCTGGATTCTTTCACTGTGCCTTTCTTCACTGATTCATAAAATACAAGAAGTGCAATATAGCTAAAATACTGGAACAAGCTCATATTCTTCTTTGAAGATGTATTTAGGAACAGAGCATTGCTGTAGAATTCATTGCTTGGAAGAGTGAGAAATACCTGGTGTGTTCTCCAAAAACGTAGTTTTGCCAGTTATTATCCCAGTACATATTCCAATGACCGAACATAGTTCTGAATATGACAAAACATTTGAGGAGCTCATGGCCAAAAGCTGCACAGCTACAGCCATATGTATCCTTTCATAAGAAACAGGAAGGAAAAATTGGACTTGGAGTTTTTCCACTTGAATCAGGAATGTCAGACTGTCAGCAGTGACCCCACACTCTTGCAGAATCCATATTCCCCAGCACACATCAGGTAGTCTGTTCCATGTCCTTTCAGAAAACTGCAAAGCAACAGTTGCATTATTAGTTTTTCTACCCATTCAGGTATGTTTGGCCCTGCTGCCTAGATTGGAGAAGAAAACATAACTCTTATTTTCAAGGAACGGCGTAAGACTTAGGCAAAGGACTAAGGAAAAATTTAAGGACTCTTCAAACAAAAGATGCTTATTTTCTGGCACCGTAATGCACATAAATTTCAAAGCCTATATTCTGACTCTAGGTGGGATTTTTCTGATGTTTAGATCTCTCTGTAATTCATTTATGGGGCAGTACCATCACACTACAAAGTCAAATGGGCTTCACCACTAAAAAGAAACTGTCTGTAATGCTGGAGTCTGCTGCTTGAAACGGAATCGGTAACATGGACCATATATCTATAAGATCAGGACACATTCCTCAAGTTAAAAAGACTTAAAGAAGTTGTCAGCTGGAAGAATAAGAAATTATTTTGATGCTGACGTACAAATACAATAAATCCAAAGACTGCTGGAAGAATGCAGTGGGCTTTGGAACCCATCTCCAAAACCCAAATGGAGCCCAAGTTACTTCTTGCACGTTCTCACGTTCAGTTTGACAGGTCACTACACTGATCAGTTGTGTCCCCTCTTCTGCTTGTGCTGCTTAAGACTGAGCAAGGCTCATGTTTGACAGCTGCAAAGGAGTGATGGAGTTCAGCAAAATTGTCAGAGTTTTCTTGAAAGGGCTGACTTACTTGTGATGGGCTCTCCCATGATATGGCACAGCTTCTTATTCATAGTTTCTGTGTTTTTCTGTACCTCTTGCTGCTGGATCTCTGCTTTGTGTTTCAATGCACAAGTTCGACAGCTTTGGAAGGGAACTCCCAGTTGAAAAAGAAGAATTTGGAAATATCCTTTTTTGGTCTAAGAGCAGGAAAATGTACACAGGGCCAAAACATGGTCTGACATGATGCATCAAACAGAAAATAGGTAAAAAGTGCTCAGTTTTGTATTTAATTTGAAACATCCAACACGCAAAGATTATTCACTAACATGAAAAAAGGTTACTCTTTCAGGTATAAAAGGAAATATAATAACGCAAATTGCAGTTAGCGACTCACAAAAATTTCCTTACTGGTTCACTTCTACCAGTATTTTTGTACATTTCACTAAATGATCAGTAACAGGCAGCATTCTTATACTGTGAACTAAAGTTTTCTCAGAGAACAACTTCAATAGGGATAAAGGCCATATCTTCAGCACAAGTGGCTTGTTTTAATGACATTGTGTTTTCATCAAATGAAAACCAGTCTACAACCAGATGTCATTTGATATTCCACATACCTGTTGAAATTTGTCCCTTCTCACATACTCAAATGAAACATAGAATACAACCGAAAAAAAAGAGGAGAACAAATAGAAGTTGGACAGTGACCTATCAGCTCTGAATACTACATACAAACATAAAAAATACCTGTTGCTTTTCTGAACCTTTTCTGTGGAGGTTTCTTACCCCTACATTCTGCAATTCTTCTATTAGCCAGGGTTTCCAAGCTGCAGGATGCAGGTCATTCGGATGATATTGCTCATACAGTTGACGCTTCCTTCTGAGCTCATGTACGTGCAGTGTGGAGCCAAAGGAAGATGCCATTACCAACAGTAAGGCAGCCCCAGTACGGAGTGAAACTAAGATGAATCTCATCACAGGTCACCATTTCAACTGTATGAAGCTGGTGAAAGTAAGTACTGGTACTTCTACTGCTGTTCCCACTGTGGAGCATCCTCTTCCCTCATCCTGGCAGGCCATTCCCTGTCTTTGTCATTCCTTCCATTGTGCCACCAAGAAAGTTTGTACAGCTGAACAATGACTCAGAGTGGGGAACAGATCCAACTGAAAATTGATTTCTTTTTTTTCCCCACTTTTTTTTTTTCTTCTTTTTCTGGCTGTGTTAGTCCTACCCTCTCTCAATTCTGGTTTACTGTGTGGCCACAAGAAAACTTGTTCCAGCAAAAGTAAAGACTCAGCAAAAAGAAAGAAGCAAGTTCCACTACATTGGAAGTGCTGGATTTTATTAACTGAAAATGATCCTATGGAGCTCCAGAAGACTATTCTCAGCTACAAAACTAACTTGCTGTATGGTGCATGGCAACTTGCTACACGTCTCTCTTTTCAATTTCAGTCTAATTAGACTATATGTTCTTCAAAGCAGAAATGTTTTGCTTATGTAATTAATTTCTAGGCTGGGGAATGTCATAACAATAAAAAAAAATAAAAAATAAAAAAATTGGTAAGGGAAAAAGCAGTTTTCTTAAGGGATTCATGTTCATAGAAGTGCAAAGCAGTCACCACCTTGTGCAGTAGTGTCTGATACTGAAAATTTCAGAACATGATATTCTGTTTATCAGTGAGATGAAACATATCTACCTAATAAAGGAATTTGTGTTATATATAGTCTGTTTTAAAATAACATTATATTTAGCATTTGAAATGCTACAGACTTTTTTTCCTTGTTCATAAGGTGAAATAGTCTAAACTTTTTTTTTCTGCATTGTAACTTTTTAGGCTATCTGGGCATACATTTAGTCATAAAATTACTAAAACTGTTCTTTGGTGTGATCTGGGGAGGGGAAGAGGAAGATATAATTTTCGGATTATTTTTATAATCTTTATATTAGTGCATCAGAGCATTGTGAATGGATTATACCCAAGACAAGGAAGTGATTCCACACATGAAGAAGTTTTAACAAGGGGTTCCTACGACCTCCCATGGATCCTCTCTGGCACTTCATCACCTTAGAGACTTCAGTGGTGCTGTTAGTGTTCCAGGCTTCAGTTCTGCACCAAGACTTTTCTCTGTATTTCTGTTTCCCTTTGCTACAAATGGGGTTGATGGAGAAACACTGTGATAGTTAATGTTCCCCTTGAAAATGCACAAGGTTGCCTACTCTAGATTTTTCTTCACAGTCTTCTGGTTACTGGTATACCTTTCACAAAAGGAAGGATCTCTGCACATTAGCAGATGGTTACCCTGGTGATAGAGACGCAGTTCAACCAGCACCTCTACCCTTGTGACTACTGATGGAGGTAAGCAGAGATGTCTTTAGTAGGAAATAGCCCCGTAGAACAAACCAAAGAAAGAACACTATTCTCTCACTGATTGAAATTAGTAGTAACAGTGCTGAGTGTGATGTAAATTCCGTAAGTAGGAGTAGATTCCTTACTTCAGAGACTCTGTAGGCAATACTTTTCATCCTATACTCAAGTGCTGATGTTTTTTAAAAATCATTTTTGCTTTGCTAGTGTCCCAGTAGGAGTTTAAGAAGTCATTTGCAGCCAATTGTACTTTCTCTTTTCTCTCTAAAGGGGATAAAGCTTTCAAACTATTTGAATAAACTGTGATTACATCTTCATTTGTCAGTAATGGGATTACCACGCTGATAAAAGAGACTTCAGACAAACGTACATGTTTAAGATTGGTGTAAATTACCCAAGAGGGTCGGGAAAATCCTTTGGGCTCCGTAGAGCCCAACCCTCCCTCTCTGAAAGCTGGCTGGCACCAAGACCCCTGAATAGGCTGGGACCAGCTGACCATTCCCTGCTGGGGGTTGTGGCTGTTTTCCTGCGCACATGCTCACTGAACTGGAAAATACAATTATGCACATCCAGCTTCACAGTTCATTTTTTGACTATAGCTAACAAGATAGAGATTTTTCAACTAATTGATTTTATCTCTGGATGAAGAAGATATCATAAATATCAGTCAGCTAATAATGATTAAGAGGTAAAGGCAACCTGAGAAAAATATAAGTGCTGTTGTTGCTAAATGCTGATGGGCTCCATGGTGAGATAATCTTTTTAACATGGCGACCCATCCCACATACAAAATGTTTGTCCAAAGATCCATTTGTGAAAGAGAACAAATGGGGAAATCTGAAAGCAAGCAGGAGAGATATGAGTGAGAAATGAAATGCAAATTCAAATCCTGTTAGAGCTAAAGAAAAAGAAAGGCTGGAAAATAATCCTACTTTGAGTCTCTATAATGAATTGCATATTACAATACAGAGGGATTGCTCAGGAGGATTCTAAACCTCTGTAGAGAGCGAGCATAGGGATTAGTTAACTCTATAGTTGTCTTCAATTTTATGAGGTCTTGATTCTGCCATCCATATACCTTTTCAGTGGGTTTTACTTCTACTGGCACCAGTGGGATTCCTTGTTTGGCTAAATGTATGGGCTGCAAAGCTGGGTGTTTATATTGGAAACTGAGAAATATAATTTGAGTATGTGGGTTAATCTAGTGGGAAATAACTTCACTAAATTACATCAGAATTACATATGCAAAACTCAAGGAAAAAGAAAGGAAAGAAAGAAAAGGTATGGTTTAGAGAATTGCTATATATAATACACGGCTTTGAGTAACTAGCCAAAAAACATGATGTGGTAACATTGGCCAAAGATTTGCTGATGGCCCTTTTTACATCTGCCATGTTTTCTTGAATACATTATAATTCTTTGTGGGAATTAATCAAAGTAGTCAAAATTTCCTACTAGAATGAAGCAAAGCTTCTGTTTTGCTGTTGTTATTATGAGGATATAATATACCAAGTTTCTGATTAAGTTTCAGTATTTAAATAATATTTCATTCTGGAGAAAAGGAAGTCTGTGAAAAATTTTTTCTCTCCAAGTTTCAGAATGTTCTGGAGAATGGATTTCCATTACTTTTATCTTGTTCAAAAGCAGAATATATTTAGAGATTAATAAACTCAGCGTGTAAGAACTAAAGGTAGCTTTTGTTGATTAGGAAAAGTTTATCTTCTTTCTAGAGGCTTTCAAAGTTTGCACTACATTTATGCTTAGGAAACAAAAGCAGTGACTTCTCATAGTTTAAACCCTGTTGCTGCTAAACATTCTTCATTTGCAAGGAAGTGGAGTGATTGACTTTTGGGCATTTTATTTTCAATCCTGGTGGAGGAGCCTGTATTTTAAAGAAAAAGTGAAAGCTGACATTATGATGGTTCCTGTGTTTATTATTCAGGAAAGTAGTCATCATGCCAAGATGCAAGCAAAACTAATTAAAGGGAAGACTGTGTGCCAAAGACTCCAAAACCTATCAAGGCAGGATTCAACTAGCTAGAATAACTAATGAGGAGTAGCACGACTAAAATAAATCTCTTTAGTCTCTCCTGAGGACTTCCTTAGTTACCACTCATCAGTTTCCTATGATGCTGCCAGAAGAAGCAAGTTCTGAGCAGTTCAATGTGCTTTGTGCATAAATGATACTATGGCAGAAAAAAAGCACATGGAATACTGACAGGGACCTAAACTGCTGTCAGAGCTGATCATTAACAGTGTAATAAAGTTGTATATAACACATGGGAGGAGAAGAATTCAAAGAGAGGGACAAAATGCTCCGAATGTAATGGTAAACATATTTACAGATACCTGGGCAGATATGTTAGCATGATGTAGACACCAAGGAAAATTACAGTTGTGGGGTTCTGGTTGATTTTGGACGAAGAAAAGGCAAGAATCACAAAATAGCAAGCTTTTTGATATGTGAAAGATGAAAAATCAAAGCCAAAACCAGCTTTCCACAGAAGAAATGGAATTCCAATTGACATTGTTTTATAGTGAAAACTATAATATAGTAGTCTTATCTGTGACCAAAAAAAAAGAAAACAAAACAAAACAAAACAAAACAAAACAAAACAAAAAACCCTCAAGAGCTTTCAAATTATGTCAGAATTTGTGGGTGCCAGTAGTTATCCAAAGCTGTGATGTGAATAAGGGTGGTGTCTTTCTCCAAACCCTCTCAGTCCTGTTGGCAGTCCTGCCTGATGTCTGCTTATGATTCTAAGCACTAAAATGAGTCAAAAATCTCAAAGAAATCTCCTTTACTATTCAAGCAATTCTTTCCCCCTTCCTCACCCCATTTCTAATCTATTCCATAACAAGTGAAAAGCCCCAAGAAAGGATGTTCTGATGTTCTTTGAATGCAGTAAATACAAGTTCTAAAATCAGGATCCTTTTGCCTAGTGTTCTCCCATTAGCTACATGCCATTTATACAAACTTATATATTTATATTTTTCCCCTTCCTGGTTGGGCACTTCTTTTCCCATTGACAATTGAAATATATCCTTCTGAAAAGTTCAACAATCACTTGTTGGAGAGAGGATTAACAAGGTTTTCGAAGACTGCAATTCAAGGTGCACTGTTTTATAGGAGTTGTTAATCATAAATCACCATGGTGTCATGCTAGAAGAGACACCAAGACCATCAACTATAGAAAGAAATTCTTCTAGGTATCTATGCAACAGCCTGAATTTCATATATGATGAACACCCAGCAAGTTCTTAATAAATTTAATAACTTAAATAAATTATTAAAAACTGCCAAACACTCAAGTCTTTTGGAAATTCTATCCTAAGGAGTAATCTAAGATTTAGAAGTCCAAGAATTCATTGGTTTTCAGTTAGATTCATACTCCTATTTCCCTTGTGCACTTTCAGATATCCTCTCAGAGACTTTGATGGAAAAAAAAAAAAAAAGTGGTCTCCATCCTCAAATGTATTTCTAAGTTCTTTCCATTTCAAAGGGACTTAGGCACAAAAAAAACTTTGGAGGATTAGGTACTTGGTATATGTGAGCAGCTCAAGACAAAGTTACGTCAGGCTTTACTGGAAAAACAGACTTTAAAACTTGAGAGCTGATAGAGATCACGGCAAGTAGTAGCAGCATACTTTGTATGAAGCTGCCCTTAATGACCAGACACCGAAACAGCTGTAATTTCTGGGTAATTTGAAAGTGTAACATCAAAGCATCAAATACAACACCCATTGTGGAAAGGTATGTAAGGTCACAAATATTTTGTGGAGCACACAAACTGGAAGCAACCACACATTACCTATCCAAAAGCAGTAGGACTCTCAGAAAGGACTTTTGAATGTGAATTGGAAATGGCAGGTATCCCTCAGTCAAGGGCAGTAACATAATCTCTGCTTTTTCATGCAATTATTTCTCACAGTCTAAAGAATTTCTCAGACTTCACTGATTCTCTGTGGGGAATGAAATGCTGTCCCTAAAGACATCAAACTCAGAATCTAATTCCTTACTTTCTTATACACGTTTTCAGTGACTTTTATTAAAATTGTTTGAATGATCCCTGTTATTACAATCTGCAGAAATAGCACTATATTTTCCTATTTAAAAATCATGGAACTGAAGTGGAAGGATGTTAAGTCGGGTGTCTCGTATCCTAACAAGGAGTCTGTGGTACAGCAGGAACGTATATCCAAGACTCAAAACCTAAATCCAAGATAAGTGCTCTAACCCTGTGTGACTTAACTCTTTTCTGCAAGAGCAAGCTACAAGAGAGCAGCATACATGTCTCCCTCAGTGTGCTGGACATGTATCCACTAAACAGCCCACATGTCTCTGATTTTATTGCAGCACTGTTTATATTGCCAAATAATCCTACTTGTCCCTATCAGCAAGCCACAACAAAGATACACTTTGCATGTCATTCCTTCACCTGTCATATGATCATGGATGCCTCCCTGAGGTGGTCAAATGCAAACGGTTGTCACTGAGCGCCTTTGTACCATTCAGGCACTCCTCAGTCCACGTGAACCACTGCTCATACAAAGATTACTGTGTGATGCCCTGGGCCCAGCACACAACGGCATGGCTGCAGTTTGTCAGATTATCATACTTCTTGAGTGTAGGACAGTCATGAAAACCTGGGCTGAGAAAGAAACAGTTTTAACATTTAATTATCCCCTGCCTAAGCCTAAGAGGCCTGCAGGAAAGAAGACAATAAGGAACAAAATACCTGCCCCACCCTACCCCCAGTTGCTGAATGGTTATCTCTGCCCTAATAATTTCGAATTTATAACAAAGAACTTTACAGAATTGAGATGTAAACATCAAACTGCTTGTTAATAAGTTTGTCATCATAAAGCAAATTACTGGAAAATCTTCCAGGGAAATGACTTTCCAGTTTGAATTAAACAATACCCTAATCATTGGATATTAGGAGCAGAAGAAGAGATATTCAGAAAGTGGATCTAGTCAGATTTCAAAAAACTTCTGCACACTACTATTACAGAAGAAGAGCAAAGCAAAGTGATCCCAGCAGAAGGCAGTGAGCCACCAACTTGGTTAGAGAAGAGTGACATTCAGTAATTTTGTACAACAGGAATGTAGCCAAGACTTTTCTTTTTTATGAGTGTTTGTTAGAATATGTGGATATTAGTCGATTATGTCTCTTTGTACTGTATCCTTTGTCCCCTAGTTACATATATCATATCACTAGATTTTTTCTCATCTGTAAACATCAAGGTCACCCTGAGGACAAGCCTAGATAGTCTATGAGACATAAATTTGCTTTGGCTAAGAGAACTTGTGGCTGGGTCATGTGATACTACCCTTTCCTTTTATTTGGAATATTTTGGATTAGAGAGCAATGGCCTTAAAAACTCACACAATACTCTGTAAATTAGTCCATCTGTCTATCAGTCATTCAATTCCCCCTGCAGCCCGCTGTGGGGATTGTGAAAAGGACAGTAATCCCTGAGGTGACCTTCAAGATGGAGTTTCGAAATAAGTCTTTTCATAGAGCATTTGAAAGGAATGCTTTTTTCTAAAATGTTCTTCCTCACTTATGATAAAATTTCTGTAAAAAGGTTCTATTTCTTTATAATATATCCTTGCAACTGTGTGTGCACAAGTACTGTGACTACATGGCTACATGAGTGGATTGACATTTCTAACCCTGTTAAATACGAATCTGTGTATTTCTTTGGAAGCATGTCAAGGTTTGTATGATGAAAGGCAGATCCAAATCCACAAACTATTTATACAAGGACAAGCTGAACAACTGTGGTCAAATAAAATATAAAGAAAATATCACAGCTAGAAATCATTTCTGAGAAATAAATCATGGAATTGGAAGAAAGTTTAAATGTTTTGGTTTTATTGACCAGCTCCATAATGTGGAATGTTTCAACACACTCCTAAAACTACCCCTTCACAATGGGAGTAGAACACATTGATTTACATATTTTGGATCTAGATTGGCTTTATGTTTCCAAATATGTTTTCCCACCCTTGTATGACTCCCTGTTGTAAAATGTTATGCCAGTTAAAGGAAAAAGAAAAATGGAATATGAATCAGAGTTCACATTTTGGATGTTGAGTAATGGTGATTAAACTTATCTAAACTCAGTTACTGCCTTAAGAAATAATATTTCAAATGCCATTCAAACTTTTCTTGGAGCTGCCTGCAAAAGTCAGGATAAAGATCACAGCTTTTAAACTGCAAGGTTAAACACAGGTTTTAGAATTTAGACAAGAGTGGCCTGAAACTAATAGTGCACCTGCAGATCTGATCACTTTGGATTTATTGACTGGGCTTTTCTGACTTGCCTTATAATTTGAAAGGCATTGAATGTAACCCTGAAGAAGTTTAGGGTGCCAAATTCCTTCCTTTTATACAGCTAAAGAGTCACTAGGCTCTTCTTTAGAAGTGAGGAGTTAAAACTACTGTTATCTGTACTTTAAGCATAAACACAAATCAAAAGGCAATGCAAAGGTGTTTGCGAGCAGGTATGTGGGAGAAATAACATAATATGGAGATACATTGAAAGGTGTGAGACTCACACCAGATTGGCCAGAGAAGATGAGAGAAAAGGCAAGAAGAATATACCAGATGTAACCACAGAAAGAGTGTAAAAATGTGAGAGAACTTTTTAGCCAGAGGCTGGATTAGAGAGGTTTGGAGCTATCTGTGAAGAATTTGTCTCCTCTTTGATTTCTTCAGTGCTTAGGGAAACAGGGCTTTGTACATTGTAAATGAGCAGGATTGCATCAGAGATGCCAGACTCAATTATCACTCCTCCTAATGAAAACAGTTCATGAGGCTCTGCACTTTGGCTGACTGTTCTGTTTAAAGAACAGTAATAATACTGATGCTAACCTGGTGCTATGTTGACTCAAAAAAAATAGGGACAAACCGGTGACTGTATGCTACAGTAGAAGCTGGATAAAACATAAGAAGCCTGCTTTCTGATTTGTTTGTTTGTTTGTAAATGTGAATTTCTACAGCATTTTAATCATATTATATGAGGAAATTAAATGAAGTCTGTGATTTCAGCAGATGGTTGCTTGGATTTTCTCCCCACGCAGAAGTAAAATGTTTTGTTAATCTGTGAACCAAGAGTAATGTATCTGAGATGAGATCAGCTGCAGAAACTTGACAACTGCAAAGAATAAGAGATTTTCCACTTGGTGGGGTGGTCTGCTACTGGTATCACTGATGATCACTGGATTGGAGTACCGTCTCTGCCAAAGAAGATAGTGGTGCATTGTTTGTCTTTCTACAGAGAATCACTCTGCAGTTAACCAAGATCACAGGCCTCTGCAATAATAAACGAGATTTTATCAGCTTGAAGTAAGAGGTAATTTTCATGTTCACAACAGAAATTGCTGTCCTCTAGAGCTAGGTTTTTATATTTGGAAGAAGAAAAAAATCTATAGGTTAGCCACTAAATGGAATATGTTGCTGCTAATAAAACTCTATATGTCAACATTATTGTTCCACATGCAAATAATTCATAAAATAGTTTTTTTCATAGTTAAATATATATATAACTGCTACATGTAGCCACTGAGTAAGCATGGTTCAGAACTCAACACTTGGTCTTGGCTTGACTTCAGCAGAGCCTCAAACCTAAGTTTCCTGGAGATATGTTTTATAATCAAAGATACTTTTTGAAACAATAGTTTCAGAAGATTACATAAAGGTAGAATGATTAGTATTCTGAGGCAATACATTACCACATACCACCACAGTCCCAACCTTACTTGTGACCATTAATTTTAGTAAATACTTTTAAAAAACAGGACTATGCCTCTCACCACTGATTAGCATAACATGTTTGTTGGTAACTAATAAGTAAACCCACAGATAGACTCCAATTAAACAAACTGTAACTGCATACACACAATATTGTTATTCTTTTTGTAATTTAAATGAGACTATCGAGAGAAATCCAGCTAATTTCAAGACTTGGATCTTGGAAATTCCATTGAACAAGTCAGGTTTCTTAAAAGACAGTGCCAGACAAAACACAAATCATATGTTTGACATCAGTTTGTGCTGCAAAATATACTTTATAATCATTGAATAAATACCAGTGAAAAAGGATGAGCTGCCAGGCAGCAATGAGTTACACAGTGCTGCACAAGATCTGCCAGAAGGCAACACTACCTGACATTCTACAAGTGAAGGTAACAAGGTGGAAATTTGGAACAAAAATGAGAAATAAATTCATGCCATGTACTTGAACTGCACTGTTGTTAGTAGGCAGCCCCTTTTCATCACTAGTTATGTTAAGACAGTTTAGCAAATATCTAGTCATAATATCAGAGTAAGTTATTGATGTAATGAGCTAGAGAATAAAATGTTTAAAACCTGCTCCTAATAAATCTCTGGAATGTTGCATTTGAAGGACTGCTGGAACAGAATGAAGTCTCTGTTTCACTTTGCAAACAACAGAAGGCTGAGGAAATAAAGTAACACAGAAGAAATAAAAAATTATACTTTAATTCTCATGTCTCGTATGCTTATGTTTAGATCACAGTTGCCAGCAATTTTATATTTCAGCTGCACCTCTGCAAAACTTCAGGAGTTAAGGTTCCAGGATTTCAAGATAAACAGCAAGAATATTGAGTTTTTCAGAACTCTGTATTATTGATGGTCTGTGAACACTTGTTGCACAGCCTGCATTTAAAATACAGGTAGGTGTGCACAAGCTGAAAGGTAGGGGTCTTCACCTGTGAAGATTAACACTTTTAGCATTACCTTAATTCTTGAATAGAGTTAATAAACTACTCACAAATAAAATTAGATATCAAAGAAGGAGATTCATAGCACCTGAAAGCTAATTCATTCATGGCTAGGCTTCACAAATGGAGATTTGGGAAGGGCTCTACCAACGCTTACTGCAAGTGCATTGATAGCTAAAAAGGCCAATGCGCGATAGGCAAGTCCGGTCACAAAAGGCACAGTGGAAAGTCTCCACAGGCTGTATTGGCGAGGCACGGCTCTTTCTGTGCTGTCTTTTTTCTTCCAGACTGATCCTGCGTGCGCTCTCAAAGGAAGCAGCAGCGTTATAGATGGTGTGCCTCCATGCCTCCCGATTGGAGGCCAGAGTGGACCATTGATGGTGGTCAATATGGCCAAGGCTGAGGTGTTGTTTGAGGGAGTCCTTGTATCTCTTCTTCGGGGCTCCTCTCTTGCGGCAGCCGGTGGCAAGCTCACCATAGAGCACAATCTTAGGGAGGCGGTGA
>VXBX01007692.1:547184-569722 GCA_013400415.1 Scytalopus superciliaris | reverse complement strand
GTTTATTCAAACTGGTACACACTTAGATAGGGTCGGGGAGCTGGGTTCTGACCCCGGGAGCACGCTGGGAAGGTTTTGGGGAAGTGTCTGGGCCAGCCCCAGCTATACAAGGCAAGACCCTTCAAAACCGGGAACACAGAGGCAGGTGTATACCATATAAGGAAATGCTACTCTGACCAATCAGGGTGGGTTACAGGCCATTGAGCAATGGAAAATTCCAGCAGGGACACACAGTGAAACAAAAGAAAAACATATAGAATGATAAAATCCTCAAACTTGGTACAGACTTCAAACTGCAAACAGTCCTTAAACATAGCAAGAGCCCATACAAACACAGCAAACAGTTCTCAGAGCTCAAGCAGTCACAGATCTGCGCTGATCAAACTGTCCTTCCACAGCCAGCCTCCCTTCTCTCCTCCAACAGTGATGTGGGGATGGTGAAAGACTTCCTGAGGTGCAGGTTGATAGAGGACTTCCATCTTCTTCAAGCTGACTTCCAGCCCAAAAAGCTCAGCAGCCTCTGCAAAGCAGGATGTTAAGCGCTGCAGAGCTGCTTCTGTGTGAGCAACGAGGGCGGCATCGTCAGCCAAGAGCAGCTCATGGACAAGGTGATTGAGGGTCTTGGTGTGGGCCTTCAGTCGCCTTAGGTTGAATAGGCTTCCATCGGTACAATATCGGATGTAGATGCTGTTGTCTTCATCGAGGTCTGCCGTGGCCCTTTTGCGCATCATGCTAAAGAAAATCGTGACAGCTAATATGCCAGTAGAAAATTATAGATGTGGTGTGTGAAATTTGTCTTAGATTTAAGAGCATGAGCTAGGTGGCTAGTCAGAGTCTGATTGACTTGGTGGGTAAAAGGTGTATAAAGCATCCCCATGAGTCTGGATGATCAGTTGCTCATTTCTTAGAAAACATAGGAGAAACTGTTATCTATTTATTATGTAATATCCTTACAGTTGGAAAGCTTCGTCAGGAAACAGATAACATGAGTAACAAGATACAGGTAAGTCTGGTTTGTCTGTCTCACAGCTACGGGTAAACTCTACTGTTTCTTGGAGAAGGTGGAGACTAAGCAGAAAGCTAGTAAAACTCGTATGGTCAAAAAAAGAAACAGAAAATTAAACTCACAGTGGTGAGAGCATGCTTAAAAACTGGGAGTACTTTGTTCTGGGTGTTTTCCTCCAAGTTTTCCAACCATTAGCAGGCAATGAAACATTAGAACAAATGTTTGAACCAAAGATAGGCTGCAAATGGTCAAAGTCTTGAGTACTTTGCTTATCAGGATGTCTCAAGCCACCGGGCTATTACACAAAGATGGAGATCAGTATTCTTCACATCCTAGTGTTTTTGAATAAAAATGGTGGCTGTTGTGTTCTGGGAGGCCGTATATTTAACACCAATATTACTCCTAGAGCATATTTACCAGATCAGATGCTTCAAGATTTACTAGTCAGGCTTCTTAATTTGTGAATTGTCGACTTACTTCAAGAAGGAAATGGCTGAAGTATGTATTTAGCACTCAAAATACATTTATCACCTCAGTTCCCCATGGACTAAAGCAAAACATTAATGCCTGAGAGGTACCTGTGGCTCGTGGCTGATAGGCCTGAGATTTTTGGCCAGATATGTTTAAACTCACCAAAAATGGGGCAACTGGTCTGAAAGCTCTGAATCCATTTCAGTGCTATGGTGTACCCACTCTACAGACCCTAGAATTTAAAAAGCTTAAAGAAGGTCACTCTTTCTTTAAGGGATTTGTTTTTCAATATTCAATAGTATAGATTCAGTTAAAAAGCACATACAGACTTGGTCTAGAAGCTCAGGTTTACCAAATTATACTCGAGATATAAAACAAAGTAACAGGTACACTCACCCCTCTGTGTATGAAGAAGAGATCCACTTTCTATCTTTTCATTAATTCCATTATATTTGGGGGCCAATGTCTGTTCTAAATATTCCCCATACAGAATTCAAGCCTGACAAATGTCCAAGGGATATGTAGTGATAGGACAAGGCTTTTGATGCAGTGTTAGCCTCATAGGCAAGTTCAGGAAGTGCAGACTGGATGAGCGGGTGGTGAGATGAATCGGGAGCAGGGTGAATGGCAGGTCTCAGAGTGTTGTAAGCAGTGGTGCAGGGTCAGCTGGAGGCCTGTCACTAGTGGTGTCCCCTAAGGGTCCCTACTGGGTCCAGTATTGTTTAACTTTCTCATCAATTACTTGGATGAAGGGGCAGTCCCTCCTTAACAAGTTCACTCATGACACAAAATTGGGAGGAGCTTTGGGCTGATCCCCCTGAGTGCTGTCCAGCCCTTCAGATGGATCACAACAGTTTGGAGAGATGGGCAGAGAACGACCTGAATTTCAACAAGGGCAAATACAGGATCCTGCACCTGGGGAGGAATAAGCCCATGCACCAGTACAGCTGGAGGCTGACCTGCTGGAAAGCAGTTCTGCAGAGAAGGACCTGGGGGTCCTGGTGGACAGCAAGATGTACATGAGTCAGCAGTGTGCCCTTGTGGCCAAAAAAAGCCACTGGAATCCTGGGAGGCATTAGAAAGAGCATTGCCAGTAGGTCAAGAGAGGTGATCCTGCCCCTCTACTCAGCCTTAGTAAGGCCTCGTCTGGGGGTGCTGTGTCCAGTTCTGGGCTCCTCAGCACAAGTGAGACATGGAGGTCCTGGAGCAAGTCTAGTGGAGGGCAACAAAGCTGATCAGAGGATCTCTTTGGGGAGAGCAACAAACATGATTAGGGCATCTTTCGTAAGAGCAAAGGCTGAGGAAATTGGACCTGTTCAGCCTTGAGAAGAGACAACTTTATCATGAGGGGACCTCATCAATGAACCATCTGGTTACAATCCTGTGCAATGTGCTCCAGGATAGCCCTGCTTGAGCAGGAAGGTTGGACCAGATGACCCACTACAGTCCCTTCCAACCTTAACCATTCGGTGATTCCGTGACAAGGGGGAATGGCATTAAACTGAAAGAGGTTAGGTTTCAATTAGGTATTAGGAAGAAAATTTTCACTGTGATGATGGTGAGGCACTAGAACAGGTTGCCCAGAGAAGCTGCAGATGCCCCATTCCTGAAAGAGTTCAAGGTCAGCCTGGATGGTGTTTTANGTTCAGCCTTGAGAAGAGACAACTTTATCATGAGGGGACCTCATCAATGAACCATCTGGTTACAATCCTGTGCAATGTGCTCCAGGATAGCCCTGCTTGAGCAGGAAGGTTGGACCAGATGACCCACTACAGTCCCTTCCAACCTTAACCATTCGGTGATTCCGTGACAAGGGGGAATGGCATTAAACTGAAAGAGGTTAGGTTTCAATTAGGTATTAGGAAGAAAATTTTCACTGTGATGATGGTGAGGCACTANGGTGGGGGTGGGGTGGGCCGCCCGCGGGGGGGGGGGGGGGGGGGGGTGGTCTTTAAGTTCCCTTCCAAACCATTCTATGAATCTAGGATTCTATGACACAATCACATGCCCTTAGCTTAGACACTTGAGACATGATGCAATGTAGCTCTTATTGATAAGAAACAAATCAGCAGAAGAGTGGGGCCAAGGATAGCTGAAGTAGATGATAAACCAAGCAACTATCTTTCTCTAAACAAAATTTCTTGGCCAATACAAGATGTTTCTACAAATAGATCACGTCAGAAAATAATTTGTCCACCCTACTTCATAATATAAAGGTTTTCTGTAGCTCTGACTTGTGCAGACATCTAAGGAATTAAGTTCCTTTCCCACAAGCAGTCTGTCTCCGTTATCATTCCCAACACAATAGCCAGAGAGATATAGCAAACAAAGAAGAGATGAAACAATGGTTCAGATTTGTCCTGCCTCTCAAACAAAAAAAAACAACTACTAAGAAACTGCTCCTGCAAAGAAGCAACAAGACCTTATGAGCCTCATTTACCTTTTCTACTGAAATAATGACCACAGTAGCTACAGCTTAGTACATGTGAAACATGGACCTATAATAGTTACCTGGCAGAGAATCAAAACCAAACTGACATTGAGTTAGCTTTTTCTTTAGCTATGGCTATTGATTTCTCAAGAATGACAAATTTTGACAGAAATTATGGCTTAACCACAGTCTTGTGAATATACTGGTGCAGGGTTCATTTGTGCAGTATACCATGGGAAAGTGGTGCAGATAGAGATGGAGTTAGGGTTCCAGTTCATCGCTGCACTCAGTTGGAACTTGAAGGAAGAGACAGATACCTCTATTGCAGGCACTGAGAATTCCTGCTTTCCAAAGTTTGTGGGTGAGGATAACTTTTATAAGCAGGCCATACACTGTCAAGCAAAGGGCATCTAACCCAGGATTTTTCTTAACAGACTTTCCACAACAGAAATATTTGTTTGCTAAGGGATTTTTCATTTAGGAAGATGGCAGCTATTTCAAAAGATTGGTCAACATTATTGAAAATGCAGAATATCTGCCTTTCTGCACATCTGCATTCTGCTAGTGAGCCTATGCCACTAACCAAGTGACTGTAGCAGTGTCATGATATGTAGAGGTAATAGCCTGAAAGCTTTACATAGCCATATTAGCAATATTAGCCACACTAGCATCTAAGTCTGTAATGATTTTTTTCCCAGAAAAGCTATTTTCTTCCTAACTTTATGCTGCACTACTTTCACCCAGCAGGCTAGCTCAGCCATAGCTACGTGAGGAGAAATGGAGATGACAGAAGCAGTGTCCTGTCCCTACACTTGGCTTCATTGCAGAGACAGCACAGCCCAAGAAAACTGTATCCATCACTTTCATCCATCATATTTCATTATATTTCCATATAGCATTGTATCGAAATGAGGAGCTACCAAGAATAAAGTCATTGTAGACTTCAGTTTGTAAATCCAAGTTGTACGAGTTTGTTCCCGAAGAAAGAAATTCAAGTCCAGCTGCTAGAAAACTAAGTGTGATGGAAATGGCACATTAAATTCTCCAGAAGTAATGGATGTGTAAATAGCGTGTAGTGCTTCCCACAACTAATACATTTGGATTTAAACCAAAAGGTCAAGATTGCCTGAGCACATAGTTCAAACACCCCAGGAAAAAAACACTCAAGTCCCAAGACATAGTAGACAAGTATGGGTTTATGCTCCTGGTAGAAGTTTTTTTGTAAATTACCAGAATGTTATCAGTTATATAACAGCTGCCATAATGAAGATATGGCAGGAAATCTGTGTGTCTCAAAACTCATGCTTTGGACAAATATTTGGGTTATTAGGCCTCATCCAGACAAAAAAAATATTTTAAAGAAGTCAAAAAAACACAGAGGCCAAATATATATTTATAGCTGGAAGGCCAATAAATAAGGAACAGTTTTTAAACCACCTATTCACACTACTGAGATCTTACAGGAACTGGATTTAAGTATATAAATAACCGTTAATAAATCTTTTCAAATGGTTTTGTTCTCAGGGCTGGATACTTATATATCTCTTCAATCTACAACTTGATTGATGTCTTTAGGTATTTTAGAAATAAACATGACCATGGAAATGTATTTAAAATGTGGTTTATGGTGAATGGTCTCTAAAGTTGAATGTATTAGCAGCTCCCCAAAATCTCTTCCATCTTCCTCTGAACCACAGGACCCTACTGCATCCCCCTGTGTTGCCAATAGAAATGTTAGCAGAATCAAACCCTTAACAAATGTATGTCAACATGGCAATAATAGATTCCAGTCGTGCACAGACTTATGTGTGTGCTTAATATTAAGCACATGAGTAACTCCAGGCTAGAACCTGAGCATACAAAAGAGCACAGTCCAATTTATTGAACTCCTGTGTACTCTTTGACAGGTATCCTTTTGCTTATCACCTCCACTCCACCCCCCAAAACACAAGTCTCCCTTTTATTAGTTTCCTAAGCATTGATTTTTACCATAATTAAGTGCTTTTAAGGTCTCAAAAAAAAAAAGAAAATATCTAAACCCATTGTAAAATGTTAGACAAATTAAAAAAGTACTCAAGATTTCATTAAAATAAATTAATAAGCATGTGCCCCGGCCTTCTAAGTTAAGTATGTGAGAAAGGCAACAATTTAAGGAAATAAAACTAAAGCAAAGCAAAACAAGCAAACCATTTCAGGTAACAAAATTCAGTGGAAATTCTGACAACTTTAGGATGGTTTATGAAGACATCATAAGTAGAACTATAATCTCATCTCAGATTCACCTTGCTCTTCCTTGGCACAGTTTTGGCATAGCCTCCAAGGTGGCTTAAGAGAGCAGATGATTGTATCCAACATTTGAGGTTGCTGTGTTGGGCATCTTCAGGGTAAGCCAAGAACTGCTTCAGTCTTGATTTCCTGGCTTCCTGGTCTTGTCAGTAGTCTGACAGGGTGTTTGGTGTTTCTTTACCCATCTATGAGTAGAATGCTGCACTGACTGAAGCCAGTCTTTATATTTAAATAGACAAAACCTTCCCATGTTACAGTACTACTTGCAAAGAGCTTTGAGTTGTGTCTAAATGTAGAAATGGCTGTATAGAGCTGTGAGTACCGGAAAAGTCCTTTTTAATCATCTTGGCTTCTTGATTCCCAGCTGTAACAAATATTTGTTTCATTATTTTTGTCTAATATTTTTAAAATATTATCTACTATAGAATACCTATTATTTTGCTGTTTTATGCCCTGTTTTAATGCTTGTTGTCTTTTCCTGTGGTAGTAGGTTATTGTAAAAGTAAATTGCTTTACAACATCAGAGAATAAAGCTGGTCTGGATTGGATTGCCAGCATCTAAAAACCAGCTGGCATGAATGCTTACCTGTCTGCAGCCACATGTAGCTCCTTCTCAATTAAAGTGTGGATATCAAATTGTGAAACACAGTTGTTTCTAAGCAGTTTATGACAAGGTGAGAAAGAGCCACTACTTTCATTTGGATATTTACCAGCAACATAACACCAATTTGACAGAGAACTACCAGCAATATGTGTGCTCCTGCCATCAAATACGGCAGCCTTGCATTGCACAACTTCCCACACACAGCCCGACTTAGATGCTGGTCACCAGCAATGTTCGGTGTCTGCCAGGCCTGGGCTCAGGTGGTTTATTTAGATGAGATCTTCTTACTCTCCAAGATAAGTATATAGTGTGAAGGGGTGAGAAGAATCACTGCCTTTAATGAGCTTGAGTGGATGACACTGTGGGAAGCATTACTTTTGATAAACTATTTGAGTGGTTACTGCTATTCCATTTTCTTCAAAACACAAGTTATAACAATCTTTTCTCAGTGTCAAGCAAAATACTTTGTGGCTTGAAAAGTGCATCTAAAATCTCATCCCCAAAGCTCACTTGTTTCCTCAATAAATTCCAATTTCAAACAAAATTATGTTGCCTTTGTGAATGTGTTTACTGTTGCCCATTTCAAAAATATCTGCTGTAGTATGCAGCGTAAGAAGCTTTTAAAATAAGTGATACTTGCTCTGCCCTTTGTTTTCATGACATGACCATAGGGCTGAGGGGTTTCAGAAAAGCCCTGTACACATTCAGCTGGCCAGGGACAGGGCTCAGGAGGTCCCTGAATGTGCGAGCCATACCTGGCCATTTGTCAGGAGTGACCAGTAAAAGGTAATTAACCAGCTGTCCCCAGAGAATGGACACACGATTGCATCCCAGGACACAGGCTATGTGTTCTGGACTGCTGTAACCCAGTGCTCATTTAGCAACATATGCAAATGATACATAAATCACCACAAACAATAACAAGCCTGGGGAAATCCAGGCACTGGAGTCAAGCAGTCCTTTCCCACTCTTGTCCCTCAACTCCCTCCCCACCAGTTCACCCAGTGCACTAGATGAGGCGTATGCCAGTGTAACTCTGGTGGTATTTGCTCCTAATTACCCTTCTGCCCTTCCCGGGAGTCTCCACCTCTGTCCTCATGCAGCAGATGCCATTAGCCAAGGTGGGTGCTGCAGAGGGGAGGCAGAGCCATCCCGATCCTGACAGGGTGTGGCAGGGGTAGGCTGGCCACCATTTGGGAACGCCACTGTTCCCTCCCTCAGAAATCAGCCCCAGGGATGGGGGGCTGCAGGGGGCTTGGTACAGCAGCTCTGACAGGCCACCGGTGCCCACACAGGGGGAAGTGAAAGAAAAGCAGCCATTCAGAGGGAGTTGTTCAGCAAGAAGCCTGGCCCCTGCAAGAGATGGGTCTGAAAAGGCGGCAGGCGGAGAGACAGAGGAAGATCTTCGTGAAGTTACAGAGTTTTATGTCCTTACAAAGAGAAGGGCTGAGCCTGACTAGATGTGTGAACAGCAACACACAAAGCCCCGCGAAGCACATCGCTGCCCCCAGCTAACATGAAGGTGTGTAATTAGCCCATTTTTAACCCCCTCTGTGTCCGAGGGCTGCTGTGGGCAGCCTGCTGAAGGCGGCTGATGGTGTTGGTGTTGGTGTTGGTGTGGAGTTGAGAAGCGGCTGTGGACGGACCCCGCATCTCACACTGGTACTGACTGGGCTCTGCGTGGGGCCGGGCTACAGAGAGGGAGTGGTCCCGCTGCTTCACTGCCAAACACAGGTGGCAGTCAGAGCGGGAGGAAATATTTAGGAGTGTGCAGTGTAGAATAACAAAGATTTTAGTGCAAAATACCCCCTCTTTACTACTTGCTCTCTCACACTCTCCTCCCACACCACTGCTTTCCACGGCAGTTCAGGAATGGGTATCTGCGCTGCACTAGAGGTAGATGTCTGATGGTAAGCAACTATAATCATAGTCTTTTATTTCCATGACAATCCAACAATGAAAAGTTTCCCCGCTGCCTTCCCATGAAATAAAGCGGAGAGACAAAGAGAAGTGGTCAGGCAGAGAAGTGAAAGACCCTCTCTGGAGCCAGCGTCATTTAACAATGATTACTTTGCAGCTCCTTGCCCAGCAGAAATGAGATGGAGGTGCATTAGGGTAAGAAAGTGATTACACTGCCTCCCTTTCAAGCTCTAGACCGGTGCTGTGACTTGATACGGTTTTTATCAGAGACTGCAATGCTGCATTACCAAGTAAGCAGTAAATTATGTCGAAATCAATTATACTACCCCAAGCAGAGATTCTGAGTAGAAAATGAATGGGTCTGGGGGTGGAAGGAACAGACACTGCTTATGCATTTTGATTAGATAGCTAGCTATCATCCTCCACAAGAAAGGAACAGCCAGCAAGTCATGAGATCAGGAATATTAGGGTGACTTTATCACATGTTATATTTTATGTTTGTTTTACTGTAGCCTACAAAAGGAGATCATGGACCTTACTAGGAGTCATCTAGTATGATACAAGCTTTTCTGGTTTTGAATGCTTTAATCTATCTTCTGAAAAAAAAAAGTTATATGATCTATGTATATATATAGACTGACAGAGGAGATATTCACTGTGAACCTTTACATCCAGAAAGTGTATGGATTAATGAATCTTTATTTCTAGAAGGCAAGGTGATCAAAAGAATAGATTTGTGTTGGAAAAAAACATTTTGTTTCAAACTGCAGTGGCATTTGCATGGAAATGATCAAACAAAAATCCCTCCTGAAATCGTAATGGATGAAAACATTCTTGTTACAGTAGATTACTACGAACAAAAACCTAAGCATTTACTGCCAGCCTGCTAAACAGAGCAGGAGGAAAATTACACAGGCTGACATTCAGAGTCTAGTTACAGGCCTGGAAAGTTGAAGTAAGGGTAGTTAAATTTCCAGAACTGGGGGAATCTCCCAAATTCATACGAAATATTTTTGCTTTCTCTGAAGATCATGAACAGTGCTTACATTTGATGACTGACATCTCTGTATTGAGTGAAAAATAATAACTGCCTTTGGGGTTGTGGGGATTTGTGCTAGGATGCTTCCGTCCTATAACAGGACATCAGATTGTTTTTGCACAACAGATTATCATTCCAGCAGACATGTTAACCCTACAAATTTAGCTCCCACTAATTTTCCTCCAGTACCATTGCAGTAATCTGAATATGGTGAGATGCAGTTGAAGGCAGAATTTGCTTCCTTAAGTATGAATATAACCTATCCAATTGGACCTGTGTTGAGTACAATGCTTCACCTTAAGAGCATTTCAGTCTTGAAGTTTTTGTGCACTGCAGCAGTAGGCTGTGGCTTCCAGGAGCTCCCAACAGATTGTCATGGCTTTTCTTTCACAGAAATGTGTCACTGCCTTCTCTTTTTTCCCCCATTTCTGTGTCAAAGATAGTGAGAGAGAACCCATTAGAGAAGTGCTTACTCGAAATAGCTCAGAAGTCCACTTTCTCCCATAACAGTCAGCCCTAGGGATAAATTCCACTCAGAAGTATAACTGTATTTTCTAGGTAGATGAGACTTAAAATGACCTCATCTGTATCATAGTGAAAATAAATATAATAGAAAAGAAAAAAAACCCTAAAACTGTTCTATAAATTTAGCAAATTTTCAAACATCCTGATACTTAGATTGCTCCATATTTGATTTACAGTTTTATTCTCTGAGTAGCTTTGTTCTATTAAAAACCAAAACCTGCTAAAGCAATCACACCTTTTCTAAAGTACCTCTGGAAGCCTGCTTATTGAAGAAACTGGAATTTGATTTAATTTGATTTAAAACTTGGTTTCTGGTAAAAAAAAAATAAAAAATTCTATGTCTTACTAACAGTTTTCTGTGGCAAATTAGGGGTTTGCCTTAATTTCCTCTGTGACGGAATGCAGCATGGATAATTTTCATGACAGAACCACTGCCTTTATGAATAGCACCACTTTAATTACTATGTGCTTCAGTTCCTACTCCTGCAAAATGGAAAGTTTTATCTTTCAAGGTGTTTCGAGATCTACCGTGCAAAGAGATATTTGAGAAATTACTGTTGGAATGGTAATTAAATTATATTATTGATAATAAATTCAGATGTTACCAAAGCTAGATAAGTCAAACCTAACAAAAAAGGTGTTCCACTATGATGCTGTCAGAACTCTGCCAGAAGTACAGTCTTTAATAAAGTTCCCTTCCTAAGCACTTGTGAGCACAAGATGCCAGCAGTGCCTGTGCTGTATTTTAGCAGTAAGGTTTACAGAGCCTGGCTAGAGCTTGTACTTTCCATAGCCCAGCTTTTTTGGCTATGTCACAAGGATGTAGGATGCCTTCACAGTGTCTTAACATTTACAGGCAACCTTAGCCTGCTGATACCTACAACCAACATCTTCCCTGTTGTAACTTGATGTTGTGGCCCATGTCAAGTTGTCTGACAACAGCTACACAATGGTGCCACAAAAAAAAAGGCATTCGTGGTACCAGTCCCTCTACATTACAGGTTTAGGCACAGTCTGGGCTTTGTTCCAAGATAATGTTCTGGTGTGATGATAATGTTAAGGCAGGCAAGTGTGGTCTTGAGCACAGGTTCAAACTGTGCTTTAATTGTATAACAGCTATCCAAAGTTCCAGACTAACTCATTTGAAAATAGAGGCATTGATGTCTTTGCTTGCCAAATTCTCTTGTGATCTTCTTCTAAATTGTATTGTCTTGAACAGTGTAAAAATGTCCTATTTCACTCCTGAGGATGAAGTTCAGTAGTCATGTGCAGAGGCTGCTAGATGCCCTACATGAGATGGGAGTTCCGAGAGTACAGTCTCAAATCCCATGTCCCTTACTAAAAGCAGATGGGATATGGTTTTTCTTTTTCATCACTTACAACTGGGGAAACTGAGGACATTTATAAAGTGCCATGAAATCCTCTAAAGTCTCTGTCCTGCCACTGACTTAGACTTTATGTATCCCAGACGAGGGGAGGTAGAGGCTGGTGCCTGAACTTGAGTTGTGGCTCTGCACATGCATAAGACAGTAGCTGCATGGTGTGAGTAGACTCTTGCTTCCTGTGGAAGGAATCTCTTCCACCACCTTATTCAAACCAGAGTTACTCTACACTTGTTCACATTTTCTAGTTTGTGTCTGTCCTTTCAGCTGTCAGATAACCAGATCTTTTATTCCCTTCCTGAAGATGAACTGAAGCTGAACCAGGCAGAGACCATTTTAGTGGAATGCACAGGGCACAGAAGTGTTTGTCTGCCTGCCAGCCCAGCAGAAGAGGCAGCTTGTTCCCTCCTTGTTCCCTCCCATTGGAAATGAGAGATTAGAAATTCTGTTATTATTATTTTCATGTGCAAAGACTAACAACATCAGTAGTGGGTAAATAACCTCTTTCTTTGGAATTAGGATGGTTAGTTGTGTGTGCACACCAACACTTGGGGAGTAGAATATGACTGAAGCTGTCACTGAGAATCACTTCATCCTTAAAAAAGGATAAAGTTCCTTCCTTATGAAAGGAGTTACTTGGGTGCAGAAACATGCCTTTCACTGCTGTTAGATAAAACTTTCAAGGGTATTTTGGTGGGTTTGGAACCCAGATCTGGATGGCAATTGTGAGGACCTAGGCTTCTAAGCAACTTAATTGCTTCTGAAAATGTTACTTATTTTTTATATGTTTATAGCTTTCCTACAGAGGGTTTCTCTGTAGTTCTCCTATAACTATTTGTCAAGGTATATTTCACAGTATAATTTAGAAAATCTAGATGGTTATAATTTAGAAAATTTTGATTTTCTTATTATTTAAGTGTTTTTTGTTTTTCCCCTTTCCCTCTTGCATCTTTAACTTTTCTACATATTGAAAAGCTTCTTTGGCCTTTCAACACACACTCAAAATTTAAAGGAAAAAAGAATAAAGCAAGGTTCTTCCCCATTTGCAGGCAAGTTTGCTCCAGTATTTCAGAACTCTGGGGGAAAATAAAGCACTTGATCGTAGTGGCATACAATTGCATGCTCAGTGTAAAGGCACTATCAACTTAGTGTATACAAAGTGATAGTGTGGTGTCTGTTCCCTGAGGGAGAGTAGATAAAGTAATCTACCAACACAAATGGACTTCAAACAGTAGTTTTCAGCTAACAAAAACAAACACCACATCCTAGATTTAAAAAAAAAAAAGAAAAAAAAAGTTTAAAAATTTTTTTGCACTTCTCAGCTTTCCCCCAGGAATATTCTTCCTTCCTCTGAGTTCCATGTTGTCATGGAGAGCGATGTGTTAAGGCCTGTGAAACTGGCAGGCTGCTTACTTTCAATGTTTTAATTTACAACTAATGTCCACTAAGCAAAAGGAGTTTTTTTTACGGCCGCAATAACAGTAACTGTACAGTGCCGACCTGGCTGCAGGGTAGGAAATGCAGGCATCTTTCCCTGTAGAGTCCGTATTTGCTCAGGTGCTTGAATTAAGTATTTCACTGAAAGCCTTTGGGCTTAAACTTGTGAGTACTCGGGATGAAATTATTGAAGGGGACAATCTTTAAAAACTGTGTCTGTAGTTGACACCTTACAGGAGTCAAATGTTCGGAAGGGTTTGATTTGTTAATTGCTTCCAACTTACAATTTCAAATCCAAGTTCAAGGAACAACCAGAAGGCTGTTTGTGGGAAAAGGTCTGAAAAAGAGTCCAGAAAATGGAGAATCAAGTCAACATCAGAAATATGAGGAACAATTTAGCTGAAACTAAAATGGTGGGAAAGATATTGGAAAGAAGAGATAGCAGCAATTAGCAAAAAAAGCAAGTTCTTACAGCTACAATTATTTGCTTAGCTCTTGTTTCATTTTTAAACAGGTTGCTCAAAGGAAGGAGTCCAAAATAACTACCATTATTTTAAGATAAATATTTGGTTACTTATATTTAAGATAAATATTATCTAATTCAATTATCATTTACCTTCTTTGCTATAATATACATCTCTTGTTTTCATCCTGTATTTTGTGGTGGTGAGAGTGTGTTAAAAGGCAAAATCTTATGAAAACAGCATTTTATATATTTATTAATTTAACCAAAGAACTTTTTTATTACTTCAGTTAAAAGCAACATTGAAAATTGTAATTGATAAAACCCATACACGATTATGAATTAAAACCAGAAAGATCATATCCTTATCTGTATTGAGAAATACAGAATATCTTACTTGAATATATAGCTGATAGAGTTGACACTGCATACATGTAAAGAGGCAGAATAAATGAGCTACTGGTATAGATTCCTTCAGTCTTCAATGCAAATACATGGAGGTTATTACCCAATTTTTCACTTTTTAAGAGAGTACTAAAGTAACTTAGGTGTAAATTTGTAGGATCAAATCTTCAAATCCAATATCCCAGCTCTTGACTGGTGATACCAAAGAGTTTGTAGAAACTAAACTTGCCTAAATATTTTGGTAAGGATGTTGTCTACTCCCTTTTTACCTAGTTAATTCAGTGATTTTGAGAAATGAAAGTAATGTCGTTCACATCGGACAGATTACAGCAAATCTGGAAAAAATGGAATTATTTTGAAGGACAAAGATAAAAATTAACTATTGATCATATTTGCATTAGAAACAATGGCAATGCACATCACTTCTGCAAACAGCATAAGAGGACATTTTACACTAGATTTACTGAGTATATCCCCATTTTTATTAATATAAGATTTTCTTTCTAGACTGGGATAGAGAGTACTGAGTACATTGTTTATCTGTGCTTATGCAAATTATCTTCACAGTTGTTGCATTTCTTGCAATGTTTATTACTACTCATGTGGAAGCCTACTTTGTGTGGATTCTAGCACATAAATAGTTATGCTTGGTTTTTGAGAGTTTGTGCATCGTGTAACTTTTTATGTCACCATGTCACTTGACTCATCACTACTTCATTTTTATTCCTTCTGGTGCTCATAATTCCCCGTGATTCAAGCCTTTGAAATGGGCCATGAATGAATCCCCAGAAACTTTTTGTCTGATGATACTGCAGTGGTCACAGAATAAAATAGCACTCTGAACTGTGAATGGGTTTTCTTGGTTCCCTAGCTTCATTTCAGTCAAACAGCAATTCCTTCTATTTCTGTTAACAGGGATTATGTTTTAGTAGGAGATATTGTATATATGTCATTCTTTGTAATCAGTAGAGTAATTTTTACTTTCACAGCCTTGATAACAAGTAATCTGTGCTATGCTTTCTATACTAGCTCTTACACCTTAGAAGCATTTCAGGATAAGATCTATTCCAAAATCAATAGCTATGAATCCTATAAATAACTGAAAACACACAAACACATATTTGGATGTTTCCTCTGCTGGACAAAACTGAGTTAAATTTAAGATAGAAACCATTAGGTCAGCAGTTGGTCAACAAAGACTTAAAAAAATGAATAAAATAAAATAAATTAACATTTTACACAGCAACTTGAAAATCGTGGAGATTAATTTTGACTCTTTTCCTCTGCATGATTTGAAAAGGAAAAAAAAAGACTGTGAAAGCTTTTTACAGTCAGTGTATGCTATTGAATCAGAAGATAATTAATTGGCTTGGAGAAAAATAATTTGCTGAAATAGCAACTAATACATGTCATCAGTGTGGTGATTGAGCCAAACCCACTAAATCATTGCAAAGATCTAGCCACTGTGCATAAGTCAGAAGTTCTAATCAGAGAATTTGCCATAGCTTTTGTATGCACTAAATATTTGAAAGAGCCATCTATCTTCTTGACTCTTATTTGCCGATGCATATTTTCCTTGGTTACCTTTAAATGTGGAGTAAGAATGAAAGAACTATTTTATTACTTTGTAAAATGTATTTTCAAGGCTACAGAGCCAGAAATGTTGACCTACAGCACCTTTACATCAGTCCATAGGGGATGGGAATGAGCTTAGTACTACTAAAATGTTTGGCTTATTTGAAGGGGTTTTCTTTTTTACTTTTTTCTTTTTTCCATGCTGACATGTAAATGAAACCATCTTGAGTCAATGTCTGATTTGTCAGGAAGAAGATACTTACATGCATTTCTTTCTGCATAAACCCAAACACTACTCTATTCAGCCGATGTGTCTGATGGAAGAAAATACCATGAAAGAAAGGGAGTTGGACAATCCATGCCATGTGGCAATGCTGGAGTTGGTGTGACTTTGGAGAATGGCTGAGCAGTGGCAACAGAGAGTTTTGACAGTGAAGATACGTGGGGATGGTAGCAAAACACAAAACCAGAGGCAATTACAGAGAGCCATACAAAACAGCACTGTCACCTAAAGAAAATTAGTCAAAAGTTGTTATTATTTTGTATTAAGTGCAAACATTCTGATCATCCACCAACCACAGAGCCTGGTATGAAGTTGGGAAAAGTGTACATGCACTGTTAGGACTATGTTTCCCTTTGCTGGACATGACCTACTGATTATGTAAGAATTCCCAAAATTTAGTTTCTCACATTTCCCACTACTCATATTTGGTTGTCTCTTTTTTTTTTTTAAAAAAAAAACCAAAACAAAACCAAACCACCAAAAAGAACCCCACCAAAAATAAACTAAAAAGCTTCCTTTTAAATATATATCCCTTCCTCTTTCTTTTTCCTTAAAAGGAGGACTCTGTAACCTGTAGAGAAGGATCTCATTCATGTTTGGCCACATGTTTATATGTTCCTATATTCTACTTTGATGATTAATAAAGTAAGTGTATCCTCTGTAGAGCCACAAACTATCTAGACAAAAGCATGAGTGCGTGCATGTACTCTTTGGCCTAGAAACCTTAACATTGTACTTTAAAGCTGTTTCACAGTTAACTGATGAGTTATAGGTATTTGAATGAAGGAACAGCTTCTGCAAGTCAGAATGATGCGAGTATCACATAGTGCAGAGTATCACTACACACAAACTGTGATGCAAGATACTTTAACAATAAAAATGTAAGCCATCGATGTTTCCCATGGGATAAGAAAGATTATCATTTTGATGCACAAAGTGTAATAAATGAGTGAAATTACAGAATATTCATCCACTCATGGTGAATGGTTCCAGACTGGAGGGTAGGAGAAATAAAAAGATGCCTATATACAATCTTTGCAGTCTTTGGGGGATAAAGCAAATAAGAAAATCAAAACTCTTTTGTTTATACTTGAGGGTAATTCAATTTCATCTCATTTAGAACATGACAGAAAGATGAAAACTAAAATGAAAACAGCTTTTGAATTAAAGACAATCTTTTCAAATCAATCAACATTAAAGAAGAAAAGAATTGGAACAATAAGTGAATGACATGCGCTATTGCTTGAAAACTTTTGAAATCTTAGCTTTGTAAACAAAAGAAAATCTTCTATATTTGTGTATTGATGGGACTAATTTCATCACTTAAATTCCCTAAACCATAATACACTGGGTGACTCCAGTCATATTCTGTTCATAAAGCTGTTTGAAATTTACTCCCATCTTTTAGTATTTGGATAGTCTTTATATACCTAAATATTCTGTTCTCTTAACAGGGAATATGTATCTGACATAAAATGTATAAGTAGTTCTGGTTATGTCTTGGTTGATTAACACTAACCTATGAAGTGGATTGCAAAAGTGTCCTCACAGGTTTGTGGAAGACAGCATTTGGGATGGACAGTAGTTCATTAGAATTAATTTATACATCACATCTCAATCCCATAATCCAATCCTCAGTACGAAGTTTGGTGTACATAGACCCATTTTATATACTTCTGTACCATTTTGTGGGATTTGGACATTTAATTAAGGAGCTTTAAAAACAAATTACAAACTACTATTTCTCCACTGTATTCCCCTGAGCATACATTAAAAATGAAGTGAAAATAAGGTAAATTTATATTGCACTTGATTGAATAATAGAGTGAATTAAAATGTAACTAAGTGGAAATGCATGAAATGACTGGTTTGTACTTCATAATTTCTTTTATGCCACATGTTCAAGTGCAGTTCAACTATCCATGCTATGCCTAGTTGCAGTATTATATATGTATATATATATATAAATCCAAAAACATGGGTGTTCCTGTAAGAAAGTTCAACTGAAGACGCTCATGAAACTGAAGTGTTAGGCATTATGGCTGTTTCTGATATTGGTGGTATGTTCAGATGTTTTAGTGCAAAGACTTTAAAGTCATGTTTTACTTTAAAAATACCATCTTTCTGCTTTTTCTGCTTATCCACTCTGATCTCCCCATGCTACTTGTTTCAGCTGACATATCCTCTGTTTGCTCATAAGTGACTCTGTTGCCTTTGTGTTTTTCCCTGCACTACTCCTAAAGCTAGGAATTTCTTGCCTGAAGAAAATATTACTCCTCTTTCATGTGTCTCTTCTATGGTTCTACCACAAAACAGACAAAAATTAGCTAACTTTAAATGGCTAATTGAGAGTCATTTGCAGCCTGAGGGACTAATGGAGAAAGACTACTTTCATACATTTAATCAAAACCTGATTAAAATATATATGAATACAAAAAGGTTTATATTAACTATCTGCTTTTTTACTCACTCATTACTCTTAGTTTTTTCCATAGTTTCTCTGTGGAAGAGGCCACATATAGTTTCTTTTATACAACACCTGGTACAACAGGTTGGTTCTCATTGGAATTTCTGGGCTTTGCTATAGTGGAACAAACAGTAAGGCTAAAGTTTTTTCCAGTGTTATGCAGTCATTTTGGGCTAACTGTTATTCCAGTAGAAGTCAGCAGAGTAAAATTCAAACTTTTATGAGACAAATCACAAAGTCAAATTGATTCTCCTTTTAAAAAAAAAGAGTAAAAACCCCAATAAACTCCCTTCTATCCTTGAATTTTATTACTACATTCAGTGAGAACAGTCAAGTACTTTTGAGTTTCTTCATCTCAGACATCTATCACAATCAGCCAAGTAAACCTGATGTCTAAACTGCAATGCAATACTAACACAATGTAAAAAAAAAAAAAAAAGAAAAAAAAAAGTGATAAATTCAACAATCACTTTTTCATGACTAAAGAGCTTTATTTGACTCTCAGCATTTCTTCATTTTCTTTATACTTAGAGTACACTGTGGAATTATTTTTTTGTTCTAACTTGTACATCTGTCATTGAGTAGTAGCTCTGATGCTTAATAACCATGCTCCATTCAGGAAATATCCATTATTCATTTCCAGTGTACCTTCTGGCTGATTTACTGAATCTACCTTCTGTTGGAGAGTTTTCTGCCAGATTGAATTGGCCTTTATGTGGCAGTGCCTGAGTGCCCAGGTTTTTTAGTTTCAGCTTTTTGCCATGCTCTGTGTCTGTAACTCCACTTGACATCAGCCTAAGTCTTGGGAATTTCCAACAGGAAATGCTGCCCCCAGTAAGATCAGACACACTCTTGTTGTCTGCAGTTGGTGTTTTATTTTGAACACCAAGCATTCCTCCCTTCATATATCTGAGAGTATTTCAGTTTTGTGATTAAGGCGGGTATTAGATGACCTTTACTCTTCTTTCGCTTGCTTTCCTCTTAAGAGTTAAATGAAAGCCTTCCGTTCCTCTACAGGGTACTTAGAACTAAGGCACTATGGCGCTAGCAGCAGGTTGGTTTCATTACATTGATAGGATACATGTGCTGTTTTTTATCTCTAGCATTTTCTCAGTAATTCAGCACTTTAAAGTCTCAGCTGTCTACCGATCTGCAGACAATTGTTTGGTGTAATACTATCCGGAAAAAGCTGATAAAACACAGATGTGACTAGGTCTCTGAAATTTGTGGTTTGCTAAGTGGGTTTTTTTCCCTTTTTTTTCTCTTTTTTTCTTTTTCTTTTTTTTTTTTTTTTTTTTTGCCATTCTTGCCCATGGCAAGTTAGCTTCCCTACCAGGCATGAAGGCACAGACTTTTATTAAAATGTTGCAACAAGAAGGTAATTGCTAAAAATTAAGAAAAGTTAGCTGAAATATAAAGCAGAAACATTATGACTATTTCCCCTACATTTCACTATAACCCCTGGCAACCATCTCTCCATATTTTGCCCAATGGATATCCAAAATAATTTTCTTTTTTAAAGCCTTCATGCTAAAGTGTGGATTTCTGGCAATTCTATACAGATCTGTTTTAAGCAAAATGGTTTTTAGGCTCTTTAAGGCCCTAAGAGCCAACAGCTTGATTTTTCAAAGAGGCTGAGATTTTACAGTCACAGTGAGGTTTGTCTAGATAAAAGATTTGATTGTGCTCGAACAAGATTGGAAGCAATCTACTTAGATGGCAGGATGTTACCATCTCTTAGTGGTTAGTGTTTAGACAAGGACAAATTATATTCACCATAGCATCAGCTGAACACAATTTTTCCTGGCTTCCATTGACCTCTAACTTGTGACTGGCCTCCCGTCCTCTCACTCAGTTATCACAATTCCATTCAAACACAAGCACATTTTGTAATGCAGGCAATTCTTACTGACAGCATAAGAACGTTTGCATGTGCTCAGTTAGTTTTCAAACTGGGTCACATCATCTTAGGCATTCCTGCATGAGGGTATTGCTTAGACAGTTCACGTAATGTAGATGTTTCTGAGCATGGAAGGCTTTCATTGTGATTATCTGAATTATGTTTTTAACTGTGGTGGTTAGTTTATGATTTTTTAAAATTTTTTAAAATTTATATGACTACACTAATACATTTTGAATGTGAATGCAGTTTGTTGGCACAGTGCTACTTTGTTTATTCACATAGGAGTTACCACTAAGACTTAAAAGCAGTACTACTCTTTTCCATTTCCCAAAGAAACTCAGTCCCAGCACTGTAGTAACCTGTTTCACTTAGACGAGACTGACTTTTCAGCTTTCTCTAGGTTGCAAAGTAAAATGAGAATTTCTAAAAACTAAATAAATGAACATGTCTGAGAGAAGCCAGACTATGCTATAATATTCCTATTTAGCTGCAGAGTGTGGGGGAGGGAGTGAAAATTGCAAAAGGATGCTGATTGGCATCTGTGTGTCTGTATGATAACTACACACAGCTTTAGTGATTTATGCGCTAGACAGGTTTTCCATTCCGATTCAAATGAAAGGCCATCTTGTAATTAAAGGCTCAGTTTGCAGTTCCTGATTTCTGAAGGAAGAGGGCGTTTCTATTTATTCCAGAAACATTTAGTGGTTACATGCATGGCTGGCAGCAATTTCCCACAATGTGTAAATTAGTCAATCCCAAAGTCAGTAAACTTTTGCTTTGAAGTGGACATTAATGAAGTGCACCATTAGAGCCTAATGATTGTTCACATTTGTATTTTAGGGGCCCCTCTTGCTTTTGATGTCTTAGTGCCTTGGTTTCTTGACTTTAGTTATCTAAATGCCAGGACTGCTAAACTCCTAAGAGAACTCAAAAAAAATTTAATGAAAAAAGTTAGTACTGGCCTGACTGATGTTGGCACTTCAAAGCTGGAACAGACTAAATTGCTGTAGACTGCTTAATTCAAAAGTGCTCCCTTGTGGATGACAGTGCATGGTGACAAAGTTCAATTGGCAACAGGAGACAGGCAAGATCAAAGACCCTCTATTGTAATAGTTTTGTTCCATGAAGAATTGCTTATTGTCAGTAGTTTTTCAAGCCTTTACTGGCTCCAGCTTCATATCAGGATTCCCTAGTTCAGAACCAGCTTAAATAAATAATTGTAATTACATCCTTCTGATAATACACTGCAGTTCTAAATGCTGGATGTTGTGTCTCTCTCCAAGGTCCAAAAAAGAAAAGTGTGTGTTAGGAACCAGGACTTGGGGGAGAACCCTCTCTTTTGGAGCCTTCTTTGTTCAGAAGCATCCAATACAAAGTACTGCAGAAAGTTAATGCCATGTTAGCAGCAGTTGAGACTTGCTCCAGACAAAGCCACACTGCCCTTCCTACCAGAGCACTGATGCTGCAGTTTCTAGTTTACATCACCTGCTCGTCTGATTTAACATTTAGTTTAAGATTAAACTGAACATAATCCTGTAAACTGTGCTTTCTATCCATTAAGGCACTAGTTTGAGTGAACTTTTAAGAGATGCTGAGCTTCATGCTAACAATGTTAAGGCTACAGAAATCTCAGAAATATTCATCATTCACAGCATATTGCATCTTTGTTTTCCTCCCCTCACATATACATTTCTGAAAAATATGATTTTTTTCCCAATCAGAAGCAGAAAAGAGGCCCTGTCAGAAATTATCTAGTTACACTGGAAACCATGTTGATTTTCAGTATTTTTCCTGTTGGTTTTGTTTTGTTTTTTTTTTATTTCCCACAATCGTGTTCAACATCTGTAAGGAGCTGCTGAAAGACAACAAGGACACCATCCCTCAGTAACAGTATTGAGGATTGTTGTCTTATAAAATGTACGTGGTATTGTTAGAACTGCTTGTCTTGAACTAATTATGAAAACATGTTTGGTGACAATGGAGGAAGCCACTGTGTGATCATTTTCATGCATCTTATTGACAGAACTTACTTTCATTTTTTAATAATCACAAATGACACCTTTCTTTCACACACAATTTCATCATATTTAGCACAAGATGAGCATATGGAAAGAAGGGATGAGCAAATACACTTAGAAAGGAGGCAACAAATTCATTGCAATTAAATCACATCTACAATGGACTCAGATCTGTTTATCTGATTTTATTGATAATTTTAACTTAAAGAAACAAAAAGACAGCATAATGTTTCGATCCTTCCTTAAAACTGATTTGTGAAGAGCATCAGAAGTTTGGTTGAGTTATTTCTTTCTTCTTTTTTTTTTTTTTTTTTTCTCTTTTT
>VXBX01007692.1:467451-547167 GCA_013400415.1 Scytalopus superciliaris | reverse complement strand
TTTTTTTTTTTCTCTTTTTTTGGCAAGGTCTGAAAAAGCATTTTAAACAGGATTAGAAATGTACTATGTCTGTGCAATTTAGCTCTACCGACTTCACGGTTGTAAATTATGATGGAACACATCATTAGCTGCAGACTTGTATGTTCTCCCTTAATCATGCTGAAGTACACATAAGCCCCAGCTGAGCAATTATGAATAATTAAATCAATTAGAGACAGTCTAACACCAGGTCTTGTGGCTAAACTGGTGTCAGCATCCATAATATTTTAACAGTAAATGCAAATGTGTGCATTTGGGTGGAGGGAAGGATGTGGACAAAGGCTTATACAAATGCCAAAGCATGTTGCTTAGTGATGGCTTTACAATAATATCATGAAGATTATAAGCCGCCTTCCCAAGGAAAACAATGGTAATGAAATTCCAATAAAATATTTTTGTGCAAGATTCAAAGCTTAGAGATGAGTTAATTAAAAAAGGATAAAGTGCAAGGCCTGAAAAATATGCTGAATAAATTAGAACTTTACATTCACACAAAATAAATACTTTCGTTCATCAGTTGTGCCCAGCCTTCTTTCTTTTGACACAAGAGTTTTCTGTAACTTTTCTGTAACGCCTTCCTTAGAACTCTGTCAGGAAAAAAAATTACAAATTTTCTCTGCATTTTCTAGAAAGAGAGAAAACTGAAGAAAACATGGAGATTTTGTACATCAACTAGATAGTGACAGCACTGACACCTTGTAGAGCAAGCCCAGTGTGTTTGCTAAGAGAAAGACAGGTTTTAGACCTCTATGCACTCTTTCTAGGATATAGATTGGAGAGTCCCTTTATTCTCTTGCCACAGTGTGTCACACCTCTGCTGTGCAATGTTCTGCTCTCTGCCAGCCACCAAATGTAGCACTTGTTCTACCACCAGGTCATGACCAAGTCGGTGTTGAGTAGGTGTTGCGTGCTTCTTGTACTGGCTTTTTCCTCCCAATGAGAAGGAGAGAAGCATTTAGGCTCTCTCTCACCTTGACTTTCCATGCAGAGAAATGGTATATTTTCCCTTCATCTAGGTTAACTATAGATTAATGAAGCAACTCAGAATTAGCATCTAATTAGAAGGCTGGTCTTGTAAGTATGTGTTTAATTTTAGGAACACATTTCTATTCTATTCACTGAGTTTCAAAGCAAATCCTTAAAGACATTTAAATGCTCTTCTGACCTAGAACACAGTTCTGTGCTACAGTCATGTTCAAGGCTTAGTACCCCCACAGAAGCTAATAAAGACTGAAAAGAATAATTAGTTGATTTTTTTTTCCTACAAATCTATTTATTTTATTAATAAAAATACTTAGAAGTTGTATTTATTATAACTTATAACCAAGAGATTGTACAAATAGTGATTCCACAGTTGGTATTATTTGAGAATGTAGAGTCATTATTACCTCTGCCGCACCAACATAAATGAGCAGAGTGTTCTGTTTGAGAAGGCTTGAGGTATCTTGAAGCACTTTCCAGTTCTTATTACAGGAAACAATTTAAGATGTCTAATGATCATGGGCATATTGAAAGATAATCAGAATTAAAAATATTTAATGTGTATTGTGTTTAAGACTTGCTCAACATAGAAATTGCATAGATACCCTCAATTTGTACATCCCGCAAGAGATCTTTGAGTGTTACAAAAGCAATTATTAAAGCCCATGCAGCATGTCAGTGAGGGACCCAGAGACAGAATTTGTTTCCACAGCATCAGCCCACTGCCCCATCTGCCAGGCAGCTCTGCTTCCTTGTCCTTATGCAACTTGATCACTACTGAGTAAGCCTCATATTTCACGGTGTCCTTTGTAAGAAAGAGAGCCTTACACATTGTGTGCCCCCTAACTCAGATGATCATGGTAGATAAGGAAAGCTTTAGCTTCCTCTTTTAGAAAGTAGGTCAGTTTCTCTGAAAAATAAAATCTTGGACCCTCACTTTTGAGTAGGATTTTGTTGTACATGAGAATACACATAGCTATGTCCCAATCTCCAAACAAGATCTGCTAAGAAAACATGTAATGCAGAAATGAAAATATAAACTTCATGAAAAGTGAAAAAAGTCACAGTCTTTAGAGGTGGCCCTTACTTCACTAGATGTGACATTCCAAGCTTGCTCATATGATCTACTGACTACTCTTTATAGTGAAATAACTCTCCATGTGAACTCTCTCTCCTGGAATAAGGCATTTCTTTCTAGAATGTTGACTCTTATTTGGAAAAGTAGTGATTGTTCCAGAATTAAATTTTCTGCTAGAGTAGACTACCCCTGAGTGGCCATTCTACCATAACTATTCCAGTGGTTTTGCTCTGTAGATAAGCCGTGGTGGAGTCCAAGGGACTAGGGAGGTTCCACAGTAAAAACCTGGACTGGGAATGTCTGAAAATAAGGCTGCAGATACGACATGGGACTTCTCAAGAAAGAATCCTTGCCAAATTTCTTCTTATGCCTCTTCACCCTATGAGAACTAATTAGCCCAGCAGTCTGAACTCATCTTCGGAGGACCTGCATAAACTGCTGCAGGGGCTTAGTGCTCCCTCTCAGGGGAATGGTGGTGTTTTTTACTTACTGCTTTTGCAGAAGTGCAGAGGAGAGGAAAGTGATTCAGGAGGACATAAAACCCTGCCAAAGAATAGGACTATTTAAATATTTGAGTGATTTTCCTGCTTCAGTCTGACCACAAAGCGATGCAGAGGTGCCAGAGATGGATCTCTGAGAGCCAACCTGAGCCTTGCAAAGTCTGGTGAGCATAGTGTGCTGATACCTGTACTGTTTCTGCATAAGACAGCCCAGGGATTAAAAAAATAATCTAGTTTTCCCAGTACTTTGCTAAGGAGAATAATCCTTGTAGGTGAACCTGCTAAGAGTAGTTCCAGTTTTTTCACTCCTTTCCCTTATGCAGTGTAGACATATTTTGCATGAATCAATTGGCAAAAAACTATATGATGATGACAAGTATTTGAATTTGAGTATCTTACATATGTAATCCTAGTTATTCAAAGAATTGGATATGAAATTCCTCCATGGAATAGGTTTGATGAGGCAGGATTACTTTCCGAAGGAGTTTCAGATTGACTTTCTGTAAAAGAAAGAGATGCTACTTCTGTGGTTAGTGGCCACTGCAGAATCATATCCAGTCTGCAATTTACCATTTGTTTTCTATATATACAACAAAAAAACTACACTAGCTTGAATAAGCATTTCAAATACCAGCTCATTTCTATGCTGATCTTGGTAAAGGGCAAAAACATAGAATAGAATAATCTTTTAAGTCTGCTAAGCATTCAGTTTTGTCTGAAATGCAGTACTTGCTCCACTACCAAATAATTTGTGAGATCCATCAAAACTGCTACTGCTATCAACCATTTTATGCTGTGTATTGTGCTGTATCTGAAAAGCCTTTGAGAAAAATTCTAGCCCCAGTAAAGTCTGTGACATAGCTGCCAGTAACTGAAGGAGCCAGGGTATTACAGCACTGTTTTTGCAAGCAGAATTGTGAACTTGTTAACATATCTCTAAAAACATATTTTTTAATGATCAAATTATTAAGAGATTAGATTATAATTACATCTTGGCTAAAAATTCATATTGCAGGGAAAAAAATCCTGAAAAAAAAACATTAAAACTGCCCAGCTATATGAAAAAGGAGTCTGCCTAGTTTTGTTTTTCTACATTGCCTTTGGGGGAAAGATAATACTGGAAAGAGCACTCATATATTAGGCTGTCATTATAACTCCTTAGTTGTTCTTCCTGGTGATTACATATTCAAGGAGAACAGAATTCATGAAAGTAGCAGGTTGGTTTTTTTTTACTGAGCAAAAAGAAAAGGAATATACTGAAAGCAAATTTAATCATGTTTGATTTTTTCATTTGTTTGTTTTCATCTGTTTTTCCCTCAAAACATTTTCTTGCAAATACATTGGCTTGTTTAATGGTTTGGCAATCTGAGTGACTATTGGTCTGCTGTGACATGGTTCATGCAGGTTTTAAAAGTTTCAGCCTATGAATGTGGACCACAGTTTTCTCAAATCCAAAATCAAGCCCTAATTATATGGAGTTATCTGGAATGTTATTTATGAGATGCCTTTAGTAAGAAGAAATGTGTGAGTGTATCTGTATCCAATGTCACAATAGTTTTATGTCTTGAAGAATCATTCTCTATTCCTTCTTTCTCCTCTATTGCTCCTAGGAGAAAATAAACTATATTTCCTTATTGTTCAGTGCAGTATATTTTCTGTCTCTCATTCAAGTGCACTGAAGTGGTGGTGAAGCAATGTGCTTTTCTGCTTTCTCCTTTGTTGAGCAGGAAATACGGAATATTGTCCAATGATCTAGGATCCACCTTGTGATGACATTAAGATCAAATATGCAGCTACTTCAGTTTTATATTTCTGGCACTTGTTTTCATATAACAAACTTTATTTTTCTGCAAAATCTAGTAAGGTAAAGTCTGCTGATGACCTCAATTTTCATATTTAATGTAAGGCATGCAGATTTGATTGCTTTTTGATGGCTTGTGGCTCCATTAGCTTCTCTCAAGTGATACACTAAAGTCAGACTTTTTAGAATCAATCTTCTCCTACTTTGCCTTGCATAATGATACTTAATTTGCTTGCAGTTGGACAAAGTTGCCACTTTGTCATTAGTCTTATTTTGCCATATTCTTTGGGGTCAGCTATCAACTGGAGATATGCAGTCATTCCATCCAAGATAAAACACTGCCTCAGAGGATAAGCCTGGGTATCTTAAATTTGTTTTAATTCTCTTTTGGCAAGCTTACTTTAAATCAGTTTTCTTATTGAAAACCAGAATTGATCTGAAATCATCCTCACGGCCCATCACTAAGTGTATCTGTGTGAAGGAAATAGGCATGACATGATGAATTACTGTGTCTGTTCAGGCACTTTCATCAGGCAGAGAGAGAAGCAGGGCCAGAAACAGTGTTCAAAAGAAAATCAGACTATGGTCTTTAGCACCAAATCCGGGTCCCCTTTACACGAAACAGGATCCCAGAAGCTGCTGGGTGTCCATGGCACACCTCTGCACAGCACAGCACAGCCCTACAGAGGTTCCTGCAGCAGAAGTATAATTTTTTGTTTCTGAAGCATTTACTGTCTAGAGAAAGGAGTCATCTACTTCAGGAGGTTACCCAGATATTTAAAAAAAAAAAAAAAAGGCAGCAAAAAAGCCAGGAAAAGAAGTTTTCAGGTGAGAGAGTAGGAACTTTGAACAAAGAGGTATGAACAAGAAAAAAAATCTAGGACTCCTGATTATCACTGTAAAATTGTTTGCTTAACGTTTAATTATATGCAAAATAATGACAAGAATCAGACAGTATCTTTATTTTAAAGTGACATTCCAATTTTTTACAGACATTATTAATGTAGCATGATTAGCTGGCCTGGAGGGGAAAATTGAGGATAAATTGTATGGTTATCAACTGCAGGTTTATTGGTCTGAGACTTCCACCACAGGGAGTGGCTGCTGTATGGAATTGATAAACGTAGAGATTTATAAGGTCAAGTTTTACGAGTCTACAGATTCCTTGTGGTGTATTACCACATCCTTATTACAAGCCCCTGCTGCTGTCCAGCTAAGCCACCAGAGGTAATATATTACACTTGCTTGTCTAATCTTCAGGTTTTTTTCCAAAAGAGAAGAGGAACAGGTCAAAATAAAATACAGCTTTCTGGGATTGTATTTGCAGCCTTCTTTGGGCTTTGGGAGATGCAAAAGCAGAGTGTCAGGAACCAGGGAGTCAATCTTGAAAAAATGTGAAAAAGGATTGTTTGTGACATTGGGAGAAACAAAAAGTTAAAATTTTATGGAGGTAATGATTTTTTTTCAGAGAGATAAAGAACAGTTGCATTTAATAGTGACATCTTCAGCATAAATAGACTCAGTGGCTCAAGTACAGTAACATAATTAAGCCTCAGACTCTCACTCAGCAGCTGTTGTCTTGCTAAATGGTCATTTCTAATAAACAGCTAATTTGGAAATATATGAAAAGTCAACAAATTACCTGATCAATCCAAAGCGTTCATACATTTGATAAAGTTGTATGTAGTTTCAGCAAGCAATTTGTGAGCCCATTATACTAATAGGATTGCTAACATGTCTGTGCTGTAACACCACACAGAAAATAGTGTCTCTGTGCTTTTATTCTATCTTTTTCACCATTGTTGCCTCTGTCACATCAACAAAGAGCTACTGCATGTGCTGCTGATGATATTGATTTAAAAACACTGATCTCATGGCCAATTAATATGATATGTCAGTTTATGGAAATACTATTGTTGGAGTTTTTTCCCAGTACTGTGATGTCACAAGAAGGGACATGACTAAGATATTCTGTGCAAGTACTTCAACAAGTATTTAACTCAAACAGATAGCATCATGCTTTAGATGGCAAAACTGATGGCAATATGTTGGTTCTGCCTATTCCTTAGTTAATGCAAATTTGGTTCTGTTATGAAACCACAAACTTTCAAGTTATGCAGGATTCATGTAACCTGTGTTATTTCAGTGACATTGCATGGAGTGCCTGAATAAAGGGACAGCTAGATGGAATGATAGTGTAAATCCTCCTTGATTCACACAATATCTAATCAGGCCAATTGATTAATTCATAGAAGACATGAGAGTGGAATGATACATCTATAAGTCTGTTTGCCATGTTCTTAGTGAATTATTCATGTGCAGTATTGTTGATACCTATCTAAACAAGCTATGTTCTGTTCCTAGAATCTGCAGGAAAGTTGTACAGGGCATTAAAACCTAACAAGAAAACAACAATTAAACTTTTGAAGCATTCTTCATAAACTATCTTATTATATAATTGTGATCATCCTTCGTTGTGTTCTGCCTTGCACACAATTAACAGCATTGTAGATTGGACATATCCCTGATCTTTAGCCCTTAATCAATTGCAGAAGTCATTTACTGCCTGAAGTAGTACACGTTAACAGAAACAGAACTTGAATGGCAAAATTCCTGTCCACAGACATACGGCTTCATATGTCCCCACACATAGACTAGAGAAATCCTTGATGTTGATAGTGAAAAAAGAAAAGCAGACTAACCTTAGTACAACCAGAGTTACAGTACATAGGTTGGAAGAAACTACATTATGATATAATTCCAGTCTTTAGGCAAATATGATTATCCAGCACCCACTAGACAAGAGATGATTTCAAAAGTAGACATTATTTTCCAGGAATGATGACAGCAGCAAAGTGTTACATGAGCCAAAATCAGCTGCTTCGAATATAAAATTATTTAAAATACCAAAAAGGTAAAAATTGACAGAAGTATGAATTATCAATGTTGTATATTGTTTTCAGGATTCTTCTATTCTAAGAATGCTTCTTAAAATCCTTCTGCTTTAAAGCTAGCTCAGTAAAGAACCTTACTTGTGTACACATACATGTGTACATTCTGCCTTCTTCCACTGGTAAAAACAAACCAAAAAACTAGTAAAGTAGTGGATTTTTTTAAACTTTTTGTTATAATTTGCAGATTCTGAAACTGAAGAACATTAGATCATCCACTCCGATGCTCATCTGACTCTAGTCCTCTAGACGCATAACTGCATAAAAATCACTTAGGGTCAGAAATTAAATATTTTTCAGTGACTGGCAAAGTAAAATGACTTTAAAGGAATTTCATTTCATGTCTGGGCTATCTACTGAGGAAAGAAGAATCTCCTTAAATGTTAAAATTGGTAAAAACATACTGAGAAAATTTTGATAACAAAAAAGAAAAAAAAAGAAAATATAAAATCTTGAATGTAAACTAAATAAGGTGGTTGAGGAAAAGGGACATATGGCAAGAAAGAGGAATGTTTCAACTTACTCAGGTCTTTTATAAAGTACATAGGATAGTGAACTTCTCTGTCTCTGAGTTTTTAACCTTCCTCTGGATATGACAATTTGGTCAGATGATGGTGTTCTGTGGCTGCTGAGTGACACAGAGGCTGGGAAATGAGATTAAGTTCTTCAGATGGTAGCCTGTGAATTAGCTCTCTACTGCCTTTTACTGTTAGAGATGATAGGAAATTGGAAAATATCTTCTCTCACATGAAAAGAACACACATTGTGTTGGTGACTTTGGATTTAAATGAGTATTTAAAACATTATATACACTAGCTTTAAGGCATTTATGTAAAATGAGTGATAACTAATACAAAAAAAAAAAGAGAGATATATTAGAAGGCAGAAAAAGGGATTCCAGTAGATGATCCAATGCAACTGGAGAATAAAAGAAAGGAGAAACTAACAGTGAAAAGAAGAAAAAGAGGAAAAGAAAAATTTTTTCCTTCACTTGATTTTTGGCCTTGTTCTTTCAATCTTCCTGCTCTCTTCTGTTTCTCTTCCCTTCCTCCTTTTTAATGCTCCTTCCTCACAGATGGTCCTTTTTTTTTCCCTCCTCAGTTTGGAACTGAGTGGGATTTATGTTTAAAATGGAATGTCCTGCTACCCTCACACTCAAAACAGACATTGAAAGAGATCTCTGTATGGCAGAGAGGAGAATGGAGGACTGCTTTTTATGTCATGCAATATTGGTTCAATACTGAAAGAGGAAAATTCTCTAAGGCTGTTTAATATGTGTTTCCTGACCCATGGGACTTGTCAAATCCTCAAACAGTTCCACTTTATTAAGAAGTAGTTAGAGCAACTGGAAAGTGCTTTGACCTGTTGGCACATCCTGAAGAGCCTCAGAGATTCTTTTATACTTAAACTCAGCATTGAAACAACATTAAACCATTGAAATTTCTAGCTCTTTTTGTTTTCTATTATCTTCTCCAAGTCTTAAGAGAAAAAAAAATGTTTTATTTGTTCCTATTACTGTTGCCAGCTTTACGCATTATTGCATATTTTAGCCTGCTCATTGAGCTCAAACTGGGTCAACATCAATTTGAAAAGAAAAAGTTGGCTGTTATTTGAACTTCAAGTCTTACGGTAAAGTCATGAAATAAGGCAGTAATAAATTTTATACAGAAAAGGGAGATCAATCTTAAGTATAAATGCAAAGGAAATGCAGAACTCTTATTTATCAGCTAGTAGTGACTTATTTCAGTTTATAAGCTGTTAAAGCCTGGAGAGGTGAACGGATACCTGGATCTTAAAACCACAAGGAAGGTCTAAATCTTTGCTCTCTTATTTGGATGGGCAGCTCAATCATTTCTACTCCATAGTGCCATATGGTGTTAGGAACAGACAAGAGACAGATAAAAAGACACACTGTAGTCACAGTTGCCATGATATTCAATTTAGACCTCTGCTTACAATGTAAAGAGACAGAAAACGTCCACAGAAATTGTAGATTTGTTCTGTACAGATGCATTCAGCAGAGCAGCACTATTTTGAATACCCTCCTAGATGAAGTGGAGCATAACACAGCTGACTACTGCAGAAATGTTGGCAACTAAGAAGCTGGACTACTGTTATTATCCAAGGAACTAGGAGCATGATCCAAAGTTCAGTGGATCAGAGAAAAAGTTTGCATGGATTTCAGTGAGTTTTGGATCATGTTTCATTTCTTAATTCCTCTGTGCCTCCAGAAGTTTTACACTCATGCATTTCCATTGCCTTCAAGTGAATTTGCTCCTGACATACCATTATAATTGAAGACATTCGGCCATATAACACTTATGTTCTTCCTGATTCTTGTATCTTGTACCTGGTGATAAAATTAGAAGGCACATGGTGATTTTGAAGTTGGTGGAGCCACAGTCTTTAGTAGAACCATCTATTAAAACCAATACATGATCTGCCCATTGTATCTCCACACCATGGTCGTAATTCTGGTTCTAGTAATCAAGAGTTATTTGAAATTGGGACTTACCATTATTTAAACATTAGGTAGTAAATCCTGATAGTAGTAGAATCATTGGAAAGAGATGAGCATTTTCAACAGGTAACTCATGCTAACTGTTTTAGGAATGAATGAATAATTTTCTAAAGTTAGCTCCTTCTTTTTACTAACTGGGGGAATGGGGAACTTAATTAAATTATCCACCTAATTTTTAGATGGGTACCAAGTCAGGGGAAACAAGCTAAGGAGTAGAAGTGATGAAGGTGTTTCAGGAAATTAATAGCTTGGCTTAGAAATTAAAGTTTTGATTTTACTCAGGAGTATTATTACTGAATTCCTTTGGTGTAAGATCAGGCCATGCTTAAATATTTCTCAGATGGTGGAATACTTACCTAGCCCCAAAACACCAGGGAAAATGTATAGCAAAGTTTCACAAAAGGTTTTGCTCTTAGATTTACGTCTCAAACTGCATGCTGGTTCATGCTTCACAAAGTGGACCCTTGTCAACAACAATAGTATGTCCTTTCCTATTGGCTCAGCCAATTTTTAACTAATCAGCCACCAGTATCTAGTTCTTCCAACAGCTGTTTCCTTTTTTACTTGATGAAGATTGTAGTTTCAAATCTTGTGAAATCACAGGTTGTGTCATAAAAGTAGATCAAAGAATAGAATCAATATATGGGAATCAATGCAGAATAAGACTCTTAGCAGATTTTAAATAGTGAACTTTATAGTAGTTTAAAGGATACAAATGGAACAGTTATGAAATCATGTATCAAGTTTGAGCCAACCACTGTTAAATTTTTATCTGTATCAGATATCATTCCTTAAGGTGCTTCTTGAACCTAGATAAGAATTATATTCTTTATTCCTAGGTACCTCCTGTGCACAGGAGGACTGATGTATGTAATGGACCAAGAAGGATTGCAGAGAAAATCACAGGGAGACTTTGCTTGGATGTTAACATTAAGTCAAATAATAAGCAAATAGTTAGGCTTCTATAACATGAAATATTAGACACCTTAACAGTGAGAAGTGTCATCAGTCTACTTGTTCTATCAGGTACTTGCACTGTGGCAGTGCAGGGCAGACTCATCTGCATCCAGTATTGAAATTCCACTGTCACGCTGAAAATACTGAGTTAAAATACACCTCTGCTTTCCTAAAAGCTGTATTATAAATCTTCTCTTTTATTATTATTCAGTAAAATCTCTAGTTGTAAACAGAGAATTCTTTCAATCAAAGCTCATCTGTGATTATGGTTTTCACTGTTAAGGTCTAATCGCTGATATAGCCATATATGTTTACATATATGTATATACATAAAGCAGCTGTGATTGCTATCAGGGTCGTGCCTTGCAGGCACCAATGATGATCCTCTGCTTCAGAAAGCAAACACTGAATGCTGGGGAGCTGCTATCAACACAGCAACACAAGTTCTAGTTACTTTTCTTGTTAGAGTTTTAAATTCAAACCACATTGGAAAAGACAATAGACCTACTGCAAGTCACCATTTGCACCTGAGAAGTGTAATGCCTAATTGAAGCCATTTCACTAGTTCAAACTGAAGCTGGATGTAACTGGGGAAATCCCCTCTGCAGGAGGAGGTGTATGTTTGTCTCACTGCACATGTCTCCATGTGATAACAATAATGCTGATCTGACTGATCAGTAAAATATCAGCTGCTCCCTCCCTCAGTACATTTAACATGAAGTAACAACGTAGTTTGCCAAAAACAAAGGCGAGGGAGAGCAAATGTGTGAATCCTCAGTGGACGGTACCATTGTGTTTTTACTCAGTGTCATTCTGCCCAGAGATTACAGTTTTGACAAACTCTGAGCAAGCCAATGGTTGTGTTCTGGGAGACCTGAGCTGTTCTCAATAACACATGCACTACAGCTGCGGTTGAAATCTGTTTCATATTTAGTGTAACAAATTATGCAAAGTACACCAAATAAGACCCATTTCAAATTCCAGTGGGCCTTTCTGAAAACATTTTAGAGAAATATTTTCTTTGCTGTTTCCCTTCTGCTCTCATTAAAAAGGTGAATCACTAAAAGTAATTGTGTAACAAAACAAAATGACAGTCAGTTCAGAAAACAGCATGATGGGCCATAGAATTCCCAAAGAAAAGTCTTAGTGTCTTTTATATTAGTGAGAGTTTGACTACATAATCTGAAATAGACACTTGGCTTAGAAACTGCACATTCTGAGCCAGCAAGAAAAGTTTTAAATATTTCTCATAATAAAATATTTTAAACTACTTTTCTTAACATTTCTCTCTACTGAATATCTCTTTTTATTTATATGGAAAATAGCATGTAGCATCAACAAGACTGAATTATTCTGAAGATTGTTTAAAGAAGCAAATAATTTTAATAGAAGAGATAATTAGAAATATTTTGAGGAGGGAGGAAATGTAAAAGCTGGGAAGTAAATAGATGTTCCTGGCTCGGATCAAAACTCAGTTGGTGGTTACCAAAAGTTAGAGCAATTTTTTTATGTTCCTTGGGGGACAAAGTTTCATTGCTTGTTTGTTTGCTTGCTTTTTTAACATGACATTAACTTCATATTTTTAACCTCAGATGTTAAAGTCATGTCAGGCCACAGAAATAATGATGTTTAGAAAACTAAGCATTTGGGGGCTTTCTATTTGTTGTTTTGGTTTATAACTTTTCTTTTAAAAACAAAACAAAAACAAACACCACAAAGCCAACCAACCTTAAGGCCTGGAAATTCTCTGTCTCTTGTAATTCCATGGCTCCAAAACCGGGGCTTTACAGACAAGTATCAAATATCACCACCATGATAAAAATTACAAGAACAGAGTACACCTAATTAGTGGTTGGTGATGGGATGAGGGAAGAGTAAATTTGACTATGGGTCTTGCTTTTAGAAATTATTGAGCCATCCCTGTCTTGGCTGAGACATAAATGTCTGTGGGAAAAAAGGCTGCCCTATTTGTGTGTCCTGTATCATATTGGTAATTATTTGTAAGTGTCTGTGGTGTCAAGATGCAGGACTCTGTGAGGTCATTTGGCTCAGCACCCCCAGCTACTCACTGGCTGACATCATAATACTGATCTTTATTGGTAAGTCTATACAGCCATGTTAATTTATGGCTCAAGCTAGCATGCAAGACTAAATTCCCCGTCCATCTATACTGTTCCTGTAAGTCATCTCACACTTTGGCTCAGACCTGGAGCAAGGAAGCATATTTTGCCAAACATTGAAACTGAGAGGCAGATTAAGGAGTATAGATAAAACTGAAACCACAATGAGTAAAATCTGTACTTCGGCACAACTAATGCAGTGTGGAGACACCCTTTGAGATTGCTCCAGTGACTTGAACCATGTAAAAGCCTTCACCCCATCAAGTGCTGGAAAAAGCTTGCATTCCAATAACATCTTGGGATAACTCCTATTGCACATGGTGTTTCTCTGCCTTTTTGCCCTTGTCACCAGACAAAAAGAAAGGAACAAGCAGAAAAAAACCCAGAAAATTTGAATTTACTCAAGCTCAGGGGTAAATGTGAAGATAAAGAAGATAACTGGATAAAGAAGATAACTGTTCATTCTCAACTCCATCTTTTGGCTTGTCTTTGAAGCCTATCATGAATATGGTGTTCTCTACAATCTTTTTACTATTTCTTCCTTCCAATGGTATGCTTTGGGTTTGCTGTTTTTTCAAGTGAGTTGGCATCTTAGTCTATCTTGTTAGGTAAAAAAGACAAATCGTCAACAGAAATACATTGTTAAATCATCTCTTCACCATAATTTCTGTAAGATATCCAATCTACAGCATGCCAGCATTAAAAAAAAAAATAAAATTCAGTGGCACATTTTCATTTATATTCTGTAAAATGTAGCCTAGATGGCATTATTTGGGTTCTCATTCTTTTCTTTGTATTTTATGCGGGTTATGCATCTTTTTGAGAACATGCTTTCATGAAGTTTAATAGTTCTATAATATTATAGGTTTTAATTACTGCATTGTTTATCAAATGTTATTTCTTGGTAAACCCTAAAAGTTTAAGATTGAATTTCATAATTTCTTTTTTTGCTGACATATTGCCTTAGAAACTCAGATGTGATGTCCAGTTCACTCATTATTATTTCTACCGATGATCTCAGCTCAACTGCTTTCAAAGCAGTATTCAGGATGAACTCCTAGCAAATACAAGGATTTAAGTATGTTTGTGTTACTGGGTGGCAAAATCCCATTCTCCCAGAAAATATGTGTTTTTCTTGTATTTCTAGCCTTTTAGTCTCCAACACAACGTACTTCTTAGTCCATAGCATCATCCCTTTGTGTTTGTTAGTGAGTGCTGATAGCAAGGCAGGTGCTGTACAAAACCTTGGCGTTAAAGCAGAACTGTGTTGAAGTGTCCATCTATCTGCGTGCGAGTAAATGTCTAGAAAGTTAGGGAGCTTCAGGACTGCCACTGTTTTCCTCTAACCAGGCCACCACATGCCTTGCTCTCGTTAAATTCCCCCTCTCCCTTGATCACAGTCAAGGGGCAGCAGTGGAGCTGCTCCCCCTGCCAAACTGAGCTGATGGGAAGAGTGCATTGAGGCGCTGTACTGACCACTCAAGCAAGACACCAGTATCCTCCCCCACTTTTCTCATCATCTACTAATTTTGTTATGTTTTCCCATAAAGAAAACAAAACAAAACAAGTAAACTCATCTGGCAAGAATTATTCTTGACCAAGCAGTTGTGGTTGATAGCTCAGTTATCCTCTGAGGGGGGAATTTTCAAAAGAATTCTGCACTAACCTAACCCTAATTCTGTCAAAATCAGTGTTGTTTTTACCATGGGCTTTAAAGTTAACAAAGTTAGGCTAATGTTGGCAGTTTTAGTGACCCCCTAATTCATCCCTGTGTATGTTTTCTTCATTATTTTTACGGAATAATTTCAGATTCATGGCACTTGCATTTTCAGTGAGTTTTATTCTTAGTAATGTCTGTCAAGGGAACTGAGTTTCACATCTAATGTTGGGAAGATTACCAATTTTTATTGTCTGTTTATTTATAAAGAAACCCTTCTGCTCATACAGATGTAAAATCTGAGTATTTTCTTCTGAATCCCTCTAGGAAGAAAGTTTTGATTCCCCATCTGTAAGTTTTAAATGACCTTCTCTTGGACTGCATTTATTCCTGTTTCTCTTTCTCTCTTCTCCTTATCATTTTCCATATTTATGCATATCCAGTACTAACTTTAGATTTTTTTTTTTTTTTTTTTTTCATTTTCGTGGAGAGTGTAATCTGTTGCTGGTTACAGTGGCTCAGATCTTATGCACAGTATTCAGTTCAGATTTGGTCATATTTGTAACTACCTTGATATTTAAATGGTTTTGTCTTTGGCTGTGGCCCTGTGGCTCTGGATACTTTGACATACTAAGGCAAAAATAGCGTACAAGAGGTATACAACATTTACTAAGGATATACAGAGTATTCAGTTTTCAGATGCCTTCAATTTTTACAGTTATTATTGATTGTTTTCAGCTTTACATTCAGCTTTATGTATTATATTCCACTTGTATTTTCAGATTATAGTTGTGAGCTTGCTTTTAGTTATTACTCTAAAGATATCTCATCTTTCTGTAGATTTCTTTCTTATAGTTGAACTTAGATTTCACTTCACAATTCACCCATCAGAATTTTCATTATGCCTCCAAAGCCATAATCACTGTCAGATGCTGTATCATTCTTCTTGATCGCTTGACATATTCCTCAAATATACATACAGACATGGAGGTAATTAAACTCATGTATCCTCACTATTCTTCTCTTGTTTCAGAAAACTCTATCTTTTCTTTTACTTTGCAAGTAAGGACATCTGAATTAGCAGAACTATTCAGCTGCTATGGTTTGAAGTATATTCAATAACATCTTCATGTTTATCAGTGCTCCTCCTACTACAACGGAAATGGTTTCATCCAAGCAGACTGTTGCCTCATTGAGACATCCTGAGAGTCAAAAGCCTGACTCTTCCTACTGCCATGATGAAAATCACACACTCTCCATGTGTTTCTTACATTTAGCCAAGGCCTATCTCTTTAGTCTGAAATGTCCTCAAAACCACTGCCCAAAACATGTTCTTCTGGAGGCTAAAACTTCATAGCATCAAATGATTAAACTTGCCAACTGCAAATGGTATTTCTGTCATGAAAGAAAATGAATGGCATAGTCTTGTTCTCTGATTAAGAAGCTGAAGGTATTAGAACTGCACAATAACTGTGATTATTGAAACAAGGCAGATCAGTGGAGGCTAGTAGAAATTATGTATGGTGTGTGAAATTATCTGTAGTTTGAAACTAAGTATCTCCAAGTAAAATTATAAAAGATGAGGGCAACATGTTAATTAAGTTGTCTAGGTTGCTGAAAGCCCCATTTATTATCTTCAGGTGAATATAGAAAAGCTCTGTTGTTCAAAAGTGTTTTTTTGAACACAAGTCCATCTGGTGATTTGATAAAAGTATTTAGTTTCTCAAGGCAATCTTGAGTGTATACTCCCTAGGCGCCACAGTTTATAGCTTAAATATGACTTGCATGTGGATTCAGCATCACAAATAGGAAACAGCAGCCCTTGGACTTGTACTGTAATGTAGTCCTTTCATCACCCAGTTACCCTTAAGCATCTCCTTTCCTATTGTAATTTGGACTAAATGCAAAGCATTAGTCCTATCAATAAAAGCTAATGGTTCTACTTAGAAAAAGAGAGGTATATTTAAAATAAAGGAGATAGATAGCTTGCTTTCCCTTGTATCCAGGAAGTTAACTGGATACTGGCCTGCAGCCATCTACTTCTTGACATAGGATTATTGAGACAGCACCATTATCATGAAGGATCAGGCTACACCTGCATCTGTAAAATCAGGGAATGCATCTTACTAACTAGTGCATGCAGCCAAAATCAAGGAACTTCTTTCTTTTTCCATTGATGGTTTAACTGAGACAAATATTACAGCCCTAGTGACTATGAGGAAACATAATTGAAGAAATAGGCAGCATAGGTACAGCACCAGGAATTTTTACCATTTTTTTGTCACTGTGAGAAACAGGTAACCTTAACTGTCTTTCTTAAGTTACCTGATGCAGTCATTAAACTTTATATTTAGTGCTGATGTTTCAATTAACATACTCAAGTCACAAACAAGAGATCATTATAAAAAACGTACACAAAATTAATAAAATGCCATATTCTAGAAAATCAAGGCAAAAATCACATTTTCAACTACTGTTAAGCAAGGTAACTATAGTAAAATTAAAAGAAGTACTTTCAACCTCCAGTTGCTGAAGATATTTGGCATCATCTCTGCTATTGGTACTAAGAAGTTTGAGATAGCAGAGAGTTGTGTAAATTCCCCATATCATCAAAGATGTAATTTGCACTAAAAGACAATCTGCACTGTAAAGCTGAGAGAAATATTCAGACAAGCTGTAACTACAACACTGAAAGTTCTGATTTGGTCAGAAAAGCAGCATTGAATTTTTGCTTCTTCACTCAAGAGGAAAAGTTTCTTCATGGAATTCATAACAAAGTCAAACAGAAGGGTAGCAAATCCTAGGAAAAATTTTTAATTGTTATGCATATTCACTACAGTGAAGAAATTAATGAATTGTGGTCTAGATCTCACCTCGATAGTCCAACAATTTCTTATACTGGAAGTCAGCCTGTTCTTAAACTTTGGCATAGCTGCAGTTTGGCAAAGGTAGTTGCAAGAACCACGTTGGATAAAACTGAGCTATCAGCTTTTCAGATAGTAAATTCTTTTGTGGCTTGGACAATGTCCTCTGTATAGTGTGTAGCTCCAAACACAGCAAGAGATGTTAGCAAGTAGTCTCTCATCCTCACTTTCCAAGTAAAAGTTTTCCTCAACTCCCCTATTGACTTACCCTGTTTCCCCCCAGCAGCCCAACAGATTCTACTTCCGTTGCCCTCTTTGTTTCACAAAGGACACATGCTTTTGTTTGCTTCATGCTTCTTATCCCTGCACAATGCTTCTCCCTTTTTCAGATCTCTCTCCAAAGCCCTAGCTTCCAGTTAGGCACCCAGTAATAAGCACTTCAGTCTTTGTTCCAGTCTTTCCATTTCAGTTTGCTGTAAACAGGCAAGTTTCATCTGTAACAGTAAGAATATTTGTGACCTTTCAATCTTGCAATAATTCTTGTCATCTCACCCTTTTCCCAAACACTTGCACCTTTTTTTAATAGTTACTGTTTTAGTTAATTGGGCTGTGGCCTTTTTTTAAAATTGCCTGTTAAGCTCCATAGACACCTGGGGCACTGGATGCATAAATAATACTTAGTTAAAAAAACCCCAGTGAGATCGAAGTTCCCATTAAATTGTTTCAGGGTAACTTTCACCCAGTGAACTCACATACGGCAACAGGAAAACCAGATACATTGTAAGGAGTATTAAAGCAGGTTTTGAGGTAATTAATAAAAGATATACAGTTAAGAAATCTGGAGGACCTGGAAAATACCAGCTAGAGGTCTTTGATTAACAGAATTAAAACTGAGGAAGCATTTGCTAGATTCCAAATAGTTATGGAAAATAAAAGATGAACACTTGCAATTAGTTCCATGTACTAGGTGAGATGGAAAACCTATTAGTCTGTAAGCATGTTTGGAACTCTCACAGGACAAGGCACAGTTTTAGCAGCAACATTCCAAGAAGCTCCTAAAAGCCTATATTCATGATGTTCAGAAAGAAGTTGTTCAGTGACAAATGTCAAGAGGAACATTAACTACTCCAGTTCTTCTGAATTCTGTTTTAGCTGTTTATATCGTTGGGGGAATGTTATGTAGTTCTAGATCTCATTTCATTCATTCTGTAGTCATGAACTTTAACTTCTAACACCTCTGTGAGGTATAGCACAGTAGTTGTCCTAGCTTTCATATGGAAAATAGCTACCCAAAGAGTCATCCCTAGGTGGACTTAGGCATCATGATGCCATGTGATGTTGTAACTAACCTTCACTACCTACTGCAAACCTTCTCTACCTACTGCAGCCCAAAGATCTAAGTGCTTCAATCCTGTTTACATTCCACTGAAAGATTTAAGAGACCATGAACATGGTCTGGTTTGAATATTCATTCAGAGACAGGAAAACTGTGCTGAGTTGCCTACTCTCTAGAAAGAAACTCCCTTCTTCCAGTGATTGATCTCCTTTGGTAGTTACACAAAGTCTGGAGAAGGGCATGAGATGGCTGTTATATGCATGTCTTCTATTTGTCTGTTGCTGTTTCCTATTTGCTTAGCATAATTAAAATGTCATTGAGCCAGTAAGAGATGAGAAGAAACAGAGAAAATAAAAAGACAACATAACCTTGTAGATAAGAAATATACTGTCATGGGGGAGGTGTGAACTCACATAAAATTAATTCTGTATCCAAAAAATTTCTTCAGTAAAATTTTCAGGACACTTAAAATTTGGTTTACTCCTCAACTGAGCACCCTAACACAGAAGGTTATTTAATTATATTCTAATTTTGTGCTGTCCATTTTATGTATTAATTAACAATTTTAAAAGATGTGCAGCAGGGCTTCATCTCAGTCTAAAACTTTGTACTTCGAGTACTCAGGTAGCAGAAAGTGAAGGCTCAGATTGTTTTATAAAAAAAGGGAAATTTAATTTAACACACCCATGTCACCACTAACCTTTGAGTTGTGGTTCCTGCTGAGAGCTGTGGGTTTCAGCAATGACATCGTTACAACATTCAGTACAGAATCAAGGAGCAGTGTCTTTCTGAAGCTGTGTTGGCTCCAGAAGAGCCTGTCCAGGAAAATATGCATTGCTCTTCCAGAAGTGAGAGGTCTGAGGAAGCAAGAGACATGTCAGTTCTTTTGAGAATTAGTGGAGTTTAGCCAATATTGCTTGGGTTTCGGCAGAGCAGGAAGGGGATGTGGCTTGGTGAGGACTCAAGAAACACCATCAGCCTGATGCAATGGAAACAAGAGTGAAGAGGCAGCACATGAAGATCTCACATGGGGAACAGGAAGATAAGGTCATGAGAGTCTAAGAGAATGGGTGGAAGAAGCCAGGGACAGGATTGTCTAAGCCCAGATACCACCAATTGTATTAAATGAGTATCCTTTACCAAAATGTCAGGATCTGTGGAGTTAGACAAAACTGACAGAAACCCTCTTCCTGCTACGAGTTACAATTTGGCTGATCGGTCACATCCTGCAAACAAGGTGGACACTCCAGCTAAACAATTCTACCACACCTGGGCAGTTCTGGGCACTACCAGGAGCCTTATATCTAGTGAGCTTTCAACTTCCATATTTTTTCAATTAATCTGAAATACCTTAGTTAATCTACATTATACAAGTTTTTGTTGCAACATATAAAACTTCAACAAGACATGAAAAACTGTCCACAATCAAAAGAATGCATAATTGCCTGTTCTAGGAAAGCACCTCTAAAAGACTTTCCTATGTATTGGTGGCAGTTTTCAATAACATTTAAAAGTGTCAATTTGCTCCTGGTGTATGTGTTTTCAGGATGTGGCTTTGAGACTAAGAAATAGGTGTATCAGTGTAAAAGCAGCATGTGTGAGCATGTCTCTGTGTGTATGTGTGTGCCTGTATAACATGCCTGCACTCAGAAGTGCAAAAGTGCTGCAGTGGTTGCACAAAAAAGGCTTTAATTTTACCTACAACACTCCTATGAGGATAAAACCCTAACCTATAAAGATAACCCATAAACATGTTTTTTTCTACTTGTTCTTTTTTTGATTTTGTCTTCTACACGTTACTGAAACAGTGAGAAGGGAGGCAATAGACATCAGTGATCCCATAAAACGTGTTCAATTTATTAATAAGATTTTAGAAAAAGATGAGATCCAGCAGCCTGTAGACAGGAGTAAGTTCTACAACAGTCTGGTTACCAATCATTCTAAGAGCCAGCTAACAGCTGTCTGACCATTGGATATGGCTATTTGCATGGCTAACAATTGGATGTCTATCTACTATGTGAATGGCTTGCAACAAGCTGTTTGTTTGGGGACTATTCATAACGGCACAGTCAAAAGTCTCCTGAAAGGCATACTCGTTTCCATTTCTGTTCTTTACCCTTCTAAAATTGGCAATTTATTACATCAAAAAATAGCAGTCAACCCAGAAAAGGACAAAATTGACACAGTTCCCTTTTGATCTTTCAGTTTTGAATAGGCACCCACCAATGAACTTCCCAATGAATATTCATTGGATGCAAAAGAAGTGCCCAGCATTTTTTAAATAGAGAATTTAATTATTTAATAAAAGAGATAAGTCTTGGTACTTAAATAGCAGAGATGCATTTTCAAATATCTTTAGAAAATGGAGTTAATTTCCTTGCATGCATTTGATGTATTATTCCTTTTCATTTTATATATACATTTTTCCTGTATTTCCCCATATTTCTGCCCTTGTGGCAGGTTAGTCCATACCTCTTCTTTGCAGTTGCTTTTACCTTTCTTTAAAGCAACTGGTAGCGTTGCCTTTGACATAATCAGTTTACACCATCAGTTTGATCCAATATGCCAAATGCTGTCTTCCTTTGCTAACTATAGAATTATTTAGGAACTTACAGGGAAACTATTTGGAATTTTCTTTTACTGTAAAAAAGTAATGGGCTGAAATACATTTTGTATTTGTCAAATTCTGTTCATCAAAAATGATCTGATTTCAATGCAGTAATTCAACATTTTCAACAGTGTAATCAAGTGTGGAGGTTAGTCCAGCACTTTCAGAAGACATTCTAATTTGCTACAAATGACTGCAAAATAAAAATGAATTAATTTTAAGGTACAAAAACTCAGCAGAAGTGCTTTTCTCCTTCTATGGCAGCACAGAGGGATAATGGGACTTCATGTATGGGAAATGCAGCACATTTTTGTCAGTGTTGTTCTTCCTATTAGACCTAGTAAGATAAAAGAGCCTTTAAGGGCAAAGCCTACCATCTTTACAGAAAATATTTCATGGCTCCCAAAGGAAAAGAGGTATTAATTAATACAATTAAATGAATTAATTTTACATCTACTGTATTTCATACCATATTATAGTGTCACACTCTACATTAAAGTGTTCAGAAGGTCTCTTGCCAAATCCATTTAAAAGTTCTGTTCAAGAAAATCAGCATACTGTGCAGTATTTAGTTGTTTCTCCACTGAATAAAAGACCAGTCTTTTCCTTGGGAAGCTTGCTCCTTCATACATCTTAAACAGAAACTTGCTATGACTTTGAAAATATAAAAAATTCAGTCCCAGTGCATGACTTCAGCAGGATCTGCTTTTAGGACGCTTACCAAAGCATGGAGCCTGCAGACTGGAGTTATCTGCAAACAGGGCCAGATGCTTTTGCACATTTCTTCAACTCACATTGTAGCATCAATTTACAATGCAGCAGTTTATGACTGCTAAGAAACAACGTTATTTAAGATTCCTGTTGATATGATGCTAAAATGTTTGGCAATGAGATTTATAACATAGCAACCAAATTAGTTATAATTCCAGAAAACATTAAAAAAATGCAGGTTCAGAAATGCTGAGGGGAGCTTACTTTTTTCCCCCTATTTTAACTATAAGTTCTTCCCATTCTGCCACATTTTGCCTACAGTCATGCTTTTCCATTCACTGATTAGATTACCATGCTGCTTGCTAAACATATTATGCTCCTGAAAGTCACTCAGAAGCTCCAGCTGGTGCAGATGCAGTGACCCGCTTCTTTAGTCAAACTGGTCAGAAGAAACACACTGCACTGGTACATTAGTTACTGCTTCCCTTCAGAGGGTAAATTACCATGCTTTTTCCACTTTGAGAGCTCTACATGATCTGAGACTTAACTACCTGAGACACACTTTCTCTCATGCACTGCTGCAAGTCTGCTGAGAATAGCCCAGACAAAGTGATTTAGTAGCATTTTAGCTGCAGAGGAGAACATCAAATTCTCACCAGACTTCCCAGCTCTGGAGTTTTCATCTCTGTATTACAAAAGCAGTTGGGGCTGCATCTTCTGCATGTGGAAATTGTACCACTTTGATTGACTACATCTGCTTACTTTAATGATGTTGTCCTGGTGATGGATACATCCCTATACTGGAATTAAGATCCTATTTTTACTGTATTTATCTTCTGCCCAAACCCACAAAAGTAGGATTCATCTCAACTAATATATCTACAATATGAACTTCTCCAGCTGAACAAATCATCTAGCCTTCCTTTGGAGTCAGTTAGGAAAAACAGAAAGAAAATTATTCTTGTTAGTTTAAGGATCAAATCTACAGGGATCCAACAGTGGGAACCGGTGATTAAGTCTGTATTCTATAAGGCAGAACTACAGGAAAGATCAGCCAGTTAATTCTGAGCACGCAGATTTGTCCACAGGGCACAGTGCAACAATAGTTTAAAGCAGACATTAAAGCCCAGAAACAGCAGAGCCACATTATCACAATTCTGTGATTGACTCACTATAACTATCCCTCAGATTGCTCAGTGCCACCTGAACAAAACTACAATTTCTGTCTTTTATAAGGTGGAATTATCCCAGATATCTCTGATCAGAAATACATTGCAGACATGTCCCTTCACATTCACTCACCAGCGAGTTACACTTGCATTGAAATAACTATACTTGCTCTACTAAGATCAAACATCTTCATACTGATAGAAGTGCCTCAATGTCAAGAGTTATAAATGTTTAAAATCAGTCCCCAAACTGACATAGTTATATTAGAAAGCTACACAGGTAGCCCAAGGCCTTCTCTATGGACCTTCTCTTTATTCAGGCTTTTTTCCAGTGTAAATAACCCTTTTTTCTTTTTTTCTTTTTTTTTTTCTTTCTTTTTGCTTGCTCAGCCAGAGGGTTAAGGACATTACTTGTGTGTCTTTGTTGTATTATATCATAGGTAATTGAAAACTTAAATAGTTTAATCTTCAGTCAGGCAACAGTTGGCAATGTATCAAATTTTATTGAATGGTTTTAATGTGGGGTGCACTGCAAGGCCAAGGGCAAGGCAAAGAGTTTCAGCTTTATTGAATCAAATTTGGAGGGTATGCATTTGGTCTCCATGTATACTCTATTCATTTGGAACATCAAAGACTTTTTAATCATCCAAACCTTGGAATTTTATCTTACTGCTCAGGCTTTGTCCTATTTACATGTTTCCTGGTGGATGTAAATTTTCCAAAAGCCAGTGCAAATGCCTCTGTTAGGGTTTTGGTATTACAAATTTTGGCTAGTAATGATGCTTCTGCTGAAATATTCCATTTGATCACATTTTGTTTCAGTAGTTAAATAAGACCAACTAAGTCAATGCTCATGCACATGTAGCCTCAAACCTGTAGTCTACATTCTAGGAGTGCTCTTAAACAGCAATGAGGGAGTTGATTTTGCTTGAGTTTGCTTCAAGATCAGTGACAGAGTAAGTGTAGCTCAAACCACCCCAGTGTGAACTGTTACATATCTCAGCTACAGCTCAGAGGAAATGCTCCTAGTAACAGGAATATTGTGCAGCATGTCTTGAAAAATTGCCTTTCTTATAGCTGTAATGCTTCCTTAATGTGCACAGAGGTGATCTCAGTTCAGCTTGTATTGAACAGAATGGATATGCAGGGGTGAAGACTTGTAGTAGGGCACTTAGCAAGAGGGCTTGAAAATCAAGCTGAAAAAAACGAGTCAAAACAGGAGAGTCCAAAGTTGAAAAATGCAGATTGGCAGTCCTGGATGGGTTTACAGTTGGTTGGTTGACTGGAATGACTGCTAAACTATTTTCCTTTATCCCATCACCTGAAAAGCATATTTTAAAATAGCACTGTATGAGAAATTATATGGAAATTACAATTTTGCTTCTTGGACTAGACCATTAAAATGAAAATGGTTTCTTCCCTTGTTAAAGGAACTCTGAAGACTATTCCGCTAGCAGACAAAAGCTTTTGAAATTATGTATCCAGTAAAGTATCCAGTAAAATGAGTTAAAATTCATTAAGTAGTTATCATTCTGCTCTCTATATAAATCATCTTGGTTTCCTTATTTAGTCAGTAATGCTCCATCTTCCAAAACTGAACTACCTTTCTCATATCTCCTCCTAACACTCATATATCCGTATATCCAGATGACTTGCAAGCCTAATTCCTATAGAGTTTCTTGGTTTCTATAACCTCTTAGACACAACTATATATCTACATTGAAAACTTCTCATCCAAATTCTTATGTAACATCTGAATTATTTTTGCTGTAACAAATATAGTTTTGTCTCATCCATATCAACACAAAAAGTGCCCACTCCCTAGCAGATCCAAGACAGGTTCTTTACCTCAGTTACAAAGGCCTTCATGGCATTCTGCATCCTTCATAACATTTCTATGCGGTATCCAGAGGTCACTTACCACATGTCCTCATGTAAACTGATTTTGTACATGTTCCAAATAAGCACTTCTATGATTTCTCCCTTGGTGGGAAGAAATTTTCAGTAAACATATTCAAATTTTTCTCTATCATCTTCTTTTTAACATGACCTGACAGTCATCCTGCTGGGCTTCCCATCATGCCTGAGACCATTGGTTACCACAATTAACAGGAAATAAGATCAAGGGGTTGCTCATCTACAGCCTGCAACATTTCCCTTGGGGTCTAGTCATTACTTATGACTATCATGCCTGCACTGAGAGTGGAGCAGACAGCAGCCAGAAATATTTTGGAAAAATTCTGTAGCAAATGAATTGATTGTTGTATGGTAAGCCAGGTTGGTCAGAAATACATGAACTCTTTCCTTCCCTGTGGTAGGGGCACTGTAGCTATGAAAATGCAGGCAATTTAGTAAGACTATCTACAGAAAAGTAACTGGACAATGTGGGTCTAGAGGCAGCATCTCAAGGAATCATAAATTAAGCACTGTAACTTTTGTAAGTCAAAAACGTATTTAAACTTCACCCAGAAATTAGTGTTGAATATTTCCTTAAATACAGATTTCTATGGGAGAAACACAGGTGACCTGTATTGCCCTTTGAGATGTCTTGTGCCTCCTTACTTTGATTTCCAGTGAGTAGAAAGTAGCATTTTGGAGCATGATGATTTTAAGAATTAGCTTCAATAATTATAAAAATCTAATTCAAATAAAACCGTATATTTTTGGCTGTATTTTGGCATATGGACCTTTGGAAATCTATAATAAATCTCAGTCTCTTCCCTGCTATGAAAAAGAAGAAGCCTGTGTTGGATTTGTCACACAATGAAGCATAAAGGGAAGAGTTTCTTTGAGTAAATCCATTTAAAATATCTGTAATATACTGTGCAATAAAGAAGTCAATAAATGAAACTTAGATGCAGAAGTTGATAATTCTACTCAGTATTTCCAAAAGTCAAAATGCATGCCATGGATAGTGTTCCACTTGGATCAAACAAGACAGGGAGGCCCTTTTTTCCTGATGTGAACCACAATCTAACTACAGTACTAAAAGACTGTGCCTCATGAAAGATGCAATATTGGATACTAATAAACTTGATGGTGCCATGTTGCTATTGCTACTGTATACTCCAGACATAACTCAAGAGAATATTTAAACAATGGCAGTTTAGTTGATTCATGCCAGAAAGTGTTGTAATTACTCTCTAATATACTATTTACACTGTATGTTTTGGGGAGGTGGTGTATTGTAATTGTAGTTTAATCATTGATAAGCTCTATAAATAGAATGTTTACTCTCAAATAGATGTTATAATGCAGACAGTCAGATTTTAAAATACGTGTTAAATATGAAAGTGCAGTAATGTATGTACATGTTCAGTATATAAACTTGAGAATTGGTCACAATTACTCAAAAAACACAGCACAATGTAGAAATACTAAAAATAATGTATCTAAAGCGGGTTTTATGTATTATAAACAGTATTTTTTCAGGATCTGCTCTATGACATAAAAGTTTAAAGTGTGTGGCCCAAAGCCTTCTCACTTCTCAATCACTGATTCTTTTTTTACCAATTCCCCTTGGAAGAGCTCCGTTATTTCACTATGAGAGTGAAAGACAGTGATGTTATGAAATGGAGTTGTCAGAACATAAAACATACCAGACTGAGGTTACCTTCATAATCCATGCTGCACAATTCATATCATATAAGAAGCTGTTTTACTTGAAATGTTAGCAAATGAAGCATTTGGTCATTAAGCATTTATTTTATTATACTCTTCACAAATGACAGTGAAAAGAGGTATTGGTTTTAGACTTGTTCGTAGGCATTTAAGGCATCTCCTCACTTTAATATGTGAATATTTTTAATCTCTGGTTTATTTATCTTTATTAAAAGTTTCTGTGGTAAGGATAAATTAATTCCCATTCATAGGTGAGAGCTGAGACATAAATGGAAGAATTGTGACAAGCCTTATTTTCAACTTCTAACTTAAATTTTACACGTATTAACAAATCTACCACTTCTAAAACAAATATGCATGACAGGCTTGTAGCTCCATGTACCAACTGCAGTTCAATATTTTTTATGAGATCTGTGAAATAAAACCCCATGCATTCACCCTTAGGTGAATGTGTAACAGCAGTGAACCACAGTATCTCTTTAATTTTTCCCTTCTTAATTTTGAAAATTGTCTGGGTTTGTTCTCACTTTTTCTTACCCTTCCCTTTGTCTTTCATGCTCGTGGTTTTTTGGAGATGGAAAAATATGAGTACAAGCCTCCTTAATGTAATTTGCAAAAGTAACTTATTCTAGTATAGCTCCAAGAATAATGTCATGATATTGTATTTTGGCACATCTAGGCAAAGAAATACTCTTCGAATTTCTGATTACCAGAAATAGCTGTTACTCTTATCTCATAAAAAATATTCATAAAATCTGTTCCTCAGTGATTTCTACTTCTCCATGACTGTTTCTTAAGTCCTTTGGGTGGTATCATAGATTCACCATCCATAAGGACTTAGCTGAGCAGGGAGTGCCTTGTCTCTAGTGCCACAGATATAACACTTGACACTAAGGTTACCTAAAGCAGCAGCAGAAGGAATCGAGTCAGTAGTGGTGGAGGAGAGGAAGAGAAATCCACTTCAGTGCCAAAGTCACACCATTCATCTATGCTTCCTGGCCAATAAGTTGTCTAAATTGTCACCAAAATGTTTTTGTTTGATTGGAATATCAACTATCACATTTTCCAGCATGTCTGAAGGATAAAGCAAGCTGAAATGTCAGATAGGATATCAGTTTCGCTCACTGTATAAAATAATACTCACCGTACATTACTAGAGTAGACAAGGCTTGGTAATTCATGGCCATCAGATTGATGAGGAGAATTTTATTGAATTACTGAAGCTTCACAGCAATGACAATGAGACCCTGGGAAGCTAGCTGAAGAGAAAACAAGATTACACAAGTCCAACAATTCAGAATGAAATCATCAGTCTAATGAGCCATGAAGTTATCCACACTATTGTAAAGGAAATTAATTGTGGTTCACAATGCCATTCTGTCATAGCTGATAGAACTCAGGATTACATAGATATAGTATGCAGAAGAAAAGTGTCCATCTTCACCACATTGACTCTGGCATGCAAACTAACAAAAACTCAGTTATAATTTCCTACACACCAAACAATTCCATGAACTTCACTGGCAAAATTGCTTACTGACATGGAGTACTTGTTGTAATGCACAATGAATAAATCAAGAACATTCTCAAGGTATTGTCCATACATGCACATGCGTTCAAATGTAGGTACATTTTTAAGTGAGATGGGATTTGTAGATCCCCTAGTCTGCCCCTCCTCCATAAAACAACAGTTCCAATAGAATCTCGTGTCCAGCCATACAAGACATTCAGAGGAAAGTAAAACTGGAGGTATAGAAACTAAGACCAGCAGTGTCTCGATGGAAGGATGTAACTGTAAATGTGCTTGCTTTAATGTCCCACACTCATAAAACCTCTGATGAGTCCAAAATAAAAGTTTATAAGAGAGGCAAAGCTCAACACTACGTCAAGTAAATTTTGTCAAAGAAAAGTTAATGAGGCAAAGAACTGATTCAACTGTGTCTATTATTAAATAAGCAGAAGAAATTGTCTAAACATCAGACTTGGATCCAACAGTACTTCCATATCCCAAAGCTTCTTCTGCTATTGTGCTGTTGGAAGAGACAACAATTTTATGTAATCAAACAAAAAGAATTTTTCAGACTGTAGTACTTCAAAGAAGTTTAAGTGTGTTTTGTCCAGCTGAAGACCGTGATCCTGTAGGCTGATCTGAATGATATATCCATGGCTGGAAGGAATGTTTCCTGTGGATGTGAATGAGGAATTTGCTGGCTGTGAACCTGAGGGGGGAAAAAAAAATAATCATGATTAAGAAATATCCTCCACTCAGAATCTGACCATATGAAGTATAACTGGAGACATTTTGCACACGAGAACAACTCCTGTTGGGAGCATGCAGTCTGGTAACTGTCTCAGCACAGCTGCAGTCCCTTCAGCGTGACAACTTCACCACCAACTGCCACAGCAAGGCTGTGTGACTGCGGAGCTCCATAGCTGAGCCACCTCCGGACTACACTGAGGACAGATTAATTTATTTTCCTTTTCTACCAGCTTTGCCTGCAGTGTTTGTTATTATACTTACCAGTCCAAATATTCACAGCACATGCTGTTTTCCTCAAATGTCTGCTTTGTTCAGAACTGTCTAGCTTTGAATGCTCTGCAAGCATCATGTCATCATTTCAGGTCATACAAGGGGAAAGAATGTGCCTTAAACTTTAGACAAAGCCGTTTATTTACCCAAAAGAACAACACAGTTTTAGACAATATGCTTAATACAGACAACTTAGACAAAGAAGCAAAAGGAGGATCTCAGGTGACTCTTTTTAACATTTCCATAGTGTACTGAAAAGTTTGTTTGGCTGTTGTAGCTTATTCCCACTCTCTTGACTGTTGAAACATCCTTGCTGTGTGTGACATTCTTGTACCTCTTTAAAATATATCCAAAGAGAAATTTTAGTGACTTTGAAAAGGTGTTGGACAACAATTTAGTCATGCTTTTTAACTCAAGACAGAGGAGGGATGAAATGTTAGGACCATAAGCTACAATAAGATCAGGGGAATTAATTCAGAAGTAGAAACAGCTATCTAATACACAGGGAAGTTGCGGTCAAAATTCAACAATTTGTTAAGCAGGTGATGGATTTGATAGACTTTCTAAGTATAGATACGAGTTGAAAACCTGGATTTTCAAGAGAAGTGTACAAGTAGTTAAAGTGAGAAGAAAAGTGTAAGAAACCATCAGTTTACCTGAAAATTATTCTGGCCTAATGACCTACACGACCCTGACTTTTCATTTTTGAGTCTCTTTATTTGGGGAAAAATATTTGAATCTGTGAGAATATTCTGACCTTCCTCTATCAGCCAAACATTATATTTGATGAGGAGAATTAGGCAGTTGCCAACTTAAGATGCTTCTCTCCAAGTCAGTATAAAAATATACATGGAGAGATAAAGAGTTTCAGAACCATTTTCAGGATAATTTGTGTGCTAGAATTTCTTTTGGGCCAAGAAGCACTACTTTAAAAAAAATTATTTTATTCAGTGAAGAGATTTTAGCCTGTTTTTGTCCTAAGTTATGTGTACAGAGATATCTATGCATCTTGCTGCATCAGAATTTATACATTACGAGAGGAAAGAGAACATTTGGACTTTTTAAAATAGTTTTAGAAAAGTTGATGTTGCAGAGGAGCAACTGTAGTGAATTAGGTCCAGGATCTTGATTCTAACAGCAAAAGATGCTCAATGTTTTATAGGAAAAGCTATACTAATTATGATCATTTACCACTGTAGATTTTAGAGCATAATTCTAACATCCTTAGGCTGTTTCTTTACCTGCCCTTGCTCTAGTAAGGTAGAAGCCTGGTGCATGCGTGATTAATTTCCACATTCCATTGCAGTAACTTGACTAATTTTGAAATGAGGTTCCTCAGTGTAGTCTGTTCACCTGTTCATTACTCAGCTTTCATGTCTGACCAGTTCCTTACAAGCACTCATACTGCCAGTGTCATTACTAGTCTCATCTTCCTATCTGTCACTGCTTTGGGGCAATCCTTGTCACCCCTACATGCATCAGAAGGCTACATAAATGAGCAAAAGTCAGCCACTGCATCATTGTTAAGGGTGAGTGAATCCTTCACAGCACTGTGATCAGCCCAAGTTTGCAAGAAACCAGTGCAGAAAGCCAAACCAAATCCGTCATGATCATGAATTTCTTGCACACCCAGTACACACATGTAACCTTCCACATCCACTACATCTAATGAGACATAGGTTCTTTGTATGGGTGTAGTGCTTTCTGCTACCCAGTAGCCAAATACATTTGGTAAGTAAAGTCACTTAAAAGTAAGGAATTCCACAGAATAGCAAACTGCCTAACTGCAGGTCAGTGCATGATCCTGTCTTGTCCTGTATGTCACAATGGGCCAGAGCCACAGCCTGGCTTGTAACAAGCAATAGCAGTATCTCATAGTTTGGAAATGCAGATATTCCCTGTAATTTTCAAAATTATAAGGAGGAAGGAAGAAAGCAGACCTGGGGGCATTTTCAAGAAAATCTGGTAATGGAAAGAGAGAACTCAAAAGGCACATGACTTAGAGAACTGCTCATCAGTGACAATAGTCTTGTGGTGGATAATTGTCAGCAGAGCTACATCACATTTAAAATAGTGAAATTTTTCCAGTCAAGAAAATCCAAGGACAACAGAACGCCTTCAGTAAAATTCAGCTGAAGTAGCTGGAGTGTATATCCAGTAAAAAGACAAAAAGTAGTTCTGTGTTTCTCCAGTCTTACTGCATGAATTGGAACCTCCACTTGGTTTCTGTTACCTCCTCTACAGCCCATGTATCTCCACTCACATCCTGGCCAACCAAACAGCAGCCATAACTTCATCTATAAGTGTAATGCACCGAAGCACTTTGGCAGGTTTCAATTCTGCAATACCCTCATAAAAAACTTAATACCAAAGGTAGAAAAAAATCACTTTAGCATAGATCAGTCATTCAGACATTCCATGAATATTAGAGAAATACCTCTTACAGATACCATTTTTCACTGTATCTCACTTTCTTAAACATCGCAGCAGAAAACCATAAGCAGAATTACTTAATGTGTAATTCATGAAAGCCACACCAACCCTAGACTAACCATTGTAACACAGGAATTTATAACCAGTATATGTTTTTTGAAGTACAAGGCTGTATGCTGGTGGCTCTAAACTGAGGTGAGAATGTGTGGGCTGCAGGTGATGGAAGGGAAGTAATTGGAGTTGAGAAGAAAAATTGATCAGTGACTGTAAATGGGGTGTGGATGATTTAACTGCTCGTTTGTTTTCACTTGTGGGCTGTGAAATTAGGAGCCGTGTCTCAAAGTTCATGAAGATCTGGTGCATGTGTATGTGTCTGTACTGTGGGTGTGAAGTATAGTTGAATATACATTGCATAGCATCAGCTTTCTTGCAGAGGAAATTAATTAGAGTATCGTGCATCAAAGTAAAAATGGTATCATTGACTTTAGAAGTTATGAGATGACACTGGTAGAAATTGTGTGAGAATGAGAGTCAAAAACTAGAAATACATTATTCATGCCTAGTGTTTTACTCAGATTATAGAGGAGCACTTAAAGAACGGACACAACATCATCTAAACGCCCCCTCTTGTGTTTGTTGTGAAAACGGCAGGTTTGTGCTCGGAAGCGAGAGCAAAAAAATCTGCTTTTTAGTTGGTAAGTCCGTTGAAGCAATGCTAATAACGTTCTAAAGACTGTACTACATATCCCAACTTTGACTGTAAAGACAAAATTGAGTACCATGTAAAGTTTTTTGTAAAATAATAACTTTAAATATGCAAAAATGTTTTGCTGGTATAGAAGGAATCCTGAAGTTCTGACAACACTTTTGCTTACAGAGAAATCTCAGCTGCGCTTTGGAGATGCAAGATGCTTGCATCTTCAGCTGTAGTCTATATTTTACAATAAAATTATTGTAGAACTGCAAAGTAGACAAATGACAAATGTGAAAGAATATTTTGTTGAAAGGCAAGCAGAGATTACAAGGCATTAAGGGTGGTATTCATAGAAAAGTCAAATGCATGAGTTTCACTAAAGAAAAGTAGTGTATATAAAAGGTTCTGTTGCTGTTCAAACCTCAGGTCAGAAATTGCATATGAATAGTGTCAACTTCACATTTTGCCTGAAAATCTGACCACTCAGAAAGTGTAGTATATTTTGTTAAAGGTTTACTGCCTGTGGCTTGAAAGCATTAATATTAAGTACAAGAATTTTAAACTAGAACTAAGAGGTGCTTTGGCACATGTTTTTATAGCTTGCATACTTGAGATTTGTTTAAAATCTGATCCACAAACTACTCTGATGCAAACTTGCTCATTTAGATGCTGGTGGCACTATTGGTCATGTACTGGTCTCATTTGGCAAAGCAAGTATTTGCAACTGGTTTTGCAATAAAATATTACTTTTGCAACATTTTCTGTCACAGAAGTTACAAAATTCTCTACTTCATCTTATAAGTACATGAGAAAAATAGGAGATTAGTTGGAATGAACAGGAGACAACCGCCACATGTTGGGAGACTTGTAACTAGACAGACAAATCTAGAGTTAAAACAAAAAACTGCTCCATGTTATCAGATGTCATTTCATTTCTCAGCCTCTAACTATTTGAAGAATGCCTGCTTGTGATGAAATTCTGAATGTGTACAAAAGCAGGTATGTTTCAGACAATTCCATCAAGTCTCAGCAATTTTTTAATTGATCTTCCATTCATTTCAATTAGTATTTTGACTAAGGACCAATAAGACTTATATCTCAGTCTTTCATTAAGATTCTCTTACTGGTCTTAGCTCTTACAAATTCTCATTCATGTGAATTCTTGGTCTTATGGTCTGTCCTACTGTATTTAAAAAAAAAAAATCCTCCTCTTAATAGTGGAGTTTTACAGGACTTGGACCCAAATGTTCCCTGTTGGGTCATGTGGTCACTTCCATGATTCTTCCTATCCGAAAAGCTGGGAACAGTCATAACACAGCTTGAAAGCTCAGGCATCCTTTTGCTATTTATGCTGGTGTAGAATGTTTCATGTTTTATTTGTCACAAAATGAGCCCTGTGTCTGTACATGCAACAAGTAAACAAGTAAAGCTATCCCCTTCCTTCTTCATTCCTAAGTACTCATGGCAGAGTCCAGCTCTGAATAGACAACCACTAGCCATTTTATTGCTATCTTCCTCAAAATGTCCTTTAAGAAGTTCTAGAAAGAGTGAAGGCAATCTGTTAATTCATTCCAAAACTAAAGATGGGAGAAATCACATGAAATTTCCTAGAATCTGTGTGCTATTATCCCTCAGCTCTGTAGACCCAAAAATGTCTTTGGCACATTTTCTTCTACCTCTTTTAGCCAAATGCATATTTTTCCCTTTGATGTTGATTCATATTACGAGCAATTAGGTCTTACTCAATATTATCTTTCCTTGTTCTTCATTGGCCTGAGGACTGAAACTCCTAACGATGGCTGCCCAAAATAAGCCTCGCTGATCTGTCTTCCATCATCCTAACCACACACTCTGCCCACTCAGGTCACTGGGATTTCACTCCATTCACTGCATTTGGCTCTTCATAGACCTCCCACGGTCCCTTGTTCAATAGTTCGCTCCACACATTGCTCTCTCTAACTGGTCCAAACATTTATCACAGGGTTTTATTCTCAAAGTTCTGTAACCGTCTTTTTTTTTTCTTTTTTAGTAAATTCCCTTGCCTTCTATCCACATCTCCCAGTGGTTCTGTGTATTGGCAGCCTGGTCTTACTCCGCAATTCCCTCGAGCTAAACATTATCTTCAGAGAAAAGCAACAACTGTTCCTCCTCTGTAATTGCACATTTTCCATCACCAAAATGTTGCTGAAGTTTTCTGGGATTCATAGGTGAAATACTTGATTTGGTAACTATCTTTAGAACTTATGAGTTTAGTGGTTTTGATTAAACAGCTATATTTATTAGATTTTACTAATATTTCATTAATATCTAACATAATGTTTTTACGACTGTTTTCTTTTCCCCTGTCACCTAAACAATGAAGTCTCAAAGCTAAAATGTAATTCCTGACTTTATTCCAAGTTTCTAGTATGAATTATGTATGCATTATCATGTGTACTTATCTTCCCACAGCTATTGTTGTTTTTCCTGTTGCTGACCACCAAGTTACACAATTCCAATATTGCATATTTCTTCCAGATTAACATGGAAGTTTCCCATACAAACAATAGTTTTATTACATTTTACCCATATTTACATTTTTTTAAAATCAAATCCTCTAGTATTTGATTCCATGGCAGAGAGGGAACATAATATGCTATAAAATTAGCCTTAAATCATGTAAATATCCCGTAATTCCTTTAGCTCCAGGCAAAAGATGGTATCTCTGAGAGAAAAGATTTTTAAAGCTTAAGGACTCCTATTTTGCATCCAGCAGTAAAAGCCACTGAAGTATTGCTGTTACCTTTGTAGCACTATTTGTAAAGAACAAAGGCCTTTTTAAGCAGTGAAGAGCATATTGGTGCAATTAAAGCCTGTTACTAACAATTGAAATGATTTTCATAAGTCAGTGCAAAATGGGATTTTAGTCTTTGGCGAAAAGGTTTAATCAGGAATTTCTAAAACACTGTAATTGCTGTAAAAACTGCCAAGTAGTAAGGAGTTAGAAAGAGATTTTATCTCCCATTCATCTCTCTATATTCTTTGCATTAGATATTGCCTTGTAAGCTCACTCTTTCTCCATAGCTTTCATTTCATTCTCTGCTTTCATTTCATTCATACTGCTTTTAATCTTGGGCATAAGATGATCACAACTTCTGTCATGTCTTAAAATCAGTTGAGCTGTAAGAAATTGCACTTTGGAAGTGTACTGCATTGTAAATCAAAGGGCAGTACCCAAGCATTAACCCAGAAAGAAACAAAACAAGATGCAGAATATAATGCAACAAGAGCTTGAGAAGGCTGGAGATCACTTTGGTGGAGTTACATGGAAGCTCACTGGGAAAGAAGTTATGCTCTGCTAAACATTTTGCCAATGGAATAAACAATACCTGACATTTGGGAAAGAGACAGCAGCATGCAATAATGCCAAAAGACCTAGTTGAAATAATTCATAAATACATATATGCGTGTATAATGTATAAATACATTGTGGTATAAAGAAACTGCTTTCCTTGCAGGTATTTCATTAGCCACAAAGCTCTCGTATTGCAGCTTGCTGGACAGACCATTTTTCCTTTATGTAAGCAACCAGCAGCTTGCCCTCAGAAAGCTTTTCCTCACAAAAGGTGTTTCCTGTGCTGTTTTGCCCAAGTTTAATGTTGCTAATCTGCACTTCATGCCAATAGGAATGTTGAATTCATAGGGGCCTACAAGCCTATGTAAGCACGGGAGGAGTGGTGAGAGGAAAATACTGGAGGCAGCTTCCCTGTATAAAAGGTTGGTGGGAATCCTCCCTTTACCCTGCATTTTGTCTTTGCTTCTGTGTAGAATGTACAACCCTTTGACAAATTACTATCTCTGCTCACAGGCCTAGTCTAGAGTCCCTGAAGCAAACAGGGAGACTTTGATGATCTTCAATAACATGGGATTCCCTGTGTGTCCATGTGCAATAACTCACCTAGGTCAGGGCATGTGGATGCTGTTGCAGCTACAGGGAAGGTGGCTGTCCCTCTGCGGGGAACGCCCAGTCACTGTGAGCCCAAAGCAGACAATGTGTTACCCAGCAAATCCACCCTGCACTTAAAATACAATTTTGGAGTGCAGGGTCAGTCTTTTTAAGTCTCCAGGTGAATACATTATTTAGCCCATAATTTGTTTAAAACTGGTTGGTGCTTCAAGAAATTTAGCATCTGTCAGTGTTTTCTTTGAGTCTGGTTACACCACCTAATGGTAATCCAAACACATTAAGATTAGGGCAGTCTGTCACCTAAATAAATTTAACTCTGCCCTTCAGTGATACTACAAGTAGAGAAAACATAGGATTGGGGAATCTCATGTGCTTTTAAAAATTAAGTATAATCTAATGCAGATCCACAAATACAAAATGCTTTAATTATAATCATACAATTACCACAGAGTTAAAGATGTGTGAGAGCCGTAATCTTCATTGATTATCTGAACGAATGTATTTCTTTTAAGTTTAATGCTATTTTACAGCTTTGACCTTGATGTAATTGAAACAAATCTGTACAATATTTTTCCTTGGATTAATTGTTTTCTTGATTTTAACACTGTCTTAATTTAGTTTTTTTATGAGGGCATACCAAGTAATTGATTTCTAAAACTGGTAGCTATGTGCCTAGATTAATGGAAAAACTCATTTTTCAAGAGATTTATACAGCATGTTAGAAAATACTTTGCTTCAGTTGAATTTAATACCTAGCAGTAGGATATACAGGGAAATTTATTAGCTTTGTAGCTCTGTAGCTATATCTGCCTGTATAATATGAATATCTGCTTTTAAGTACTCTGAAACAGTTCTTCATATTATTTATTTTTTCTAAAACTTTCCCATTATTGCAATGATATTGGAATTTAATCACATGGTGTATATCATTAAACACAATTCTGAAATCAGAAAGTAAGTTACAGCTGGCAAAATTGCAGTTCTTATATAACTTTGTCTTAAAATTACCTTGTCTGTGGTCTAAATAGGTTAGTTTTCCATATGTTGCTACAAATTGGTCTGCCAATAAAAGCCTTTGATCCAAATCTAGGGAGAGGCACCACCCTTTGATTGTGATATCTAGTTCTTGAAGCCATTCCATAGTAAAGGTTGATAAGAACAGAGATAAAAGGTTACCAACAGCCTGAGGTTTGGAATGTATTTGAAAGCTAAGATAGGTACAAATCAGTGGGGTGCTGTTTAAACAATGGCATCATGAACAAGAAACACTAAGAGTGCGTGTTTTGCTTGTTATGATTGTGCGTGCTATCCTTGCTTGTTGTCAGTGTTGAATGACTAATGACCAGCGCTGCACTTTGAAAAGGTGGTAAATTAAAGGTGGAACTTTTAGGACAAATCATCCAAAGATTTACGTGTAAAACTGTCATAGATACAAATTTTTTGTGTGTCAAAACCTGGCAATCTAGACCTGTTATGCTCCAGCAATACCTGTGTTTGTGGAGTCACTGCAGGAAGACTTAAGGCTTAACTCACCCACCAGTGCTCTCAGGTCCTGCTGCGGTCAGGAGGGGTGATTGCAGGCTTGCAGCCAGACATGTAGGTGAACTGAGAGGGCAATCACTGCAAGCCCTCTGGAGGCTGCGGTAGTACTTGATACAACAGAACACTGTCTCCCATTAAAGAAAATGATGATGAAAATGACAGCCATTAGCAAAAATCTTTTAGAAACAACTGCATATAGATTTCCTTTTTGTCATAACCATTGTCAGTGCAGTTGGTAATTCAGTGTGACCCAGACTGTGCCACACCGTGACAATGGTATCTTACTCTCTGTGGTCCCATTACTTTGAAAGGGGAAATTCAACCTCAATCCAGTGAAATTTAGACAAATGGTACCATCTACATCCTGATGTGAAGTAGACTGTAATGCCTACTTTAATGCTTTGGTTGAGAATGAGGACTAAACCAAAAAAGAGAGACAAACAGTATCTCAGCATTATAGAGGGGATGGGGAAAATCAATCTAAATAAGAAAATAAAATTCTCTGAACTATATAGGAAGTATTTAATTTTGGCAGAAACATTTTACAAGCAATTGTGTAGAAGGAAGAGCAATGACCATGTGAATAACAATTTGCTCTGTTCATGCTGCTCATTCTCTGTTCCCTTCAGCATTTTTTGAGTTAACTAAAAATATTTGAAGCCCTTCTTTTTTCATTATGTGAAACAAATATGGTATACTCTAAGCTAGGATATGACTCTACTCTTAGACTAAAGTTTCTGCAAGAGTTTTCCATGATGTATATATTGCTTTCTTTTACTGTACACTGGGAGTTAGTTTTTTGGATATTTGGTGTTGAATAAGCTAGCAGAGGCACATAATATGGCTGAACAAGCGGTTATACCTAAAACCTGAGCCTACTCAATACTCCATGAGGCAAAGCCCTGTCTGAGACCAAGATTGTCCCTGCCTTCAGGCAGTTGCTACTCCATCAGGAAAATTATTCAGGCATTCATAAAAGAGTATTAAAATTAATACTTTGTTTATAAATAGATGTTTTCCATTAGGCTCACAATTATTTATAGTCACTGGGAAAGCTCTCAGAGTGATACTAAAGCATAACATATATCCCTAGAATGCAAGAATGTGAATATTAAAATTAACCTAAGAAGCGGACAGTAATATGATAATTATTCTGAACCGGTAGCTGAGCTTGTTTTAATTACTAGCAGCATATGTATTAGCTATTTTACACATATAACTTTCATTTAGTTACTGTGCAGTAAAGACTGGAGTAGCCATTGAATAATTGAGTTTGTTTAATTTAGTTGAAGCTCATGTACTCAAAAGATTTTCTTGTCACTTCAAAAGGGCTATGAATTTACTCCCAGCTTAGCAACCCCACTCAGCTCCCTAGAGAAAGTGAGAAGCTGCAGATGGGATTTATCTTACCTAAATATAGCTGCCTAAAGGTTAGGAGTCTAGTCTGCACCACTTATCCAGACTTCCTGTATAGCCAGTGAAAAAGTACAGTCGTTTTATGCAGTAAATTCTATCTAGCTCAGATGCCTTATTACAGTTACAGCTACCTAGCTATGAATCTATAGCTGTGCTTTCTTAAAACGTCACGGAGGATGCACTGTTTCTTCCAGCTTCCCTAAGCCTGCAGAACACTGCACTCCAGGATGCTTCCTACACTGCTGGGTTTGTGAGGTTAGCTCTGTACAGCCTTTTCTACCTTACTTTTATCTTCAACAAATGCTCTGACTTCAAAGAAACCCTGTTGATTTTCTTTGTTACCATATACAGTCCATGAGATGATTAAGCTAGAGACATGCACGAATTGCTGACGGGGGCAAGGAAGAGCTGCAGTCAGAAGCTGATCACATGAGGCTGCAGCGATTGCAATGGCAGTGGAGCAGAGCCACATCCCAAGCATTTGGGAGCTGCGTTTTCTTGTTGGATCAGGGATGTAAGAGCTAACTGCAGAGAGACTATACACACTAGTTTCCTAATCCATCTCTCCTCTGTAGCTATGATAGCTATGACTGTATGAGTAATTATATTCTGTTTCAAATAACAGGCAAATGGATAAGTTTAAAGCTTCCTCCTTTGTAGAGATTTCAGCTAGCCTGCTGGTGTGATTTTGCCTTAAATAGCCTTGGAGCCATCACAGAGCCTGCCAAATTTCTCAGCTGAGCAGCTACTTCCTAAAAATCAGTACCTCTTAAACCATTTCTCATACAAAGTTTGTATTTTCAAAGCCAAGTCTAATCTGTAAGATTGAATTACTTTTAGAACTTAAACTAATAACAAACTAAGCAAGTAGTTTAAGAAGCTGTTTCTTTCTGTTTTCTATAGTGAATTACCACTTCTCAGCTCTAACAAGGCAACCAATACATATGTAAATGAGGCTTATTTGGTGAACACCAAATGGGAAAACCAATGTGACATGTTAGTATAATCCAGTTTGGTCAATTTGTTAGTATTAGTTTAAAATCTTTCTCTTTATAAAGACATTCTTCTTGATAGACTGAAGTTCTGCAGCAGAAAAAAAAAAAAAGAAAACTTTTTTGCCAAAACATGCTATTTTCATCTTCTGTTCCTTATAGATCAGTAAACAGTTGTGTAGTCTCCATACCTTCCGTAATGAAGATCCACAGCTTTTGCAAATACTTTTTGAGAAGGAGAGACTTCAAATACTTCAGTCTTAAGGGACCATATAATCTGCTATTTTATTCAATCTTATCTTCATGGTAAACTCCATAAACTCCCTGCCCATACAGCATCTAGCCTGTTTCCTTGATTGGAGTTTCCAGTTGCTGCTGTAAAGAAAAAATTAGGAATTCTCAGTGTTAACAGCACTCATAGTTAAGAGGAACTATGGCAATATAAACCTAAGAATGGGTGGTAAAATCATCAGGCATTTATTTGAATGTGTTCTAATACTTTGAAATTATCAAGAAAAAATAATTTAAGCAAGATGTTTGTCTAACGTGCCAGAAAGTAAGTACATAAGGCTGAAATTAAATGTGTACTTTTTCACTGCGAGTTGAGAATTTGATTACTCTAGTGTAGTTTGAAGTTACATCTAATCTCATGACATTGCTCTTGTGACCCTCAAATGGGGTTGTTCTGCTCCTGCATTGGTTTTCTTCATATGCTTCCTGCCATGTCACTTGCCTTGGACCTAACAACCAAGTGACCTAAGTATGAATTAGTAGAGTTTGCTATTCCAATGGAAAAGTAATCCACCAAAAGGAATAAAGAATAATTTTCTCTTGTGTCAGTTCACTGAACCATCTCATACTCTGCTAGAGTTGTCAGAGAAAAACCCCAAATGTTCAGAGAAGGGAATGTGACCAGTCACTCTGGAGGAAGTCTGCAGAGCTCTAAGTACAACAAACCTCAGACCCCAGTCTTACAAATGTTTCAATTTTAGCTGAAAGGAGATACTGCCAAAAAGCCCTATAGCAACCTCCATGCTGCTGGTAGTATGTTCTCTCATCATCCCAGATGTTACATCTAGGTGCACCTGGCCCAGATACCCTAAGTACAACAAAACTGCTTTGAAGCACCAGCGAATCCAACCACTAGATTAAAAACAAAAACAAACAAACAAAAAAAAAAAAAACCCCACCTCACCTGCATTTCTTGAGTTCCTTTTGGTAAATTGAAATTCGGGTATCTTATTGCTAGAGCCGGCAGAGAAAGAAATATTAAGGTGCAAGCAGGGACTAAGAAAGGGTTGATACAGTCCTTTCGGTAGTTCATTTCTACATAATCTCAAAGCAAACATGAGATGTGAGACTGCACCCAGGCCACAGTGGATATCAGGTTTAGATCTAAAACACAAAGATGGATAAAATACCATCTGTGTTGTAAATTTGTTACATATTTTTATGCATGTTACCTGTTTTATGCTTTTAAAGTTCGTATTCCATGCAGAAATAAATACAACAGCTATTGTAGCTGCCCCATCCCTGGAAGTGTTCAAGGCCAGGTTGGATGGGCCTCTGAGCAACCTGGTGTAGTTGAAGGTGTCCCTGGCCATGGCAGGGGAGTAGAAACTGGATGATCTTTATGGTCCCTTCCAACCCAAACCCTTCTATGATTTTAGGATTCTATTCTGCTAAGATAATTTTCAGCAAGTGTTTTCCTTGCCATACTGCTATAGTCATTATTCTGAATATCTATAAATATTACACACCATTCTGAAGATGATTTCTGGTTTAGATCTGTAGATTCAAATAAAAATGTGTCTCTAATTAGCTTCTGAAAGGAAGTATTATATGTGCTTGGTAAGAAAAGTGCCATTTTTCACAAGCCTAGACAGATTCTGTTCTGCTAAAAGAAAATGCTGTGCATAAATCCACTGTATAACATAAATACTGGAGGGACTCAGTTGTACACAAAATGTGGATTACAGGCCAACAGATTCATGATATATTTTTGTACAATGTAGAATCAATTTTTACACCATATATTTCTTCCTTCTTTCCATTAAACATGAGGCTTAGATATGCGATCCCTTAGTGTAAAGTTTTATTTCTGTTATTTTGCACTTTCTCAGGACCTTCCTCCTAGTTATCTTTGATATATCTTGTAACTTCAACCTCTTCAGGGGACAGAGAGACTTCACCTTCCACTCTGCTGCATCCTCTTCACTTCTGGTTGTTGCTTGCAGCTAAAACAGGTCTTTAATTTTAAGTTAAATGTCTTCTTAGCAAAACCCTCAAATTAAGTCCATCTAGTGAATATAATTATCATCCTCAGGCATTTTAAAGGGTGATCCTTTCATACAGTTATTTCAATACTTCTTGCCTTCTGCTTCCTGTGACGACATGCAAAAAATAGGCAAATGCCAGTACTGAAAAAATCCACTACATTTTTAAAAAATGTAAATAATGCTTTCCAAGGGTGAAGACAATAAGTACAGCAGATGTCTCATAATATAATTGTTCAGAAAATAGGGTAAGAAATGAGTAACTATTGTGAACAAAAAGTAAGACATAGAAATGTCTTAGTGGAAAAAATTGTCTAAGAAGCAGTCCTGACTTTTTAAGGGTCCATTTCTCACTGATTCCTACAAGGCACAGATTTTATCATTAGTGTTTGTGCTGTTTATTCTTACTGTGAACTCCTTCATGAATCTCCATGAAACAGTAAACTCTGACTTTCTTTTTTTCCTTCTCAGAGAAACCTGGGGATGCGCAGCATTCACTCTCACAGATTTCAGCAGCCTCCAAGCCAGGGTTCAGCATCTTGTAAGTGATGTGGTCACATTTTGGAAAAAATGCTTGATCACAAGTTATTCCTTATATTTTCTGCAGCACCTGGAGAGAGGGGAAAAATATGATCCCTAGAGTTTACCTGCAGATTCTCTGTTGCACAAGCCACAGAAAGGTACTTGATGCAATGAGCTACCTTTAGCTCTAAGCATCTGAGCTCCTTCCCATTTTTAACATGTGAAACAATAATGCTGTGGGCCCTTTCATCTTCATGAGCTTTCATGGTGTTCATTGTGAAACAGTTCTTGGGAAAACATGGAGCTTGAAAGTGCTTAATGAGGTTGCCCTGCTTCCATTAATTTAATGAAGCACAGAAGATGACTACCCATAGTAACCACAGAAAATATGCAAGGCACTACCCAGCCTCTTTCATCTTCTGAGAACACACTCTAAAATAGCTTTAAAATATGAATAGTGGAGAAAACTTCAGAGCAACGTGGGTATTCATACCTCTTGATCTGCAGTGCAATGTAACACCCAGAGGCTTGACATTATATTTCTTAATTTTTAAATAGTTAAATTAACTATTCTCAGCTGACTTTGCTGAATCCACAGAGGATTGACAAATATGTCAGTATTCATTCTTTTCACAATGAAAACTACAGAACTGTGTCTGTGTTTGTGAACCCATGCTGCAGGCACATATGATCAGCCATGATGCTAAATTATTAGCATAATCCCTGGGAAAGTTTTGGCCTGTGCCAATAAAAACAATCTCTCAAAGTGCATCTGGGGCAATGACCATTACCAACACATAGCTTGGTTATGGCTTCCTGATATCAAGGGAATTCAACCATAAAGATGGGCACTGGGTCATACCACTACCATGGGACCTGTGTTATTTATTGGTGTGTCAAAGAAGAGGAAATATAGTTTTTGATACGGCTTAAGAAGGCAAAAGGACTGATACTTCCACATTCTTAAGCATAGCAGCTACAATTACCCCCCCACACACACAATTCCATAAAAATTCAGTTGTATAAAAATACACTTTAATGTATCTTACCATCATGTTTACATTTTTTAAATTATTATTGTTTTTTTCCCTTGTTAGAATCTTGCTCAAAATATAATTGATTTTGATAAAAATACGTGCTGGATGTTGCTTTAAAAGCTAAAAATGTATCTTCTGACTTGCATCATAAATACAAGCTTGTCTACTTTTTTCATCGCATTCCTCAAAAATTGAAATGTCAGATCTGTAAAAATGTAACAGCTTCTGTATCTGTGTTCACATGTTTTTAGCATTCAGTTCCAGATTAAAAAGAAAAACACAACAGAATTGTGTCGAAGGAAGGAAAGTCTTGATTTTGAGCAATAGCAACATCCTGTCTCAATGGAAAAAAGAAGTCTCTGTAGAGGTTCAGCAGCAGAACAAAGCAGGGCGTTCTGGTAGTCACATCCCTTGTCAGTTGGTATGGTGCAAAAATTGCAGGTTATTCCACTATCAAAGTGGGGAGAAACAAACCACTCAAAAATATAAATAAGCTAAGATTTAATAGCACTCAAGAGAATTCAAAGCAATTACTAGATACTGTGTGTTTTACATGAATTCAGGCATCTAAGCATGCATGTTTATCTCTTTCAAAGAGATAAGTGTTCCATCTGCCAGTAGTTTCTGCCCATAAGGCTGGGGGTTTATCTTCTTGTATATTTTCCATATCTAACAATCAACACTGATCTTTCCCATGTGGAACTGCTTTGGCATTCTGATAATTTTAATCTTTTTATTTGGCACTTTAACATATAATTCATAAAAAGCCAAATTAGTTTTCCAGTGTCTGGGTCTTCACAATCAGTTTTGTGATGTCTGCTTTCCTGTTCTAATGGTTCATATAAATCACTGGAATTTAATGCCAGTAAACACCTCTGTACTCTTTCCTCTTCTTACCCTTCAGTGTTTATGATGGTGAGAATTATGCTGACTTCTTCATTGCAGAAGGTGAGAGAAACAGTAGGTTTATGCACTTATAATGGTGTTCAAGCTGGAAGCACCAATGCATTATATGCATATGTGATAACATTTCTGAGAAGAAATGTGATCAGACAAATAGTTATGCAAGTTGTGGTTTCACTTAACCTTTTTAGTCCATGAATGTATTTGATGTTTTCTTAGAGCAAATTTAATAAATTCAAACATCCCTAGACTTCCTGGCCACCACTGTCCTGTGCTGGTATGTAGATCTCTAGAACCTGAATAGCTGGAGGTAACTTACACAGTCTGTTCATGCTACCTTTGCTACTTACACTTTAATCCAGTATAAAGCAAATAAACTTTAATCTTCTAAGCACTTAAGCTAATTAAATTTAGCCAGCATCTCAAGTAGTGGAATCAGTTCTATATACAGCCATTAGAAAGACAAACATCATAAAATCCAGATGCAAAAAACATGGCAATTTAGTCTAACAAATTTTCTTTGGCGTGAAATGTAAACAAAACCATATCAACCACTGTGGCACTTCAGATGTCAAACTGTTAATCAGTGCTTTCAAATAAAAACTTATTTTACTATGATGGTTATACTTTATATATACACTTTCATTCAAATACTAGTGGATGTTAGTCTAACTAGTAGAATCTTTAAAAGTATTTTCCCAGAACAGTAATCATAAGTTATAAAGTCAATTTCATTTACATTTGAAACTGTCTATTATTTTTTCCATTTAAGGGATTTTCTCCATTTTCATTTCCATGTCACATGTGATTGGAAATTACTGCTTTTTCAAAATCTACTACTAGGGATCATAGTTTTTAAAGAGTCTTTTTCAAATTTCTTTAACTTTTAACACTCGACGTAACCCTACAAGCTTTGCAATGCTTGTTTCTTCTCTTGCATTGCTAGTGTAAAACTCAGTCTCAGTGTTCCGATTTCCAAATACACACTCTGGTTCATACTGTTGTTCATCACCTTAGGTTTGTAAGGTTGTCTATATAAAGGTAAGCCCTAATTATTGCGTGGATTTTATAGGATCCATAGTACACCTCAATTTGGCAGTATAAATTCCATTTAAGATGATTTGGGGGGGGTTATATCTTATTAATTCATAGAAACTTGTTTACCACTGGGGTAATTTAGTAGAAGGTGTTCTGAGAATGAGTGTGAAGTTCAGTTCCTTTTGTTGGTAGAAAAATAATTTGAAAAATTATCGTTTAGCAGAGACCTGAAGGCAGCCTGTGAGCTCATCTGCTTTGAATCATTATGAATCCTCAGTGCCTGCAAAGCAAATGTGACAACTAGAGCTCATCAGGGATTTCCTGTCATGTCATTTTCAATCAATGTCAGTCAAAATCAAAATTTCTCAGTGGGATATTTGCACCAGGTCTAATGTAGGTGTGATTCTTGTCCAAAGGAGAAGGAGAATAATCACATTAGACTAGTCTGTATCTGGGATATGAGAGATTAATGCTCAGGATTTAGATCTAAAAATTTTATTTTTTAACAGCTCCTATAAAAAAGAGTGAGAATATCCACCTCAACAGAAGCAGATGGAGTCATTCATGTGGGATTTAGAAGCCTGAGGCTTCCATACAGTAGGATGGACTGAAAATACTAGTACTCCTTTTTGGCTTTCTTTGGCTGTGTCCTTTTTGACTACTGCCCCAGAGCTCTGCCAGAGGAAAGAATCATGTTCATGGTGCCTCAGAAAAAGTGAGTTATGTTAGATTAAACTGTTAGTGTAGGCATTTTGGTACCGCTTGGTACAGGCTAGAGGATGCTTCTGTAATTCTTCCTCCATCTTGCCACTGGCAAAGAGGGGAGATTGTGCACAGTAGGTGTTTCTTAAGCTGGGGCACAGTCTCCACTGCCTTAAATGCCAGTCTTTTGCCTCTCAAGCAGTGCATGATGTGGGTTTCCTCATAACACAGGTTTAGATTCTATTTACTGGTTGTCTCATCTTTTTCTGTGGTGAGATAGGAAATGCTCTTCCTTATCACTCTTACTGGTAACCATTGTGTCCCAGAAACTGACAGTGAAAGCACTGAAGAGCAGAAAGGTGGGATATTCCAGAACTCAGCCCTTCACATGGCTGATGCCTTGCAAAATGCTTGTTAAAATTTGACCAAAAGCTGCCTAAACAAAACTTCTAAGTGGATTCCTTGATTTCATCACCAAATACCAAACTAAATGACAAGCCTAACTTGATCAGTCCTTGAAGCTCAATAAACTTCTGAAGTGTTTGAAACTAACTTTCACTGTAACACATTTGTTTACACCTTTAAAAGACTGACAAGGATGTGTCATTGTTACATTACTCCTGGCATTCCCTGAAACATGATTATTTCAAGGACAAAACAAAGCCTAACCCTTTAAAAACAGAGCAATAATACTGACATTTTGAAAGGAGCCAATGTTAACACAGCTTACATTCCAACTTCTTCACAAGGGATTGTCAAATCTTTTTAGTGCTTAGGGCACTCCTTCCTTCACCTAAATAAGCAATAAACCAGCAATACAAAGTTTATAATGCAGTTTTAACAACTTGTGTTTTTTCTTTTCCCCCTGGATGCTGCAGGCTCTGAGCTTCCTCACAACCTTCCTGTGAGATTAAGTTCAGACATTTTGTGCAGGGTAAAGCTAAGAAAAAAAAGCTCTATTTACACTATGTCTTGTTAGCACATCTCACACACCAGTATACATTAAATCTAAATATTTTAAGTTTTGACTCTTCTTGTGCTCTAATTAGTGCTGTTGTACCTCAATTGTGGCTATACTTACAGGAAAGGTGTCCATATTCTCCACATCAAAGCATGATTTAAAAACATGTTCAGACACACTACCTATATGTATGTAAGGAAACCTCAATTTATGTGAATTTTAGTAAATATAATACCTTATCTATATAAGAAATATATTCAATATATTTAAGTTAATTACGACATTTAAAAATTCATGTAGTTGCATTGGGGCAAACCTTTACTAATATAAGTAAAGTTACCATAAATAATTTAGGAGAGCATGTCTGACATTTTTCAGGTCAATACAAGTTTCTGCACAGTGAGGGTCAGGATTAGCTGAAGTGTGTAGGCCAGTCTCAGTGCAAACTTTTAATACCTGATGACAGCATAGATTTTCAAATGCACAGGTAGCTCTGCATTAATTTCCACCAAAAGTGGCAAGCAGCTAGATGACTAGTTTTCATGACGACTGCGGCCCTGTGTAATTTATTTCTTATAGTCATTACATTTCTAACTTACATTTTAAAGCCATATAAAAGTCATTCTTCTTTCACACACTGCTCATGAACTTACAGCTTGGTTTCTCCCGTGGAGAAGTGTGGTCTAAGGGGAAAGACAGGGCCTGTGACCAGTGGGCAATCACTGTAGAATTAAGATTCTGTTTTAATCTAGGTATTTAATCATACATGAAGTTTGATAAGCTATGCAGTGCCTTTCTATGAAATGCTATTGGAACAGTATTCTGACGTTTAAGAAGTCTCCTCTAGCCATATATTTCATTTTGGGATCAATTTGGTGTTAGCATACATTCACCGTAACACTTCTGCAGAGTTAAAATTCAGAGGCCTTACTCTCTTTTGAAGTCAGTCTTCTGAAGTTTCCTGATGTAGCGAGGCCACATCTCCCTTCTGGCTCACTGTACAAGTGTCAAAGGAATTGTCTGACATAGGGCATTCAAGGACATTTATAATGAAAGCTCAGCCAGTGAAGGAGTACCAGGCTCAAGTCACTCAAGCTGCAATTCCCATGAGGCAGCGTGGCAGCTGAAGGATACCCAGGGCTGCAGGCCAAGGCTAAGCATTTGGGCTTGTATCTGTGAAAATGTCTATGCTCTGATTTTCTTGGCATGAGTGACATTGCTTTCCAAAGCAAGACCTATTTCTTCAGATGTCTGCCCTAATAAATGAGTTACTTGAAGATATAATTTTCACTACAAAGCTAAAGAGTAAAACCCTTAATGTACTACTGAGCCAGACATGTGCTTTTCTTCTTGAACCAGAATGACAGAAAAAGTAACTGTCAGCATTTTCTTAGACACTCACACATTCAGCTTTTCCAAATGACATGGATATCTCATTGCAATATTTGAACTCTGTTACGAACAGCAGTTTCTTCTAAGGATGGGGGTGAACTTTCCTAACTGCTTTTCCTTTTCTTTGTTTTTGCCCCAAAATACATAGTTTTAGTGAGGGCCCAGTGGGCCGTTAAGGACTGTCTTTATTTTGGCTTTCCTTTTGACTGAGCCCTTTATAAGAGATGTTGTGTGGTTTCCCTTTAGAAAAAGAGGAGTTTTGTGAGTAGTTAAGGGCAAAAAATTGAATTTGTTAGTGGTGCATTCCACACTTTTATGACTAAGCCTGTAGCACATGTCTATGTAACTGGTACATAACATGATACTAAATCAGCCCGCATAGCTAAATTGCAACATACCATTGATTTTAGTCACTAATAAAACACACACATGTGTTTCAAGTGGTTTTAATTATCTGTTTATTATTAAAGCGTGTTTTCTCTTCTGTGTTTCTAAAAAGTTTTGATGTAAGAAAGAATTTTGCTTCCAAATTTAAGCTCAACTGTATTACTTGATGCATTTTTAGATCAGGCAGAGTGTCAAATGGCCATTTACCAAACTATCGTTCTTTAACTTTGACCTCTTAAAGGTGGTACAGAAATCATGCCTGAGAGATGGTGTCCAGGGAAAAACTACTAAAGCTCTGACTGATTGCATGATAGGACTGTGTTGTTAGCTTCACAGAAATTAACCACTTCTTAAGCTGAGGCCAGAACAATCTGTAAGCCTGACTAGAAAACTCTCAGGAAACCAGCTCTATGCCTCACATTCTGTTCCATTCTCTCTCTGATCTGATAATTCCTGCCTCTGTTATTCCCTGTCTCCCACCTTTCATTTCATTCTTATGCCTTCTCTGACAGCAGAACTCTAACTTGCTCCCTTGTCTGATATTGCACAGTACAGGAAGACAGGTCAACACTTGCTGGCCTGGATGCCTTCCTGCACCATAGATGTATTTTCTCCTCCAGTTTTGCCATTTCCTTATGTAACATGGTTCAGAGCAAATCTACTTAATCCCAGTAACTTTTTCCACATCCCTGACTCACTCCTTAAGCTTCCCATCTTCCTGTATCCACTTATCTCTCTCCTCAGATGCCATCTCACTGACATATTTGGAGAGAAAATCAGCAAAGGCTTCTGCTTTGTCTTGCTTTCTCTTCTCCCCGGTTTTTCTTTCCTCTTGAGGCAGAGATGCTGTAATGGCTCTCTTCTTCTCAGAGCTCTGCTTTCTCCAGCAGTCCCATCCCATCACTTCATCTCGCTCTTCTGTTTTATTCATTACTCTTCCCATAGCTTTTGTCACTTTCCCTTTCAGTGCAATCCTGCTTCATTTTATCCCACAGTCACCTGCCCACCCTTGTCTCTCCAACAATTGCCCTACTTATTTTCTATTTTACAAGTTCACTGAAGGAAAAACCAGACTTCTCTCCTCTGGTTCCATCCAAGACCAACATTTGTATTCTACCAAATTGATGATTGCCGAAATCTTTTTAAACCTTTAGACCATGGGTTCTTATCCTGCTTAGTATCTCTCACTCATTTTCAATTATTTGCTCACAGATATTAATAGGAACATAATGGTGGTCTCAGCAGTTTATACTAGTGACTTTAAAACAAGGATTTCCATTCCTTTTCCCACTTTGTACATTACGCTTGGAAGGAACTATTGACAAACATCGATGGGACACAACTCCTTCACAGTCAGAATTCACTTTCCTTCATGTCTGTGGTTAATCAGACAATTGCTAGATTATTGGCCTGCAGAGATCTTTATCATTATTTTTGCTAAATTAGTCTAAGATTGGCTAGTTTCCCTGTACTCATTTTTCTGCCTCTGTTCCTTTGTCTTATCTTCAGATGATTTTTGAGGCATGACTGGGTTTTATCCATTCTTCACAGAACTCTTCCCACAGTGGAATCTTCAGTCCATGACTAAGGCACCACTTGAATTCAGTAGTAACAGCCATGCCTTAGAGGCTTAGCTGTATTTCAGCTATACCTAAGCACACCTAATTGTTAATAATCCAGCTCTTATTTTTATTGGAATTGTTTAAATTTAAGGCCTTTTTCAGTAATTTACTATTCTTTGTAATTAGTGATAGTGAGAAACATATGGTTACTCTTTCTGATCTGAGCAACTAGCCGTATTTTGAGATCTCTTAGGTTATTACCATTGGATGGAGAAATTGCTGGGGTAAATATTCTTTGGTGTTTATTTCTATTTATTTCTGAGGAGGGTTATTTCCAAGAAAGAAATTTCTTTTTTTGTTAAAACATCAGGGTTCAAGCTACCAGAAATAATGCATCCCCAAGTCAGCACCCAACCAATAATACCTTCTGTGGACTTCTCCTGAGGCATATACGAGCATTAGTTCTTTTCATGTCTTCAGTCATTACTGAGCTTTGCTCCACTTTTCAATTTGAAGTCTCTTCTACACACACTTACCTCCAACCATGTGTAAGCTAAGCAAAATTGCTTCACTACTTTGATTTGGAGTTCTGTTTTGAATCTGGAAACTCCTACTTGCCTACATGGAGGGGTTGAATGACCACACTTACAAGTATTATAAACAAGCAGCAAGCTCATCTATATCCCAATAATGCATCAATCAAACAGAGGTTTCTTTCAATAACTATATACAGATGCATTTATTATAAATTTTGCTACATGATCAGTAAAATCCTAACAGATAATAAAACTGCTTTTGTGTTTTGGCTTTGTAAAGCTCTGGAAAAACTGCTTCACTGAAAAACATAACAGATTTTTCACAGATGACTGGAAATGCAACATTTACATTGAGACACCTCCGTTTTCAATCAGTAAGAAAAATATTTTCTTCATGTAGTAAGATAGAAAAATGTTGTGGGAAGTACTTTACTAACACTCACTTTGCTCTGCTTCAGAAACTGTCAGAAACCCAGCCAGAACCTTAGCATGTAGCTGTAGGCTTTGCTGTGTGTGTGCATTTGGAAGATGCAGTTGTGGCTATGTGGTTGCTCCATGTGATTTTGTGGTGACACGAATAAAACGCACATCACGGAGTTTATTACAAACTGTGAATAATGTAGTACAGGCCTTGTTAAACCATATGTAAGAGCTGTGTTAGTTTTTCTCACACATTCCATAACTAGTATTCTGTTGTCACTTTTTATTAGCACATTATAACTACCAGTTATTTTATAAAGTCTAATAGATGGTGATATGTTAAAGAATGCAAAATGTATGTCTGTCAGGAAAAACAATTTTCAACTGTCTTAGTTTTTTCTTTGCACTTACATTTCTAATTTTTTTTTTTATATTCTTCTGTACATGCCCTGTATGCAATTTCTGTCTCCCAGTAGCAGGCTTGCTACTGTGGGGGTTGAAAAAGCTAATTTGAGGTTTACATCAATGCTTTGTGTCATCTTCTCTGAATCTTAGTTCATGTTGAGATGCCCTTTGCTACTCTAGTAATCCTATTGCAGCAATATCATTTCAACTTTTTAATTCCCTTGGAAGTTTTACTCCTTTGCTAGTTCTGACAAGAGTCAGTTCTACCAATGCTGAGATTCACTGAGTAAAGGAACATAAAAATATACACAACAGTCATGAGTGTGCCCTGCCCTGCTTCTGGGACAGATGGTTATAAGCCTGCTATTAGAAACTGGTTGTCTGTGTCAGTGCAATGTGGTGTCTCAGCAGTCACATTCGCTGAGAGGCAGGTGTAAGTTTTGGAAGCAGTTCTCCCTAATGCAGTGGTACAGCTCCTGGATTGTGCCCACCAAGTTCATGACAGTCTCTCTATGCATAATCAAGGTTACCATTTTGTGGTTTATATACTGCATTCTTGACAGTGTTCAGATCGCTGGAGCATTGCCTGCGTTTCAGCCTTAGGTCGAGGCAGCTACAGAAAGTTGAGGGGGCACCTGCTGCTGCTGAATATATGCATTCTCAAATGATACGTGCAAATTTCTGCAGCCCCATGAAAGCAGAACTTCTTTTTCAGGCTCATTTGGAGTATAACAAAGTATTTGTTATAAACTGTAACCTTTCAACACGGATCTTGATGAATATGCAACAAAAAGATAAGGTTTTTGAGAAAAGCAATTGCAGTGATCTAACCATAATAATACCTAGCTCTTGTACAGTCCTTTTCATCAACTGATCTCAGAGCACTTTAGAAACGAGATCAGTATCATTACCCCCATTTTACTCATTGGCTTCATTTTCTTACAGTGCATTGTCCTGATTTGCAAAATGTATACAAAACTCTTTATATTCATCTTTCAGATCCAATGTGAAGTGGGAGTTATACTCACTCTGGCATGAGAGGGTGCTTTTTGCCTTTCAGATCCTCCAACCCCTACGCACACAGACCCCTCTATTTTTTTCTGACTGAGTGGTTTTGCAGAGCAGAGATCAAAAGGAAATTTATCAGTATCTGTCTCCCTTCAGAGCATTGAAGCCAGACTTCTGACAACTGTGTAGCGCCTTAAAGCTGAAAGAGGCATCAAGAACAGGGAAAGAAAAGAAAGAAAAAGAAAAGTCCCATGGCTACACTGTCATTGTGAGATTATGGAGGAGGAAATTGCAGTGTGAAAGCACCACGTATGCTTTGAAGGTAGGGAGATGGGGCTGTGGTCTGTGGCCTCACTTGATTGTTGGTTTGTCCAACCCAAAAGACTCCAGGATCCCCAGTCCTTAGAGACCCTTGAGCTCTGAAGTTGAAACAGATCCTCGTGTTACACAGTTGTGGTTAAAGGTGATCTAAAGTGCTTTAAACACATAAAGTTCATCAGAAATTACAAAGTGTGCAATTTAAACATAGCCCTTCATTCATCTAGCTACTAAAACTGAGGCAATAGGGTTCAGAATTTCCTCTATTAGGAAAACTCTTGTGTATAAATGCTGAAATCCGGAGTAAAAGTTTACAAGTTAGTAGTCTGAACTTTTACAGACTCCAAGGGATTCAGGCTGGGGACTGTCTGAAACTCCCTGCTTGCATACTCAGCCAAGACTGCTGGGGTGATATTGGACAGCATAGATTCTGTTCAGCTAAACCAGAGGAAAAGAGTCAGTGCATCCTTTTCTGTCAGATGTGCTCAGTACTGCATTCCCAGTATCCTCTATCTATTCTATTGCAAGTGACTTAACTAAAAGCTCAGGGGAGAGTTCTGCTTCTGCGTTGCTTGAAATAGTCATGGTAGTAATGTGACTCACTGATGAAAGAGGAGCAGATAAATCCCTGAGCTCTGAACTTGGAAAGCAGAAAGAAATGATGGATGAACCTTCTGCATTGGCAATTCAATTGGGTTCAGATAATGAATCAAATGTTTAGCTGCTTATCCAGACCATATCCCCGCAAAACTCTCCAAACAGTTATATCTGACACTGGGACTTCATCCAGCTCCCTTTGAAATCAATTAACAGACTCTCACTGACTTCAGCAGGGAGGCCATCAGGCCCTGGGCTCAAACAGGTTTGCTCTCGCGTGACTTACAGATTGGTTTGCATTTTGCCTGAGACAGGGACAAGACTGACAGAACACTAGTCAAAAGATAAAAATCTCCAGTCAGGAAGAAATGGGAAAAGTGAAAATTCGAAGGACTTTAAAAATCCTCTAAGAAAACCTCTGGTGGCACATCATTATCATGTATTTATTTTTCTAAGACAACAGTTAATTCACTTTGGGCTTTGTGGACAAAAAAAAATACAAAACCAGACATTCTTATTTTGATCATTCTGGTTCACCTGCATCAGTAAAATGCATTACATTTTGTTGTCAAAACATAATTATTTTGAACTTGATGACTGAGAGGTGCATTTTGTTAATGAACAGGACTGGAAAGAATAATTTCAAAAAACATTCTGATTTACCTTTGAGTTAAAAATGGCAGCATACAATTCTCCTCTCATGGTCAGGGAAGAGTTTAGAGGTTCCATATGGCAACTTGCACCAAACAAAAAGGAAGTTGGTCAAAGAGGTTAATTAATTGGAACACATCCTCTCAAAGTTTTGCAGTGTCATTACTACCCAGAGACACTCAACGGGATGCAATTCCACTTCATCTTACTGCCATTTCAGAAATGTATCTGAGACTGTATTGTTGAGCTCTGTTCATATTGAAGAGCTGTCCATCCTGATACTTTTGTGTGACAGTGTAAATAAGGAAAGGATAAATGTTTATAGGGAGGTTGTCAACATAGCAATCATGTATTTACAAGGGAAAAAATCTATACATTTCTAGCAACTGGATTTTTTTTTTTTCAGGGAATAATATTAAGGTTTCATTTTTTCTTTCTAAAAGAAAATGTAAAACATTTCTAATCCAAAAACTTTAAATCAAACATTTTCTCACTAAAAAATACCACTTTCTGATCAACAAGATGACATTTTCTAATAGAAAAAAACTTCGCGGTAAGAAAATGGGACTGTTCTATTAATGAGTGCTTGTATCGCCATAACTACTTGGGAAATATATCTGGACTCCATGGTTTTCCTTCCAAACTAACCTTATCAGTGTGAAGGGGAGAAAAGAACACAGATGTTTCAGTCTCTGTGCAGCAGCTGGGGCAGAGCTGCAGACCTTTTTTAATAATCTCCTTGTCTTTAGACACCAAAAAAGAGCGTGAAAGGCCTCAAAAAAGTGAAGCCCCAGCTCTCAGTGTGGTGGTTCCATTTTGGGCCATCTCTAGGAGAGCAGTGAGCTCACCAGGCACAGCTGATGGGAGCAGCTGTAGGGATAACCATCTACCCAGAGTGGCCAAGCACAGACTCATTTTCCAGTAGCACAAGTCCCTCTAATATAAAAAGACTACATAGGGCTGTGACAAACAAGATCATACACACCCTAAAGTGTACATTCCTGGCCCCTAGTCTGCAGCATGAAAACTGTTTCATGAGCTTCTGTAGAGTGACTGTGGTCTGAAGATTTTGGGGAAGGTATAATTTAGTATATGCCTGTACCAGGAGGCACAAATTACCAGACAGAATTGGGTCCAAAACATTTTTAATCCAATTTTCTTATTATTACCTTCCACTGGAGTTAAAGGCAAATGGAAAACAGAGAGGTCCATGTTACTTGTTTTTATAACTGTTTTTTGGCTGGATTCATAGTCTGGTTCTCAGGCACTCATAGAGGGTTAGCTAGATTAACAGCACTGTAAGGGAATGTTCAAATGCAAAACATTTCCCCTTCTAATGAACAGAGATCATGGCAATATTTCCATTCCTATTGTCTTTCAAAAACCAGCTTCATGAAACCTAATTTGAGGCCCCAAAGTACATGGCATAGACCTTGCAAAGATAAAAAAAAAAACACTAAAATAAAATGCTCCTTTATCTATTAGTTACTATTACTGAAATTTGTCACATATTATTAATTTCCACTCATTTTAGATGGTTTTGGTGAAAACTCTTTTCTTGAGGAAAAACCAGATCTTATATTATTCTGCTGAGAATTAATGTGTTGGCTTCACTGCATCCAATGCAGAAAAATAACTCAGGACTTGAAGTGTGTTTCCTTCTGTGGTTCTTCCTATGTCTCCTCTGAAAGTAATCTAATATTGGTCTTATCAGTAGCAGGTTACCTCTCATGTCTGGATCTGTTACTTGTGGTACAATATACATGGTGCTTGAAAAGACAAACCATGCCTGATATGCCACATCAAAACCACAGGAATGTCACAAGGCTTTCTCCTTAGTTTACATTTGTCTAAAGGAATTGGCCATAAATCCTAATGCCCTGAGCATCCTCATCCAAACGTGATCCCTGTGAGGTGCAGCTTGGCAGATATTGCATCACACTGACGTCCAAAGGCTGTTCTTGAAACATCTCCCAAAAGTGAGCATAAAGATTAGGTGGTTTGAGAGCTAAGCAATGGGAATCTCAGGTAAAGGATTCCTACTTCACAGAAATTACTAACTGAGTTGTTTGCGCTATCGGTATAAGACATTAGAACATAAAGCGCAGTTGATAATCCTATTCAGAACAGTTTATTACAAATGTTCAAATTCTATGAAAATTGACCATAAAAGTTCTTCATTCTCTTGTGGTGTTTGTCACAACGTAATGAAACTTTCTTTCAGACTGTTTTGGACAACAGATACTTGTAGAAAATCCATTTGTGTTGTGGGTAAACTCACAAGAGAATGTATTCTTCCACTGAAAGCACTGGAAAAATGCTTTAGATTCACTTCATCATACTGAAGATCAGATACAGCTCATGCAGGGGAATTCTTGCCTGTTTCTGGATGTTATTCAGCAAGACTGTGCTGACATTGCAGTTTCAAGCCTGATGTCACCAATTATCAGAGACATCTGCTGTTTGTTGTCTAATACAAGCCTATGAACCAAGGACAGTGCGATTTTGCTGATGGAGGATATTGCTTCTGAACTACTCACACATGTATTTCAGAAGAAATCAAAATTCAGCACAGAAACCGTATGTTCTTTAGAATAATTAATTCATTTGTTATAAAAGGTATTGTTTATAAGACTATAGCTACAACCACTTGGACACTTCTTTTTAATGAAATTTCTCAGGTGATCTTAATATTCAGGTCAAATTACACATTTACAAGTCTAACTGCTTCTGGAAAGGCATCCTAGAGTAAACCATGACTGAATAGCAATTAAATTGAAAACTGGAAAAGCAAAATTGGATACAAGAATGGCAAAATTATATATTAGGCCCTTTCACTTGCTGTCTTCAGCAGGCCTTATGCTGAAGTCCTGACTCAATTCTTACTATCTTGTCTAAGCAAAAACATCTTTCAAGGTAAAAAGTAAATAAATTATAAATCAGCATAGGAGGTAGATTTGGGGAGGGAGGGAATAAATAGTAAGATTGACATTTTCAGCATGTTATGCATAAGAACAGCCCTGTTTTGTAGGGACAGAAGAAAGTTGCCAAAATTTTCACAGAACTGGGATCCACACACAAGGAATGCTCTTTTCTCAGTTGGAAAATTGCTTTTTGTGGCTTTTTCTCTCCAGAACTCTCTTCTCCCTTCTTCTTTGGCATTCTTTGTTTATTACTACACTCATCATGATTGTGATGTAATTGAAGAAAGAGTATGTGTTGATAAACCTCCTCACTTCATTATGGACTCAAAATACAATTACAGTAATTACATATAATAGTAGCAATATATTTTTGAAAGCTTCCCTGAGACAGCTGTTTTGAAACAATAATGAACACCCATGGTTTAAATCATTCATGATGGAGATTAGCTCTTTTCCCTTATTTATGTTCCCCTATTTCCTAAAAATGTTTCTGGGAAATATTTAAGGCAAAATAGTGCAGACATGTCATTGAAGTTCTGTGGCAAAACGTGCAAAAAGCAGACTTAAAACCAGTGATGACAGTCACCTACTGCATTGCTTTAATTGCTTAATTACTTATTCCCAAATGTAGAATTGAGGTTCTTAGGAGTTGTTTTAGGAAGACATGAACACTTTTTGTGCCAAAAGGAGTGATTGATCTTCAAGACTTCAGCATCACTAAGCGCCACTTGACAGAAGAAAATCCCTCCCTATAAAGCTGCACCCTGGGATCTGCTGTGTGCTGAGAACATTTGAAATGCAAATCTCACTTTCTAGTGGGTACACTTACCTGTCTAGGTGGGTGCTAGGTTTTTCTGAAGCACTGGTCCTCTGATATTCCAGTGATGAACAATCTAGAAAAAATTAAGAGTTACACATGTCTCCTTCTTGTGATTTAGACTGCAAAATCCTGGTGTTTATCTCCTAAAAATGTATTTGCTTCTTGAGCTAAAAAACTATCGGCTGACCCCTTACTAGTATACATCAATCAAGTATGTTTTTCTCTTCTTCATTCTGCAACAATTGATGGACATTTTATCAGACAGACTTTTCTGTAGAGAGAGAGCACACAATCAGCATATAGCACAGAGTCTCTGCTTTTTCCCTGGTCCCATATCACCTGACTCACTATATTTTTAGCCATCATCATGTCATATTTTTAGACATTTTATAGTTAGCACTTCACATTACAATGACTGGAGACTTCCAGAAAACTTGGATGATCCTAAGCTATCACAATCTAATAAGGTTTGTACATCCTTTCTTCTGCACAACCACATGTCACTGCAGGAGGCATGTGCATTAGATGTGTATTTATTCATGCACAGTTACAATGATTGCAACACTGATATGTGATGGTGGGTTTTTTTTCACAAATAGGGACTTTGACTCCTAAAGTGGCACTTAGGTAGAATTAGTGACCTTTTGTCTCACTCATTCTTAACCTGTAGTCACCAGATAATGAACTGTATCTTTCTGCTCCCTTCATTGCATTTGTCCTTTTAAATCCCATTCTAAGTAATTTAACTTTTGCATTGCATTAGAAGGTTTGCAGTATTAAGTTCATTTCAGAGGACAAATGACCAAATGTTAGCTATAGCACTATTTAGCATTGTAACCATACATCTTACAAATCACAGCTCCCAGTATGGCAGGTGAAGCCTTCAGAGGAAGAACAAGTGAAGAAAGATACAGCAAAAACAACACAGTTGGACAGTAATGTTTAAATAGCAAAATGCAACAGGTGATTTATTTTCCTATTCAACTCAAATGCATTTGGAGATGATGAGGAGAGAACTGGAGATCAGTTGGGCAGCAGTAAGTATCTTTCAAGATTACTCATACGAGGTTGTCCTTAGAATTACTTTTTTTACTCAACGATAATCACTTCTACCTCCTTTTTTTTCTTAGTCACTTTATTTGTTTCAAGGGGACTGATAAGGCCCTCAAGGCAGTCCCATAATGATACTAATTAATTAATAATTGGTAGCAATTTGGGTGTGTTGAAGAGCTGACCTCAGATAATTCATGCATTGTGACACGATGTACTTGACAGTGCCAGCAGCAGAAACAGCAGGAGTGCCATCCTCCAGCTGCCAGAACTAATTATAAGCAGTTTGTCTTTTCCCTCAATGGCAGATTCTGTTTGTTTCACGACAGCCAATTTAAAAGTCACTTTTAATATCATCATCAACAAAAGAATACCTGGAAAAAAATGTGTTCTTTTCTGACTGAGAAACTGCAGAGTGAGCTGAATTTCCATGGTCACTTTTGTTAATCCAAACAGTGAACAGAAAGCAAAAAGCAGATGGAAAGTCTCTCACAGGAAAACATAAAAACTGTTCTTGCCTTTGCACAATTGATGTGATGCTAATGGGCTAGTTAACACAGCAACTTAAAACATAAAGTCCCTTCCTAAAGCTCTTATATATATTATATGACCAAGTTTATGACACAAAGGACCACAGACTACACTCTCTATGTACGTCTTAGCAGGGGTAAGGTGCTGAGAAAGTCATGCAGGCTTATAGAACTATCACAGTGTTTGTTGAAGTAGAAGGTAACTCACTGCTATGAATTCTCATCCTTCCTATTACTTAGTATGCTCACACCATTAAAATCCTGTCTTAAAATTTCTTCCTTCCTCTATAGTAAGGTGAAAAGGTTAATTCCCAAGGGACTAATCCTGTGAGGTGCTGGGCTCTCTCAGCTCCCACTGACTTCAAAGCTAAATATTTGCTTCACATGAAAGCCTCTTTAATTCCCCATTACTGTAAGGTATACTTGTATACAACAGTGGGAGCAGTTGTCATTATAAATCAGACAGTTTATCAGGGGAGCTATTCTCAGGGGCAGAGCAGATTCTAACACACCACGACATACTTTATTTGTTAGCCTCAGTTCCACAGGAATTTTATTCAGGCAGACACCTCAAGGCATGCATCTTTTCAAAGTGTTTAGGCAGGAAGCGAAATTCAAATTAGATACACTTACGATGCAAATGCATTATTATTTAGCTCAGAACGACTGAGGCTCAGGGGTTGTAAATCCTGCCATAAAGAGATCTTTCAATTACCTTCTGTTCAGTGAATCAGAGAAGAGGAACCCTTTCCCTGGCTTTTTCATGCAGAACAAATTTGACTCCCAAACAAGTATCAATCACCATAATACTCTATATTTTGGCCTCTATATAGGCCTAACTCCAAGCTGTTTTATATAGGGTTTTCTTTTAAGATGGTGTCAAACCAAACCTTGCATCTTTAGTGTGAATGAATCTGAACCCTGTCTTGAATGGTTCCTCACTTTGTAAGCTGAGCCAAAACTCCAGAGTAGAAGATGCATGAAACCTGGAGCCAAATCTAGATCTGATTTAAGATTTTTTTTATTTTGTTTTGATTTTTAATTTCTTCCTCAGCTCATCATTGTCCTTCATGTCAAACTTCCAAACTACAGAAAAAATACATTACTGCTTTTCCTCCAATATTTCCACAGCATGACTTTTTTGGTGGCTTGCATTTCCCTTCACTTTCTTGCATGATGTTTGGCTTTTCTAGTGTTCAGTTGCTACTCCTCCTTCATTCCTGTCCCAGCTGATATGATCTGGCAATTCAAAATGTGGCTGCTATGATCTTTATCCACCATCAAATCCTTTTGGTAGTTTCTCTAATTCCACTGCATCAAATTCATACCTTATTCCCCTCAGAATGCTGCGAACTTCTTTCCCTTCCCTCTCTGTTTTTGTGTTATATTGGTCAGTTACACCAATCTGCTTGCAAGCAGCAAAATTTTACATTTACATCCTCAAGTTTTGTGGCACAAAACGATGGTAAAGTTTTATGTTTGCTTCTGCTTTGATCTTCTGAGCAGGTGTAAGAGCAGACAAGCACAACATCACTTTTCATAGTTCTTTAAAAAGCACTGAACACCTGTGCCCACAGACAGTGCCTTGGCTGGGATGGTTCCACCCTTTGAGGAGAGTTTGTAGTCAACATAAGGCTTCTATCAATATAGTTCCTGGTGTGTATAACCACTCTTTTTAGATTGCCTGTAGGAAAATTCAGCCGTCTCATTGCAGAAGGATGACTGTATAAGTGCTGGTTTAAAACTTCTGTATGATTCAAACTAAAGGGAAGAAACAACTCCTCAGATACACAAAGGCATCCCAACAAAAATTCACTAAACCCCTATTTCTCTGACAGGGAGAAACTGTAGGCTCAAGTTTTAAGTTCCCCATATTTAAAAAAAGATTCTTAGATCCATATTTAAATATCATTTGATGATATATTTATAACAATACATATATTCCAGTAACATTTTTTGTAAATGCATATTGTATATATGTTGAATAGATCATTTAAATGCATCTTCTCAGCAAAACGGGCTACTGAAGCTCATACTCATCAAATTAAATGTTTCATTCATCAGGGTAATTATTTGGTTATATTCTAATTGTACTTGTGTTTTCTCACAGAGTAAATGAATCCTTCCAGTTTTCAGTGTATTCTAAATGACAGCATGCTTTTTTTCCCCAAACAATCACTTGTGACTGCAGTGGTAGTTAAAGGTGATGAAGAAATACCTTCAGAGACTGCAATTTTCTGTGGTTTCATCTAGAGACTCTTATTTTACATCAGCTATTGTAGAAGAAGTACAGGTCCTGTGGTTAGGAAATAGAGGCATGTGTGAGTGGGACAGGTTTTCATTCTCCACTCTCCAGGGCCTCCTGCTTCACCTCCGGCCACTCATCTGAACACTTTGTAACTCAGTTTTGCCCATCCATGTAGAGGGCTTAATCTTTCCTACCTACTCCACAGGAAAGTGATGAGTTATTTTTTACTAATGTTCACTGAGTGATTTGAAATATTTAGCTCAAAAGCAAATAATGTCTATTGTGGTGGTGTTTTTATCCATAGAACTGATACTACACTAGTCATAGTACTGTCTCCAACACCACTAATAAAACTGAGTCCTAATGAGAGGAGTGGCTTCCATATTGAAACTTTCACGGTTTTTTTTTTTTCTTCTTTCTTTTTTGTTATCCTTTCAGTTCAGGTGATGCTTCCTTTTATTTTCTTTTCTTTTGCTTTGCTTTTTCCAGACTCTAACCACAAAGGCTCAAAAGTAAATAATAAACTTTTCAGATTACCTCTCTAAATTTCAGCCAACAGGAGAACAAAAACCCAAGTTTGGATTGTGTATATTTAAAATTATTTTTAAATTAGGCTTTATGAGTATGTATAGCAAGTAAATACAACCACAGTGCTACAGCTTAAAAGATAATATCACTGGTTCTTGAGTTTGTGCAGGCCTCCTTAGGTCTTTATCTGTGATCCCACTATCTAAACAAAAGCTTAGCTTTCTTTTGCTGTCCTTATCTTGTTCGTCAGTTGATTGCTTGCTAAGTATCTCAGTGAACAAGACTCAAATGAAAATGACTGTTCATGTATAATTTGTTTGGATCAGATTAAATTGGAAAGAAGGTAAAAGTGAGAGAGAAAGTAGAATGCACTTACAAATGAGTAGTGGAAGTCAAAATTAATTAGCAAATATTATGCTTCAAGTTTTCTCTTCCTGACTTTTCTGTGTACTTTGTGAAAAAGGGTAGCTATAACAGCATGTCCAAAGGAAATTCTTTGTATCATGTGAATTTGAAATGTCTCTTTTTATTGCAACACAAGAAAATGCCTTGGGAAGAATAAAAGAATCTAACACAATTAAAACTAACATAGTTCACTTCCTTTGTCACACTGTTGCTTGTTGACAGTTTTTCCACTGGTTGCTATTACTTTCTGTTATATTATGCATTTTTCATTCTGATTAATTTTAACTGTTGTATCGGTACAAGTCTTTGAAATTAATCCTACATTTCTTGCAAGAAGACTCGGACGCCTGACTGGAATGTGATTTGGAACTGAGACACTAACCATGTTAAAGTCCTCTGTCATTCTCTTTCTGTATTGCAGTAATACCTGTATGTGAGAGTTAGACTGTTTTTTTCAGAAGCAGTGCTATCTTATGACTTCATTTCAAGTAGATAAGATAATCAAAGAATGCCTGGGGTATTAAAAACCTGGCAAGACATCATGATTTGCCAAAGGCACAGCAGGCCAACAGTGTCAGGGCCAGGAATCTGGAGATCTGTTGTGCGCCATCTGCAAGCTGCTAGTATATGCATCTTTCCCACTTCTCACTCTCTCCTTGGCTCCTCTTTACCCTCTCATAGATATAAAAGCAGAGGGGAAAATACAGTTATCTAGTTAATGCCCCTGCATTCTACAAGCTGGATAGTTTTGTCATGTCATCTTTCTTCCATTTAAACCAAAACCAAGTCACAACACCCCTATGTAACCTTGCACTCTTGTGTAAAGCCCTTAAGTGGTACATTTTCTAAAGTGTATGATTTATTTCTATTCTGAATTTGCCAGCTTCAATTTCCAGATGTTGATCCTTGTTAAGTATTTGTCTGATAGATTAAAACCACCCAACTAAATGGATGATTTTGAACGGTCTTAAGCTTCTTTTAGATAAATTAAATAGATAAGGATTTTTAGTCTTTCACACAGATCTTTATAGCTGTTTTCTGCGCTTCTACCTTGCCAGTATTTTCCTTTGGCAGAATGAATATCCAAATTTGGTACAATATTCTCCTTCTGCTGCAGTTTCAGAAAGACCATGTACAGTTGCAATATTTTCCTTGTGTTTGCCTAGTCCTCTGCTGATACATCTAAGATTTTCCAGCCATACCATATTCAGTTCATTGTTTACTATGTTGACTAAAAGTAGATAACCTGTACATGCCTCTGTCCACACAGTTTTGCTGGTCTCCCACTGCCACAGGATACTGATATTACTTTATGATTCAACTACCCCATTTAATTGAATTCTCCACTGAGTCACCTTCCCTTCCATGCCTAACCTCACAGTTCCCTAAATCATCCTAATACTTTCCTTGCTTGGGCCTTCACTGAACCCCACGAACTTGCAAGATAATATGAATATGTCCAGCAATATGCAATCAGTGCTAGCTGTGGGGAAATTATTTACATCATAGACAGCTCAAACTGAGAAGTCCTAGTCTCACATTGCTATGTGTCCCCAGGTCTTTGTTAGAAAGGAAAAGGTCAATGGGAAGTCAACAGAAGAGGAAAGGAAAACATGTAGCAGTGTTCTGTCAACAAGCTACTTTATCTGCATTTATATACTCTATAGGCATATACTTTTTAAAATTTGCAGAACTGTCATGTAAAACATTAGTTACTCATTGACAACTTATACAAGATTAAAAAAGAAGCTCCCAGAGTGACAAGTAATATTAAACAGCCCTCAGTCCAAAAAAATGCCACCCTAAAGACACTGAAAGGACCTAATCTGAAACTCCATGATGGTAGTCTGACATTTCCAAGAGTAAACCTTGATTGTCTCTTTAGGACTTCAGTACCTACCAGAGGGCTCATTTCAGTAATAGAACTCCTTCTTTGTGAACTTTAAGTCAGTGGCTCTCTCTTTAACACCTCCAGGAGAAAAATGACAGAGTATATCCTTTTCCAAAATAGTATGGGTCACATTCAAACATGAATGGACTTTTTCTTCCTTCTTTACTGTGACCCTCATGCATAAGATTTCAAAATGCTGCCAGGCAGGCTGCTCCTACAGGGATCATTGCGTCTTGGGAGAGTGTATTCGTGGAAAATAGTTTATCGTGTTGCAGCAGAGGACCAGTGTGACCCTAAATTGCCTCGGTGTTAATTGACTTGTTCTGACAGAAGGTTTGTGTAAAAACAAATGTTTATAACTGTGCTGGGAAAGTGAAGAGTTTGTTAGTGGGACAACATTACATGTGAATACCAGCCAGGGTGGATCAAGTATTCATGCCAATGCATTTCTTCGTGCAGACCAGACTGCACTGGCCTATTCGTGCCAGTCTGACTTTCTCAGCGGTGGCTTCGTTAATCTGATTTACATCCCATCGCCCCGGCAGCGACGAGCCCAGCTCAGCCTCAGCCCGAGCTCCAGCCCCAGCTCCAGCCTCAGCCCCAGCTCCAGCCCCAGCCACAGTCCCAGTCCCAACCCCGGCTCCAGCTCCGGCCCCAGCCCCAGCGCCAGCCCCAGCCCCTGCTCCAGGTCCATCCCCAGCCCCATTCCCGTTCCCAGCCCCGCGCACCAGCCTCGGGAAGCTGGAGCACTGGCGGTGCGGAATGGCAAAGCTTCCTCTGACCCCTAAATCGATCATTATTCACTTGAAAGGCAGACTTGCACAAACAAATATTTTGTGTAGCTGTTATGATTATTGTCAGTATCTGTCCCCATTGTTCAGGCGCAGGAATTCCTTTGGTCTCATAAATACTGAGCCCGGCCCTCCCCTCCCCCCTTTAACTGTCAGATAATTACACAGTTGGCTTTAGAGTTTAACTTGTCAAAGGAGTTTCATTACTTTGTTCCTTTTGGGCAGCTTCCACTATTGTGCTTTCTGAACACTAAACAGAACCTATATTAACTGTCAGTTAATTACACACCGTTTTTCTTCAGTATTTACCAGTCAAAGGGGCAGGTAGGCTGCAATCCTATCATCTCAATCACTGTCTCTGCTCACAAAAGAATCAATAAAGATGAGTCACTTAGTGTCACCCAGTGTCTGATACTCAAAGCCACCCATTCCTAATTGCCTTTAGAGATGGATGATAATACAAACTTTGAAGTGATAATCAGCCTAATGAGTGGCCTTGCTGAGAGGGTAGATCATGTGTCAGAACAGTTTGCAGATGCTTACAGGCAAACAAAGCCAGCTTTCCTTTTAGACCTGAGAGGACCATGGCAAGTCTGGTACCCAGAGCCCGGCACAATGGCAGAGACTGGAGCACAGCAGGACGCTGTAGCCTGCTGATCACAACTGACTCCATCCATCTTGCTCTTTGCCTTTAATCAGCACAGTCAGAACAAGTCCTCCAGATCTCTGCATGTTTATGCTGGATGTTTAGGCAATAACTGTGTAAAAGATAAATTCTCTGATTCTGAGTCATTGGATTTAAATAATAGCGATTGGACTTGATAGGTAATGGCCGGGTATCCCGGCTAAAACTACTGAGTAAATGTAATTAAATACAATCGAATGCAGTCAGCCAGGCAGAGCTAGAGACCATAAAAGGCTCATTCAGACAGCAATGAAAACAAACAACGTCAGCAACAAAAACAAAACCAGTGTTTGGTTTGCTAATAAGAGCACGATCTGAGGCCTGATCTACACTCGATTTTTGCACCCAACAATTTGACCAAATCAATGATTTGTAAAAAACCAGCAACAAACAAACAAACAAAAAAGAGAAAAATGAAATTGCTTTAATTTCTTAGTCTGGATGCAGTTATATTATCATAAAGACATTTTCTTTTTAAAATAGCTAAGCTGTCATAAATTCAGTCAAGTGTGAACAAATTGGCTATGACCATGTTTGTGCTAATATGACTGTCTCAGTGTAAAAGGGTTGTTTTGATTTAACAATCCTTTAACAATTTAGCAGAATTTTGACAAGAGTTGACCGTGGACATTGCTTCAAAATCATCTCAGTAAGACTGGGAATCCATGGGATTACGCTGATTTGATTTCAAAGTATAAATGAATACATATAAATGGATGGGTTTAACATGTTTAGCTATTTGGATTTAACAATGTAAAAGTATTTTGGAGGCAAATCTGTATTCATTTTTTTAGTGAAAGGTGGTGAAAAAGCTGAACAAGTGGGTTCAGGATTTGACACTGTTTGAATATGAAGCTGTGAGGTTTTAATATTTTGTAGTCAAATATTTTGCTTGTAAAACCTGTCATGCAAATAAGAAATTATTGCAATAAACCAACTGAGAAACAGAAAATTTCATAAAGGTAAACTAACCCTTTGAAATTAAAAGCAAGATTATTCTGCCTTCTAAAAAACTACAGAATGAGGCCTCTTTCAGATAAAACCAATCACATTTTCATTATTTTACCAGCTTTACATCTGCCTCGCTTCCTAAGTCAGTCAGAAAAGTGCAATCTTTTATATACGAAAGGGAAGAAAAGGGAGCCTTTTTTTTCCATTTTTTAGTTCATGTATGAAGATAGCAGATGTGCCAGTAGAAAGGTTTCAGAGCTGTCTGAATTGGAGTTTTGTTTTGAGGCGACATTCTCCAGTAAGTGATGTCTAGCAGTACTTGCTGCATGCTCATATGGAAACCTGTCTTCAACCTCTCTGCTATAATTAATAGCGGTAATTAGCCCAACCTAACACTATTTGAAACTGAATTCACAATAAGGAGTTAGTTTATGTATTTTGGTAAAGAGCAGGAGAAAGAAAATACTTTGCTGAATTAATAAGTAGGTTTCGGAGACGTGTCCACCAGTGCTCATAAGTTGCCGGTGATCGCACAGGTTACCTGAGGTTCCTGAATTCACAAAGCTGAAAACACATATGACTGTCTGCCAGCACTGTGCTCTCAGTCGTGTGGGAGTCAAACAAACCCAGCTCTGCTGTGTTCTCTCAGTGGCAGCTGTGAATAACACAAGAGTTTTCCATGCATAGAGGCTGTGGGCTTGTTCCCTACAGACCTACCGCCCCTTCATCTCTGCCCCCAAAACAGCTCAGAGAGCCAGACTTCTCTAACAGTGCTAAATAAGAACTTTTGGGAAGTGGTTTTGAACTGTGGGTGGAGGCTCTTCACTTTCCTTCTTACCTGGGGGATAGGCAGGGAAAGACCACCCTGCCCATACTAAAGCAATATTCTTCTCCAAGGCAAATTTTAGTCCACGGTTATATTTCTCCTAAGGGTAATATTCCTTTAAAATCCCCTTAACTTACACATTAATAGTTCATATGATTCAAGTTAATTGTTAAACAATAAGGTTGCTAAACAAGTTTTTAAAAATCACTGAATAACCCCATATGCATATGCATTGGACTATATGCACACCATAGTTTCATAGTAATTTAGTTCTATGCAAATGTATTCACAGTCATGGAAGTCTAAAAACGCCCTTTCAAACACAAAATATTGCTATCATTACCTATCTTATCATTTATAATCACATTCAAAATCTCCATCTGAGCTCTAAAGTCTGTTGGACAAAGAGAAAACTTACCTGTGGGCAGACTTACAGAACTGAGGTTCATAATTTGTGATTAGTTAATGGAAATGTGTTGACATATGAATTACGGTTGCAAGTTTAAGCATGTATGTTGCAAGTAAATATGGGTTGGAAAGGAAAGGGGACAATGACTTGAATAAATGGGCTTGGTGTTGCATGATAGCTGATGCCCACTCAAGTGATCTTGATTCAAAGTTTGGATTGTAGGTAGAAATGTTAAAATCCACATGATATGATGCACTACAAGGAATTTTCTAACATTTTGGTTTTGTAAACCAAACAAAACCAAATGGGACTTTTAATGTATATCTTTGAAATCCACTCAGTTGATACTAACATTAGAATATGAATTTACTGTTATTTATCTCATATTTGTATTATTGCCTCTCCTATTCATAATGATGGGGGTTTTGATGCTCAGCTTTATACAGATAACAACCAAAAGATCCATGTCCAAAAGATTTCCCTAGATATAAATCCCTACGAAAAAGAATTATAGCTACGATTTTCAGAAATTATTTAATTTTTTTTTGTGTGAGCTGAATTTGAGAACCTTAAAGGTATCTGGTTACCAAAGTATTTTTAATTTCACATGTTCTAAAAATATCTTAAATTAGATACGCAGAAACAGAGGCAGCCATAATCACTAGTCATCTTTAAAAGCCACAGGCATGGTTTCTCCATCAGTTTGTGTCACTCTTACTTGGGGTCATTGCTGAAAAACCAAGTCTTAACCTCCCAGTTGCCTCTGGTTATGCACTCTCGATGCATTAAATATGCTGGCACTCATGGTTATGAGCAAGCCAATCTGATGGAAATATAAGCCTACAGAAAATGCAAGGCGATCTGCTTGACTGGGCAGCCACACAAGTGGTAATGACAGCACATGGGCACAGGCTGCCAGGGCAGGCAACAGGCAGGACGGGTCTTTCAGCACCAGCCTGAACTTACATTACCTTAAGAGACCATGTAACTGCATCCTGAGGCTGTGTGCCTGTGCTTCTTGTTCTGTGTAAGCAATCTGCTGGTGATTCGCCAACAAGCAGACAAAGAAATAGAAACAATGCGATAAATATTAACCTTTAGTAAAAGAAATACTTTAGCTTCTTGTGAGAGTGAGAAAAGGAAAAAGAATGTAGACTAAATATACTCTTGCTTTAAACTTTTGGTATACGTATTGATATTTCCAGTGATTATGAATTTAAACCAGTGTCTCCAAGCTCTTTTTCAAACAGGAAGCTCTAAGTGTTTCACAAATGCCTATGAAATTCCATAAACCTTTCCATGAGGCAGCAAAACATACCAGGAGCTAGTCACCTGTTAGTGGAAGGCAAGTAAATCTTGAGGAAAATGCATCAGGGGTAGTAAAATCTAGGAACGCTGTAAGTAATGGAAAGCACAGGAAGAAATGAAGGTAGTTAAAATAGCTATTGGAGATGAAATTGAGCCAAGACATGATGGTGTATAATCCTTTTCCCAAACCCAATCCTATTTAAAAGTGCCATGAAATGGGTAATGACAAAAAGGAATGTGAATCTTCTTCAGTCTCATCTGAGATGTATCTCCAGAGCAAGCAAAAAGCTTGCTTTTAAAATGTGTTGTATTCATTCCCTCTGAGCCAGTGTAAATTTTACCCATTATTTTAATTGGACCAGATCCTCAATGTGTTACTGAATAAATTACTAAACCCACTTCCTACTTTCCTTGGAAATGACTGCATTTCCCATATTCATTCAGTTCAGCTCTTCCCTGAGCTACAACTCTGTCAAATCTTACAAATTACTAGGACAGGAAAGAACTGTAACTCTGTAACTCTGCACCACATTTTTAACATTTTCTTTAAAACAAGCCACATGGCAGTAGAATTCTGAGCAGAAAAACTCTATAGCAAAAGTCACACACTGAAAATCAAATGTGACTTTTGCAAAGTATTTTCTTATTTTTTAAAGAAAACACAGTATATGATCACTGTTAAGCCAAAATGCAGCCTGATTCAGCACTGGGCTGTAGTGCCTTCCCTCCCATTGACTTCAAAATGAATAAGCTCAGCCTGGGTATTTGAGAATTCATTGCTGCAAAGACATATTCTGGCAGGTCAACACAAGCATTATTCATAGGCCTCAATTCAGTCTGTCATCTGAAATGAAAGAGAGCCTTTCTTTAAAAAGCTAAAATCCATCTTTAATTTGTTATCCTAGTAACTGTATCAAAAACTGTTTTAAAACAAATATTTAAAATGAGAGCAAGCTGATGAGCAATTGAAACACAGTAAAATAGTTCTGGAAGTGACTGCAGGGCCACCAAGTCCTTGCTCCAGCTATTGCGGGCAGCCAGTTCATATAACCCTTTTCAAAAATATATCAAGCTCTGTCTTAAAAGCAACTAGTTTTATTTCTTCAGTTACTGCCATTGTACATTTATTTGCATTTCTTCCAGTTTGAGTTACAAATTCATAGATGATATGCCAGGGGGGACCACCATGGTCATCAAATTTGACCTCCACAGGCTGCAGGATTGCCCTGAATTCATTTAAGAAGCCAGTGTTTTTGCAGCCATGAGTTTATTAGGGTAAGGGCACAAGAGCCATGGTATCAGCGTTAGACTGATGGGATTAATCAGCTCATGTTAACATACTGATTATCATATAGTAAAGGGAAATGTTTCAAAAGAATACTCCAGTCTGAAACATAAAGTAAAATCATTTGGACTTTCAGAGAGGTCATGGTTGAAATATCACAAAACTCTCTTTACTCAAAGCAGATGCTTATTAAGATTAATTTAGTGTGAAAAATGAACCAGAATGCATATAAAAGACAATGTCTCCTCAATTATGTAATAGGACACCTCCTCATTATATTGTGTTCACTGAAGATGGTGGTATTTTCCTAGGGGATGTATAACTACAGTTTGCCAAAGTCCCTCTCCCTCATTTTAGATTAAACATCAGACTGCAGAGCATGAAGCCAAGTGAACAGAAACAAGAGAACTCAAATAAACATCAATTTAAATGAAAAAGAAAAGGCTTGTTAAGCATGTTTTCTAAGTAAATGTGTTCAAAATAGAAAGTTACAATAATGCTACAATACAAATACAGAGAGGAATTACCAGAATTTAATATAAACAAAAATATCTCTTTCTTGCACTTTTATATGCATTAAAATGAAACACAGTCTATAAGGGTAAATATTCACAGAACTTTTCAGATAACTGGAGCAACTTTTCTTGCCACCTTTTCTCTTTTTTTCCTGTCTCTTTCTGTGAGCTCCCTCCAGTGTTCTCAAGGAAGTATTGAATCATTTCATTTTGGTATATTCAATTTTTATCACAGGAAGCACCACGATAAGAAAGATTATATTAATCTCACCTCCAAAGATGCCTAGTCTGAGCTGAAGGTCTAGTCTAAACTAGATTGTAAAATAGGCACTTCAACAAGAATATTCACCTCACCCACCACAGATGCCCCTTAGGATGAATGGCACACTTTGCCAAAAGGGCTACTGGCTGTAGAGGTGACTAGGGAATGACTTGAGATTGTGTACCAACTTTGAGTATTGATTCCTTCCTTATTTTCCCCTTAGGGACTAAAAAGAAGGATTTCTGCTCTAAACTGGAGGTTCATCATTTGGAAAAAAGAGATGACCAGGAAAGCCAGGTCCCTGACTCTCAGTCATCAACATGAAAAAACAAGTTGGCTCTAAGACCCTGTCAGGTAAAGTACTTTCTGTATTGCAATAATAATGCCTTTGTACAAGTCTAAGCTGAAAGGCTAAAGGGATATGATTACACTTTGGCAGAAACCATTCAGGGCACCAGTAGACTGTGGACATGCCAGTCTGCTTGGAGCCAGCTCAGGGATCTCTATAGAGCATTGCTATGCAGGCTGCAAACATGCCAAAAGGGCTCTAACACCTATTTATATCTAGTTTAACTCTACTTCTACCAAGATAAGCAAGAATAGAGTCAAACATGGTATTTCTACCTCTTACACTGGCTTTGTGGATTTACTAAACTGAGGTGATATACATGAGAATAAAATTATTCTCTATAAGGCTCTTCTGCCTGTTTTATTTCTGCTGGTTTGTGGGTATTTTTGTGATTGTTCACTGACAGAATAAACCAATATAAACTGGGTCTGTTGCAGTACCTTTCTACCCTTTCTTCCACAAGTTATTTGGTCCCATCCCTTTCCTTGTACCCAAGGTAGCGCTTTGTGCAACTCAGTCATAAAAAGGTTCAGGGAGCTTATCTGTAACAAAACCAGGCAAATATTATGAGAATATGCACAAACAAAGTCATAGGTAATAGAACTAAAGGTAACATAATTTTGAGTACTGCAATGTCAATAAATTTGGTATCTTTATTGGTGATTTACTTATTGTGAAAGCCACTGTGACAAGCCACTCTACTGCTGATCTGCATGATATTCTGCAGATAGTGAGCCATTGCCTAACCTCAGAAATGTCCAAATGGAGCTATGGAATTACTCCAGTCCTTTGTGGGTTTGGCAAAGGCTTTGTAGGATCTCTAGTGACGTATACTGGGCCTGATTCAAATCCCAGCAACGGAAATGTCTTTGATTTGGCTTATTGTTATTTCTAACCCTATAAATGTGGGAAGCACTCAGGCACTAAGACATTGTTTCCCTGACATATCAGTTGGTCATTGACATTTACATCAATAGAAACAGAATTAAAATTCCAGTTTGATTTTTTTTCTTTTTTACTTTTAAAGCACACATAATAACATAAATTCAAGGCCCATTCAAACATAATGTTGGATGGTTTGTTACGTACACAGCAGGATTTGAGTTTCTTATGAGAAAATTGTACAAAAACTGTCCAGATTTCACAACTCCTTCTCCTATATCATTGTCTGTAAATAACTGCAGAGAAGCTCTTCCCCTTTTCTCTCCTCTTCTCCTTTACAATAATTCTTTAAATAAGCTCTTTTTACATTTTAATTTTTTTAACTTTTTGTATTTTTATGCTACCCATCCTCTTGTCAGGGCCACCCTACCATCACTTTTGCATGTTGTTAACATGGAATCAATGGAAGATCACATTTAAATACAGTTCCTGTTTAATACAAGACATTAGTAAACTCTGTGTTGTGTTCTGTGACTGACATTCACCTTAATATTTCATAAGAGATTTTTTAAAATCCATTTTTATTAAGGGATTGGAATTTTAGAAAGTAGCTAGGTTGGTTTCACCCTAAAACCATGAACATTGAGAAATAAACTGAATTTGGTCTATATTATGGGGAATGGCTATGTCTATGCTGCTTTTCAGACTTCATAGTAGGACAGTTCTAGAAAAATGGGTTTTTGTAATGTCTCTCCTACTCTTTTCACAGTGGGCATATCCACATTATTTTTCAGGGGGAATTTCTAAAGGATCTCTTGCATATATTCTTTTATCTCTGCTCACTGCCAGTAACTCTGAACTTGTGGGACAGTGTAAGCATCCTACATATACAGTATTCATTGCATAAATGCTTTCAAGCCAAATCCTCTTGTGTTCAGTATTGTGGACAGGTGTGTGTAAAATTCAGGCCTCTCTGGTTTGTGCTCACTCTACCCCATTTCTAAGGCCCCATAGAGTTACAGCCACATGTGTAGTTGTCAGGAATATTAATTTTCTTCACTACCTATATTAAATTATATGTGTAACAAGTCTACATTGATTTATTTGTGTTGACTGCTGCACAGTTCATAGGGGTTTATCTACTCAGGGAAGGTTGTGGCAGAAAACTAGGTTGTGAATGCAGAGGGCACTACACCTGAACATTCCTGAGCTGAGTCAAAGCTGCCTCTTAACATTCATCAGTGTCATTTAGAGACTGTTCAAAGGGCCCACTCTGTCTAATGTGGGTTATTGCCACATATATTTTTGCAAATCTGAAAATCAATTTGCTGTACCTACTGCTACTGTTGGATCAGAGAAGAAGCAGTAGTGATAAAGTGGCCAAAAACCTCCTAATATACATTGTATTATAAGAGTTAAAGCTTTGTAGCATAAACAGGTTTACAACTTGAGTTGTGGGCAAACAACTGAAGATTGTACCCTCTGAAGTTCACTACTTTGGAAAATAATACCTATATAATTGGGTATATAACCCAACTATTTCTTTCTTATAAAGCCCTGTCTATCAGGTAATTTTTTTCTGATGAAGACGTACAGTTTTCTTCCTCACTTGGAATTTAACCTGCTGTTTACGTACAAAGGCAGGGACAGTGTTTTCATCTTCTTGAGGAAGAATCAGCACTCCTGATGATTGCTCTTGCATGCAGTAGCCAGCTCTTTACATTTCAATAGTTCAAACTCAATTGCACTAAACACACACACACACAGAGATGCAGACACACACTCACACACTACTTTGGTGATGCAATCTGGATAGCATATATCATGTTAGGATTTACATTACAACTGAAGGATGGTTTTACACCTGACCTCCTTTTAAAAGAAATATGCTTCTGAGCAGTTGGAAAATCAAGCCATATTTTTTTCTAAAAATTTCTATTGTTAGACATCATATATACAAACCTGTTTTAAGGAAAACATGTATTTTACATGAAGAATTTCTATTTTTGCACTATTTTTGATGTAAATTTTCTAGTTCCAAGAAGAATAACAGAACCTTGATCTTACTGCAAATTGAACTGGTTTCTAGCAGTCAATATTTGTTGCCACAGACAAGTTGCTTATAGCTATGCAGTTCATATTCATTCTTTCCACAAAACTTTGTTTCAATGTATACAGTGACCATACATCCTTTGTGCAGGTTGTGTTGTCTTCCAGTTCTACTTTTAAACACCAGAAAAGATTTCTTTACACATCCACAAAGTTGTATTCACTTTGACTGTAAGCCAATAAACATGCACACTGTTGGCTTAGAAGTTTAAACTGTCACCAAATAGAGTTTCTCCCTTTTTGGTTTGTCTTGATTACAAATATGCACTGCAAGCAAACTGATTTCCCTTTGATATTTTGTTCAGTTTGCAACACTGCCATCACATAAAGAAAGTTGCTGGGTTTATGCCAGTAAAAATATGAAATGTAAAAAAGTGGAAATCATGTAGTTTTCTACTGTGTGTGCCAAAGATTCGTAACATTGGAAGGGCAGATGTTCAGGATCAATATCCCTTTTGTTTACTCCTCATACCAAAGGGAATTACAGTTTGAGGAGCTACCTGTCTCTAAGTGGAGAGGAACCCCAGTGGCCCCTCTTTATTGGGCATATTGATTGACAACCACAGGGAAGCATCAACTCCTTTTCACTGGCAGGTTTGCCCAGGACATTTTACTGGGCGTGCCTGTTCAGAAGGTACACCAAGATCCGGTGATCAGCAGGTTGCTCTCACACTGCACACAAAACTGCTGTAGTTTGCAAAGTCCTAACTTCTTCTTGTCCTGGTATGCTCCTGCTGAGGCACAAGAGAGTGCACAGGGCATGTGGCCTTACTGATTTACCTGCATTGCTTGTGGTGGGACTGTAGTCCTTTGTGTCTGTTTTTGGAATTTCACTACAACCTTAAAATCTTAAGTTTCAAGATTAGTCTTCTTAGCAATTACAGGAAGCTCTGGCATGTAGCATTGAAACCTATCTGCTCCAAAGTAAGCCTTAAGCTTTCAAAAGAAGGTGGCTGTGGAAGTGCAAATAGCTACTGAGTAGATGCAGTTACTGTATACAGGAAGCTAGGATCAAGTTCAAATAAAAGCTCTGGGCACCAGTTCTTAACAACTGATTTTAAAGCAGTTGTAATCTTCAAAGCTATCTATTTATCTCTACAGCAGAGGCCCTGGGTATTATATACCTAACGAGTTAGACCACTTGAGCAACCTTCACATTCAAAAGGTACTTTAACTTTTTCCTTTGCCAGATTAACTGTTCGGTCTATTTCTGACAGATGAGATCAGCTACATGGAATTTTAATACTCTGTTCCTTTAAAAATATGTCTGTGTTTATATCCTTGGGCCCAAACAGAAGTTTTAAGACTGCAGAGGTTCAGAATTGGTTGTGTAATATTACTATTCCTGTTTTGGGGCGTTTTTTCAATAACTATTGGTCACATACATAAAGCACAAATAAATAAGTAGAACTAAAGACATAATCTTGTTACTAAAAAAAATTTTCAGGTAAGGTCCTGATCCAGTGGAAGAGTTATGTGCTTAACTGTGTGTACCATGTGTGGTTCCATTGGCTCAGGAGGAGTACTCACAGTAGTTTAATATTTGCATGTATCTTTGCAAAGTTAGGAGGTAAACTAGAGTATGTCTGTTAAAATTTACTTTGCTTTAATGAACTGTAGTTGCCCTTTTTGTCCAAAAAATGTATAGAGTATTCCAGTTATTTTAAATAATAAATTTCATTAGAAAATTATTAAATTATTACTTTGCATAAGCACCAACAAGTTGTTTTTTTTCTAAAAATAGGAAGGGAAGGTGAAGTTCAAAATTTCAAAATAGCTTTCATATTTCTACAGTTTAAATCCAAAAAAAGCAGCGCTCTAGTAGGAAAAGTTCTGTACATTCTTATCCAATGGTCACTTAAATGTCAATACTTCAAGGGAGTGTAAATGTTTACTTCATTCAATATTGGAACAGTTTATATAGTTGAATGTGCACAAAGCCAGAAATTAATGCTATTACCTACACTTTTGGGAGCATACTACTGTGGGCCAAGCTGTGAACTTCTTATTTCTACTGACAAAAAGTTACCTGTGCAAGTATCTGGGAAATCATGCGTTCATGGAATGAGTTATTAGTTTCCAGCAGAACCACAGCACATGAAAACCACCCTAACATGCATTCATGAACATGTCTCAGAAGTGTATTCAAGGAATTATAAGAGTGAAGGGTGTCCATGTGATCAAGACATTCCTGGAATTTTATGAAATGTGTTTGCTTTGGTTTTGGTCATGCAAACAAACAAACAAAAAATAAAACCCCATCAATTTTAGGAAACGTAACTCAAAGTATCTAATTTACTATGTGTGAGTTTCATGCAGCTTGATTAAACATGCCCTTTGCTGAAGTATCTTTATACTGAATTCCTCAATCTTGAAAGAGCAAAGCATTTGGCTCAGGGTTCAGCTGGCGTTCCTGGAGTGACAAGTTTAATCTTCTTCATTGTCCACTTTTTTAATACCTTAAATATATTCCCATGGTAAATCCAGCACCGAGGACAGGGACTTAAAACAGTCTATTCCTTTAATTAGAAATACATATTTGTGCCACAATAAAAAGACAATTTTAAATAGAACAGTAATAACTAAGTATGAATACTAATTACAATATGAGGGAACCACTAATATATAGCTAAGGCTGAGCTGATGGGAACTGAACTAAAAACAGAATAGTAATCAACAAGAGAAGACAGCCTGATACCCTGGAGTAGATAGGAAAAATAGTTGTGGTTGATTAAGTTCCAGTCTGCTGAGGAGAGGTAGGATTTTGAAACTGTGTTCTTTGGAGACTGTCTCAGGGAATGTGCTTCTGGTCAGTGAAAGGACAGTGAAAAACTATGTAGTTGGTGTCTGCTGGATCCCAGAGCATTGGCTGGCATACACACACACACACACAAAATTATTTATATTTATATTGATATATATTTTTATATATTTATATTTTGTACATACATATAAAATCCACCACTAGTTCATTGGTCAAAAGCGTTTCCCTCTGTGCCACGCAATTTCACACAGCTGATCTACCGCACAGAATATCGCAATCAAGTTGCCTCTATGGCAAAGGTTATTTCACGAGGCTTTCTTTAGACGCGGGTTACACGCAGTGTGACACATCCCGCAGGCAGGGTTGTGCGCTGTCCCGGCGCAGGATGGCTGCAAGCCACGGGCCCTCAGCGATCGGCTCTCCAGCGCAGAGTAAATCATTGCCGCACGCTCCAGGGGGAACAGGGTTGCTCCGCCTACGCAGCTCAGAGATTTGGGATCGGGGGACAGAAACAGAGTCACAGAGTCACAGAATCACAGAATATCTGTGCTGGAAGGGACACGCGAGGACGGTCGTGCCCAGCCCGGGGCCACCCCCAAGAGTCACACCCCGTGCCCCAGAGTATCATCCAAATGCTCCTGGAGCCCTGCCAGGCTCGGTGCTGTGCCCACTGCCCTGGGGAGCCTCTTCAGTGCCCAACCACCTTGGGCAAAAGGTGGTTCTGGGGAAGAACCTTTTCCTAATATCCAGCCCAAACCTCCCCTGACACAGCCTCAGGTCATCCCCTCGGGTGCTGTCGCTGTTCCCACAGAGAGATCAGCGCCCCCTCACACCTGTGCCTGTTTCCTAGGGCAGTCCCGCACCGGCGCCGGTAACAGACCTGCTAACACGTATTAACCAGCTCTAACTAACCTGCCTTGCCATAACGCTTCCCGGCGGGACCGGGATCGGGACCGGGATGGGGATCGGGATCGCGACCGGGACCGGGATCGCCGCCCGCCC